>CM024564.1:7281591-7614091 GCA_014182515.1 Eucalyptus microcorys | reverse complement strand
ATGTTTGCCAATCTTTTTCATGGTTGCTTCCTTACATTTTCCGAACTTCCGTTTTTCCAACCAAAGAAAGGGACAAGGCAAAAGCCGACAAAATCTACTTAAAAATCCAAAAAGTAAAAGTCTATGGTCAAGGTTCAAGTTCTACATTGGAGGGCTGCACGTACTGACGTACTCCATTTTGTGGAAAAGGTATACCATCTTATGAAGCACGGACACGTTACACGTGCTTCCGTGTCGTGTCCGACACATGTCGGAGCGTGTCGGACACGTCGACACGCTCGGACACGCTTGGACACGCATTGACTGCGTGTCGGATTTATCGACACATGGTCAACTTTTGTCAACACATTTCGACACACGTGTCCCAAAGACAATGGAGGGTGGAGGTGAGGGCGAGGGAGCAGAGATGAGGCTGCAAGCGACGGCGAGCCCGCGATGATGAGAGACAGCGAGAGAAAGAGCAGAGACTAAGGCAAGGGTCATCACTCTGTGATGCTGCGATGGTTCGGCGACAAGGCTACAGCTACGAGGAAGGAAGGGTTGGAGGCGAGGCGATGAATGATTGTGATGAGAACCAAGAGCAATCAAAGATCGAGAGGAAGAGGAGAGGAGGGGGGGTCATGCGGCGAGAAGGAAGAGAAGAAGGGCGCTGCTAGGGTTTTGAGGAGGAAACTAAAAGAATAAAAAAAAGGGATTTGGCGTGTTGGAGGGAGGGGGAAGTGTCAGGTGGTGGGGAGGGAAAGAAAAGTGAAAAAAATTTGGGGTGGGGGGAAATAGACGAGGTAAAAAAGGGAGAATGACAGGAGGGAGGGGGAAGTGTCAAGTGGTGGGGAAGGGAAAGAAAAAGTGAAAAAATTTGGGGCCGGGGGAAAGAGACGAGGGAAAAGAGGGAGTTGGGGGGGGGGGGTTGACCCCGGTGGACTTTTTATTTAATCGAAAAATAATTAAATGAAATTAAAAAGTAATTTCGAAAAATAAAAATACTAAATGTTGAATGATTAGTGTATATTCATTGTAGGTTCTTTTTTTAATTATTATTTATTTATAAATTTGAATTATTTAAATTAATTAAAAATAAAAATATTTATTTAATATACAAAGTTTCCGGCGTGTCGAAATTTTCTATTTTAAAAAAATGACATGTCAATGTGTCGTGTTGTGTCGTGTCGCGCGTGTCCGTGTCACGTGTCAATGCTACTTAGATACCATCACGCGAGTGGTGTTCCAAACACTTTAAGAGACTGTTAGCGCATAACGTTCATCTTTTCTTTCTTTCTTTTTCATATTAAAAGTAGAATAGAAATCCGTTTGTGTATATTCTTATTTTTGAAAATATATTTAAAATAGAATCAAGAAGTAAGGAAAAATTACTTTTTATTCTCAAGAACAATTCGTGAATAAAATCCAAAATATTTTTTTTCTCTTTTCTTTTTTTTCTTTTTCTCTTTCTCCTCTTCTTCCCTAATCGAGTGACAACTAGCCAAATGAGGTCACCCTAAGCCTCACCCAGTCACCATGAGATCAATATAGCCTCACCTAGCCACGGCAAGACTCAAGGTGACCTTGCCGGCTCTCGTTTGGCCGGTCAGTAGTCGGCCATAACCAAGGCCAGCGACCAACAAGAGAAAGAAGAAGAAAAGAAAAAAAGAAAAGAAAGGTATAATAAAATTATTAAAATGTTAAAAAGAAATTCTACGTCACGTCTCAATCCTATGAATTTGATCATATTTCCCAAGCCCAAAAAAATTGGGAGGTAATGTGAAACGCATTTCTAATTTAGAAATAGAAATTTTGTACAGTTATCAAACGCATTATTTTACTCAAAAACTTATTTAGTGAACAGAAATTTTAAAAAAAAATTATTTCTAAATAGAAATTGTTCTTGAAAATATAAACATCATCATTCACACTCTATGATACCCCGCATTGGTCTTGAAATCAGACTTCACTTGCAAGTGATGCAACTGTCAAATTTAATCACAATGCAATCGTTACATGGATACTCGTGTTTGTTTTTTTTAAGGGACTCGGTACTGGTTTCTCATGATTTCTTCTCATTTATCTTTAAGAAATTTAGATGTCGGATGATGTTACGGAAATTCGAACGATACTTGCTGAACTTTGGAATTTGTTCGCAACCTCTCGTTGCTATGACAGCTTATAGTGTATGGTTATTGTTCTTTAACTATTCTTTCTTTTCTTTTGTTTTCTTTAATTATTTTGAAATGAAAAAGGGTGGGCTGATATAGGTCTCAATATCATGAGTGTGAGGACTCAAATATGCGATGTTTTGAGCTGATAGATCTCAAGCTCCGACACTGGAGAGTCTCTCTTTAACCAGAAAAGCTCTGGACAACCTTCATTTATGCCGAGACTGACCTCATCACCTCCTCATATTCGCTTCTTCTTCCCCTTCTTCTCCTACATCCCCTGTGTCGTCTTCCTCTGCTTCCTCTCCCATGCTGCAGAGTCTCAAATCCAAGATCAAGAACTGCAAGTGCTGTCGAAGCTCAGGCAATCCTGGCAAGACCCATTGTCCCTCGACCACTGGGTGGCCTCCATTTCATCCTCCCACTGCGCATGGGCCGAGATCAAATGCCAAGAAGGCTCGATCACCGAGCTCAATCTTGTCAACCTGAACATAAATTATTCGATCCCCCCATTCATCTGCGACCTCAAGAATCTGACCAAGCTCAATCTCTCCTACAACAATATTCCTGGAGAGTTTCCCACTGTTCTCTACAACTGTTCCAAGCTCGTGTACCTCGACCTGTCCCAGAATTACTTCGAAGGTCCTATTCCATCCGACATCGATCGCATGGCTGATCTGCAGGTCCTGATTCTTGCCGCCAACAGCTTCTCGTTCGACATTCCAGCATCGGTAGCGAGGCTGCGGAGGCTGAGGATCCTTCACCTTTACATGTCCGAGTACAATGGCACGTACCCTGAAGAGATTTTTGGCCTCTCCGATCTCGAAGAACTGAGGCTCGAGTACAACAAGAAGTTTGTGCCATCACAGCTACCACATAACTTCACTGTCCTGAAGAAGCTGCGGTTCTTCTCAATGGCGCAGACGAACCTTTATGGTGGAATCCCGAAGACAGTCAGCAATATGGAGGCTCTTGAGCTCTTGGATTTGGGGATGAATCCACTGACAGGAGAGATCCCGGGCAGCATTTTTGCTCTGAGGAACTTGAGCGAGTTGTACGTGTACGAGACTAATGTATCCGAGTCGATCCCTCAGGCAGTCAGCGCCGCCAACCTGAGAGTGATTGATCTGTCTTTAAACAATTTGATCGGGAATATACCTGAAGTTTTTGGACAGCTCAAGAATCTGTACAGCTTGAATTTAGAGTTCAATCAATTGTCTGGCGGAATCCCAGAAGGTATTGCGAGTCTTCCCGCTTTGTCTGATATCAGGCTGTCCAACAACAATCTATCGGGCACGATCCCCCCGGATTTCGGCAAGTTTTCCCCACTCAGAAGATTCGAAGTGGCCTTCAACAACTTGACCGGTGCATTTCCAGAACAACTATGCCATGGGGGCACGCTGTTTGGGTTGGCCACTATGGACAACAATCTCAGCGAGGAGTTGCCGGAGTCACTTGGAAATTGCAGTACTTTGCTCTTAGTGATGTTGAACAACAATGGGTTCACAGGCAATGTGCCTGGAGGACTCTGGATGTCGCGGAACTTGACTGGTTTGCTCTTGAGTGGTAATGGATTAACTGGCGAGCTTCCCAAAGAGCTGTCCCCAAAGCTCACTCGGATCGATCTGAGCAACAACAAATTCTTCGGCAAGATTCCGAGCACGGTGTCTTCATGGAGGAACTTGGTCGTGTTTGAGGCCAGTAATAACCTCCTCAGTGGCACGGTTCCGGCTGAATTGACTGAGCTTCCTAAGCTGACGAGGCTTTTGCTCGGTCAGAACGAGCTCTCCGGGATTCCCACAGACATCGTTTCATGGAAATCCTTGACCACTCTGAATCTTAGTCATAATAAGATCTCGGGACCGATTCCAAGCGAAATCGGTCTTCTACCTGTACTCACGCAGTTGGATCTGTCTGACAACCAACTGTCCGGCTTGATTCCTCCTGAAATCGGCCAACTGAATCTGAACTGTCTGAATTTATCCTCCAATCACCTCAGGGGACCAATCCCGGCCAAGTTAGAGAACGCCGCATATGACACCAGTTTCCTGAACAACCCCGGGCTCTGTGCATCCAATTCGTTCATGAGGATCAATGTCTGCAACGCCCAATCCCATAGATCGAGCAAGACCAATCTCACCTTGATCGTGATCTTGGCCATTGCGGCAGCAATATGCGTTTTGTTGGTGGTGCTATTCACGATCAGAGCTTCCGGAAAGAAAAGGGATTGGTTAGATTCAACTCCGAAACTGATTTCATTCCAAAGTTTGAATTTTACGGAATCGAATATTTTGTCAGGATTGAAGGAGCATAATGTGATTGGAAGTGGTGGATCAGGAAAAGTATATCGCATTATAGTGAATCCTTCTGGTGACGCCGTCGCTGTGAAAAGGATTTTGAATAACCAAAAATTAGATGAGGAGCTGGAGAAGCAATTCGTAGCAGAAGTGGAGATACTTGGGAACATTAAGCATCAGCACATTGTCAAACTGTTGTGCTGTATTTCTTGCGATAACTCAAAACTCCTAGTGTACGAGTACATGGAAAATAGCAGCTTGGACCAATGGCTTCACAAGAAGAAAAGATCGTCGCCCATCCCGGGTGTCACCAACAATATGATATTGGATTGGCCCAAAAGGTTGCAGATTGCGCTCGGAGCAGCTAAAGGACTTTGCTATATGCATAATGATTGTCCATCACCCATCATCCACCGAGACGTGAAATCGAGCAACATTCTCTTAGACTCAGAGTTCAACGCAAAAATTGCTGACTTCGGCCATGCAATGATGTTGGCCAAACTTGGAGAAGCTGTTACCATGTCAGCTGTTGCTGGTTCTCACGGCTATTTGGCGCCAGGTTTGTCTATTCACTTAACATGAATTCATTTTGAAAGGGCTAGTAAGAACACCTAAGAGGGATGAATAGGTGTTTAAACAAATTTTTGCAAAATCGTTTATAAAATCTTTTTCTTTCAAAATAGAATCTACAAAGAAATGGACTAGAGCAAATTCAGCAATTAAATAAATTTACGAATAAATAAAATAGTTTAGGGAAGATAATAAGAACACAAAGTTTATAGTGATTCGGCTTATATCAAACTTACGTCCACTCTCCCGCGCTAACAGCCTACTGGCTGGATTCCATTATGAATCGAAAAAGATTTTACAGTCTCACGATTTTAACTTCACAATGCGGAGACTCTACTACACTCTTCCGAAGTCTCACAAGTGTTTACTTTCTCTTTTGAGTACAAATTAAGCTCGACAATCAAAATAGCAAAGAATTAGGAAGCTTCAGACTTTGAAATTTTTCTTTCACGCTCATTTTCAAACAACTAGCGAGTCCACCTTAAATACTCCTTCATACCAAAACGACCATTGGCACTTTCCAAAGGAATTCTTTCAATCTACCCGTTGGATAGAATCAATTAAGGAGATCTCAAGTCGTTTGATGATTGAGATGGAAACCCGTCAATCCTATTCACCCATACAATCAAGATTTTGGTTTCCATAAGTAGAACTTTCCAAGTTTACACGTCATTCAAAAGATTTGATTATATGAATCGATTCCAATAAGGATATTTAATCATATACATGATGTATCCATCCAATAAGCCTTCCATAAACCATACAAACCGAACTCTTGAAGAAATAAAGATAATCATGCATCTGAATAAGTCTTCATTCTTTAGTGACGTTCAGTTTGGAATCTGTCAGCGTAAGCAGACATTGATCCTAAAGTCTATTAGTCTTCAGACTTCGTCAATAAAGTCTTGGAGTCTTCAAACTAGACTGAGGAAAGGTTTTGTCAGCTTCAAAATAATAAATGAGTTTTCTCTAATAATCTCCCCTTTTTTTATTATGACAAAATTTTCCTATAGATTTAAGAACTTTTGACCTGCAAAACAGCTTTTAAGTAATACATGATATCTTAAAAATAAGTTAATTACTGAAAGAGCTAGTACAAACACCTAGAGGGGGTGAATAGGTGTTAATAAAAATTTTCGCAAAACTTAGTAGAGGTAAATTGCCTTTAGAAAATAATAGACTATGAACATATTCAGTCTTGAACAATTAAATAGAGCTATGAATAAAAATAATGAGTTAAGGAAAGAGAATAGGAACACAAGGTTTATAGTGATTCAGCTTAAATCAAGCTTATGTTCACTCTCCCGCGCTAACAGCCTACTGGCTGTATTTCACTATGGATCAAAAAAGATTTTACAGCTTGTGATCTTCAACTTTTTCAGTGAAGAGTATCTATTGGTTCTCATAAAGTCTCACTAAGAATTTCTCTTTTTTGTATACAACTTTGAGCTTGAAGAATGAAAGAGCAAGAAACTAGAAGGCTTCAGAATTTGAAATTTTTCTTTCACGCACTCTCTCGAACAATTAACAAGTCATCCTTATATACTCATTCATGCCTTCACGTCCGTTGGCACTTTCCAAAGGAGTTCTTCCAATCTACTCGTTGGACAAAATCAATTAAGGTGATCTCGAGTCGTTAGATGATTTGTGATGAAAGCCTATCAATCATGTTCGTCCATACAATCAGAATCTTTGGTTTCCATAAGTAGAATCTCCAAGTATACTTTGCCTTTCAAAAGATCTTCATATGGGAATTGATTCCAATGAGAATAAACAATCAAGTAGGTGCTATATCTAGCCATAAGGTCATCCATAAAGCAAACGAATCGAATCTTTGAAGATAATCCTACATCCGGAGAAGTCTTCATTCTTCAGTCTAAAAATTGTCAGTAAGGGCAGACTTTGAAATTAAAGTCTGACAATCTTCAAACTTTGACGATAGAGTCTGGAGTTCTTTTAGACTAGACTTTTGGAAATGTTTTGTTAGCTTCAAAATAATAAAGGAGTTTTCTCTAACCTTCTCCCCATTTTTGATGGTGACAAAACTTTTCCTACAGTTTTGAAAATTTTTGACCTGCAAAACAACACTTAAACAAAATGTGATATCTTCTAAAAATAAGTTGATCGATTCTGTAACAACAGAAAACATGTTAATCCTGCAAGATAAGTAACTATCCAACCTTAACCAATATCACAAACTTAGTTACTACAAGCATTAAAAAGATTTAGCAATCAAGAGTCCAAAGTATACCAGTCCAAAGCCAAAACCAAAAAGTCATCAAAATCAAACAAAAGTACCCAAAAGAAAAGTCAGGTCAAATCTGCACAAACTCTCCCTCTTTTTGTCAACAGCAAAAGGTGGAGAATGACTATAAAAAGAGTTGGGTAAAAATCATGGCTGTTTGGGGATACGAACGATCTGGAAATTCCCTATAGACTTGACAGTCTCCTCCAGCTTCTTCAGAGTCTCCTTCAACTATTGAATATCCTCTCCCTTTGCAGTTTCTTGCACTTGAAGCTTCAAGGCTTGTATCTGCTCTTGTAGAGAGTTTGAAGTTGACTCTAGAACAGTCTTGAGGTTCTTCATCTCAAACTCGAAACTATATTGCTAACCCTTCAATTCTAAAATGAGATCCAACAATCTTTGAAAGTCTGTTGTTGGTTGAGATGTAGCACTTGGTCCAGCCGAATCAATTTCAGGAGTCTTGAGATGTGAGGGAACATCAGCAGTTCGATCACTAGGACTTGAAGTGGATGCCTCAATATTTGCTTTAGGGTATTGAGAGGCATAGACATCATCTGGATCTGCTAGAGATCTACTAACATCACTAGTAAAGATAGGTGAAGAAATACATCTTTTGTCAGTTGCTCCCCCTATTTCTATGCCTTCAGGTGGAGAAAAGAATTCTTCTTCATGTTCTTACTCTTATTCAGCACCCAAGTGATGTTTTTCTCTTTCTTCTCTTACAGTTCCACTCTTTGTCTTTTTCGAGTCTTCTGACAAGGATACAGCAAATGTTGGCTCAAGAGAATCATCTTGACCCTCTTCTTCTTCTTCTTCTTCTTTTCTTCCTCTTTCTTCTTCCTCTGTTCTCCTTTCTTCTCTTTCTTCACCTCTCTTCTCTAGTTCTTCTCTTTCTCTATTCTCTCTATCCTCTCACTCCTCAAAATTAACAAAACTCCTTAAATTTCTTAGGGCAAAAGCAGAGAAAGTGATATCGTCCTCATCTTCTTCATCCTGCAAGATAAGAATTCTCCTCTTCTTAATCAGTGCGTTCATTAGCTCTTTGCCTTTTCTCTTCTTCGCTGCAAAGTCTTGTTTAGTTTTGGCAGAGGATTTCTCCTTCAGGAGCTCCAATACCTTATTTATCTCCTTCAGCCTCATTTTTGAAACCATTTTCAGTCCAACCACCATTGGAGCAATGGTTCGAACACACAGAGGAGAAGGAAACTAAATGTTGAAATGTCTGAACAGTCGAGTAACAAGCGCAGAGGAAGGGAATTGCCCTTTGTTCTTCACAACTGTTCTATACATGTGCATTAGAATAGTGTGAGGCAGTGAAAACTTGAATCCGATATTGATTGCATACACCAGCTTTGCTTCTGAGTGAAAGACATCAGTTTTTGAAGTAGATTTGGGCCTGATGCGGTTGATCACAATCTTGTGTTGCAAAATATTGGAGGTAATCATTTTGGAGTATGAAATCCTGCCTTCAGCAAACCTGTCCCGAACAAGAGATAATGTTGCGTGACCAACATACACACTTATTGGTTGGAAACTCTTTCTTTCCACACCAATCACGTCAGCCAATGTGTCTACATCTACCATAAAGTCCTTCTCTCTTACAGAAAAACAAAATCTATTCGCATCTAGAAAAGAAATAAGCAGTCAACTTAGGGTAAGAACCTGTGGTCTCCAAGCAAACTTTTTCAAGTTGAAGGAGAGCGAACTTCTCCCCTAGGTTTACTTTCAAGGAATCTAGAAAATCAAAGTCCACAATTCGAGGGTTTATAACCCCTCTCTTCAACAGTTTCGAAAACACTTTCCTGTGGTCCTTAGAACGAAATAAGTGTGTCCCTTCACCACAAACATTTGCAGCGACACCCATCCTAGGCTGAAAATTCGTGTACATCCTTTCATCATCATCCTTCCCTTCAGGCTGATTAAAAGTTCCAAACCGTGGATCACTTGGAAAGTTGGCAAAAGTCCTTGCTGCCAAACCTACAGGCGTAATCCCCATCTTTTCCATAGATTGCAAGAACCAAGTTTCATTCTTGTACCCTCTCTCTTGTAAAAACTCATCAATGAAAGTCATTGCAGTACCACCCTCCTTTAATTTAGAGTAGAGTTTAAAGAGAAATTCGGGTTTTAGCATTCTTACAGGTTCAACATCTTCAATGATCTCTTCTTCTGCTTGTTGGCGCGGACGACCTTGAGTCCCTTGCTATGAAGAGTGATGCTGTTGATAATGTTGTTGTTGGTGCTGCTGCTGCTACTACTACTACTAAGGAGAATCTTCTTTCTCGGTTAGATCAAAGTGGGTAGGACCCTCTGGCATGTGCTGCGGTACCCTGTTCGCAATTCTAGAAGATTTCCACTGGAAAGACATTGTCGTTGTCTTGGAGGATTTCTTGAACTCGCTGGTGGAAAAAGGTGAAAACTTTTTGGATGAAACAAGAGAGAAAATGAGAGAAAGTAGAATCTCTGTATTCTAGGGTTTTGAGTGAGTGTAAGTGGAGGAGAAGAGTTTCGACGGTATATAAAATGGTTATACGAATCATCACAAAGGAAAAAGTAAAAACTATCTTTTTCGAAAATGAAAAACTGCCATAAATTCAAAACTCGAAAAAGATAATTTCTAAAAATAAAATAGGCAAGTAGTGATTCAAAAATAAACGTACCTTTTCAAAATTTCATCCTAAAATTAAAAGAATTAACTTACAATCGTAACTTTTGAACGTTCTAAGTCTGATCATCTTTAGACTTTAACCGATAGAAGATATGATGTTCAATCTGGTGCGAATAGACTCAAATAAGCTTTTCTCCAGTGGCTTTGTAAATATGTCTGCTAACTAATTCTTCGAGTCAATAAATTAAATTATAACTTCTCTATTCTGAACATGGTCTCTAATGAAGTGGTGTCGAATTTCTATATGCTTTACCCTTGAATGAAGAATTGAATTCTTCGTGAGATTGATGGCACTGGTGTTGTCACATTTGATCTCGGTGCACGCTTCTTCAATACCAAAGTCTCTTAGATGTTGCCTTATCCATAAGATTTGAGAGCAACAACTCCCAAGAGCCACATATTATGCTTCAGCTGTTGAAAGAGCTACGGTACTCTATTTTCTTGAAAACCATAACACTAGCTTGTTTTCCAGCAATTGACAAGTACTAGAAGTACTCTTTCTATCAACTTTACATCCTGCTAAATCTACGTCTGAATATCCAAAGAGAGTAAAATTTCTTTCTTTGAGATACCACATATCTAGCTTTGGAGTAGTTGCAATGTATTTGATAATGCGTTTTGCAGCACTTAAATTAGATTCTTTGGGATCCAATTGGAATCTAGCATACATGCAAACACTAAACAAAATGTCAGATTTAGAAGCAGTAAGATAAAGAAGTAAACCGATAAAGCTTCCAGTCGACTTTCTTTCCTCCTTCATCTGTGTCCAACTTCGAAGAACTTGACATTGGTGTCTCTGTTCTCTTGCCATTCTCCAATCCGAATTTTTTAATGAGGTCTTTTGCATACTTTTCTTGGCAAATAAAAATCACTTTCTTTGATTGTTTGACTTGTAATCCGAGAAAGAATATTAATTCACCCATCATGCTTATTTCAAATTCATCTTACATAGACTTAGAAAACTTCTTGTATAGATGCTCACTAGTTGATCCAAAAATAATATTATCGACATAAATTTTAACAAGTAGGAAATCTTTACCTTCTCTTTTAACAAACAATGTAGTATCTATCTTTCCTTTAACAAAACCATTTTAGTTAGGAATTTACTTAACCTTTCATACTAGGCTCGAGGTGCTTGCTTCAATCCATATAGAGCATTTTTCAATCTAAAGACCGAGTCTGGTTTTCTTGAATCTTCAAAACTAGGTGCTTGTTCCACTTACTTCTTCTTGAATGAATCCATTTAGAAATGCACTTTTTACATCCATTTGGAATAACCTGAAACTTTTATAGCAAGCAAAGACAAGCAATAATCTAATTGCTTCTAACCTCGCTACTAGTGCATAGGTCTCATCATAGTCTATCCATTCTTCTTGTGTATATCATTTGGCCACAAGTTTTGCTTTGTTTCTGACCACTTTTCCTTTTCTTGTTTACTTTGTTCCTGAAAACCCATTTAGTCCCAATAATAGAATTACCTTTGGGTTTAGAAATTAGCTCCCAAACATCGTTGATGCTGAATTGTCTGAGCTCTTCTTGCATAGCTTCAATCTAACTTTCATCAACCAAGGCTTCTTCTATACTTTTGGGTTCAATCTCATAAACGAGTGCTAAAGCACTAGTCTCTTCTCGCCTTTTGGATCTAATGCGAATTCATTCATTAATGTTGCCAATGATGAGTTCCTTAGGATGACTTGACTTCTGGTTCATCTCGTTGTTGATCTTCAGAAGTCTGAACCACTATGGGGGAAGTAGACTTTATAAAGTCTAAAGTAGGTTCAGATTCTTCAAGTTGATTTTGATCTAGTTGTTTCTGTATAGAGTCTTGAAACTTGACGTTCATAGATTTTTCCACAGACTGAGTCTTCTTGTTGAATACTCTATAGGCTTTGCTTGAGATTAAGTAACCAAGAAAAATTCCTTCATCTAATTTTTCTTCAAACTTACCAGTTCGATCATTTGCATTTTTCAAAACAAAACACTTACAACCAAATACACGAAAGTAAGAAACATTTGGCTTTTTTCCCTTTAAACACTTCATAAGGAGTTTTCTCTAGAATAGGCCTCAAGAATACTCTATTTATGATATAGCAAGCTATAGAAACTACTTCAGCCCAAAATCGAGAGGAAATATTGCTCTCAATTAAGAGGGTTATTGCCATCTCCTACAAAGATCTATTATTTATTTCCACAACCCCATTTTGTTCTAGAGTGTATGGAGAAGAGAAAACATGTTGGAAATCAAATTTATCACAGAATTTTGCAAATTCTTGATTTTTCAAACTCACCTCCATGGTCTGTTCGTATGCTAGAAATAGCATATCATTTCTCATTCTGAACTTTCTTGGCAAAATTTGAAAAGTAAAAGAATGTTTCAGACTTACTTGCTAGGAAATATACTCAAGTAAAGCGAGAGTAATCAACCACGATTACTAGGCAGTATTTCTTTCCACCAATGCTTTGAGTTCTGATTGGTCTAAAGAGGTCCATATGTAGAAGCTGCAAAATTCAATTAGTAAAAACTTGATTTATAGGTTTAAAAGAACTTCTAACATGTTTTCCCAAAACACATGGCATGCATAAGTCAGACTTTTAATAAGTCAGGTTTGGCAATCCACGAACAAGCTTCTTGGAGGAGATCTTAGCAATCCGTTTCATGTTAACATGGCCAACCTTTCGATGCCAAAGGTTTGCTTCATCTTGAATGGATATTAGACACTGAACACTTTCTGGTTTTACATCCAGAAGATAAATATTTTCATGTATTCATCCAGTGAAAGATTGAGAGAAATCTTTACTTGTTCCCGAACAAATACCTTATTGGAAATTAATTTTGAATCCAGTTTCACACAGTTGACTAATGCTGAGTAGATTGTAATTCAATCTTTTCACCAAGAAGACATTGTTGATTGTGAGACTTCTAATTTTCACAGTTCCATATCCAACAATTTTTCCTTTGTTGTTTCCACTAAAAGAAACTTTTCCACCATTTATTTGCACAACCTTTATAAAATAACTTGAATCTCATATCATGTGTCTCGAACAGCCACTATCCAAATACCATTTGATCTTTTTCTTGATAGTGATCTACAATCATAAAAAGAACTAAAGTTTCTTTGGTATCCACATTTTCTTGGGTTCAGGAGAATTAGTACTAAATGCAGTATTTACCCAATTTTTCTTAACAGGTCTCCAAACCATAGGACATTCCTTCTTGAAATGTAATGAGCTATTACACTTAAAACATTTGAGAGCACTTCGGCCAACAGGTTTTACAGGCCATTTATGATTTCTATAAAGTGACTGAACATATCAGCGATGGATACACAAGCTTCATCTTGAAGGCTTCGTACTGTCCGAGTAGAATATTAACTTTTGTTTTTTTAACTCGATCAATTCCTTCATAGGTCCCTTGGTTATTTCTGTTTGTGTCATTTTGCCAACATCTGCAACTTTCTTTCCTCTTTCTGAGGTTGATGTAGCTTTGGGACTGATCCATTTTCTACCACATCCCATTCCAGGGGATCTTTCGATCTTAGGAATGCCTTCATCTTGTTTTTCCATACATTGTATTACTTTCCATCAAAGTAAGGAGGTCTAGCGTTGCTTTGGCCTTCAACCAAACCTGAAGTCAAAATACTAGCCATATATATTTAGCTTAAGAAGTAAAAAACACTTCAATAAATAAGCGCACAGGCTCTAATACCAATTGAAAGAGCTAGTACAAACACCTAGAGAGAGGTGAATAGGTGTTAATAAAAATTTTCGCAAAACTTAGTAGAGGTAAATTGCTTTTAGAAAATAGCAGACTATGAACGTATTCAGTCTTGAACAATTAAATAGAGTTATGAATAAAAATAAGGAGTTAAGGAAAGAGAATAAGAACACAAGATTTATAGTGGTTCGGCTTAGATCGAGCCTATGTCCACTCTCCCACGCTGACAGCCTATTGGTTGGATTTCACTATGGATTAAAAGAGATTTTACAGCTTGTGATCTTCGACTTTTTTAGTGAAGAGTATCTACTGGTCTCTCACAAAGTCTCACTAAGAGTTTCTCTCATTTGTATGCAACTTTGAGCTTAAAGAATGAAAGAGCAAGAAACTAGAAGGCTTCAGACTTTGAAATTTTTCTTTCACGCACTCTCTCGAACAACTAGCAAGTCCTCCTTATATACTCCTTCTACCTGTTGGATAGAATCAATTAAGGTGATCTTGAGTCATTAGATGATTTATGATGAAAGCCCATCAATCTTGTTCATCCATACAATCAAGATCTTTGGTTTCCATAAGTAAAACCTTCTAAGTATATTTCGTCTTTCAAAAGATCTTCATATCTAAATTGATTCCAATGAGAATAAATAATCAAGTAGGTGCTATATCCAGCCATAAAGTCATCCATAAACCAAACGAATCGAATCTTTGAAGATAATCCTACATCTGGATAAGTCTTCATTCTTTGATCTAGAAACCGTCAGTCAAGGCAGACTTTGACAGTAGAGTCCGAAGTTCTTTCAGACTAGACTTTTGGAAATGTTTTGTCAGCTTCAAAACAATAAATGAGTTTTCTCTAACAATTACAACCTGGATAGCATTGATTCTGCAACCACAGAAAACATGTTAGTCTTGAAAAAATAAGACAAACAACTATCCATCGACAATCATTATCACAAGTTAAGTCGTTGCAAGAATTTTGTCAAACAGTTCAAGTTCAGCACAAAAGTCCAAACCAAATAACCAAACCAATAAAAACCAAAAGGAAGTGCTAAAGGTCAAAAAGAAAAATCAAATCTGCAGTCACATGCTCTCCCTTTTTGTCAACAGCAAAAAGTGGAGAACAAAAAACGATTTGATAAAATCAGAGCTGCTTGGGAATGCGAACAAGCTAGAAATCCTCCATAGACTTAACAGTCTCCTCCAGCTTCCTCAAAGTCTCTTTTAGCTGCTTAATATCCTCACCCTTTGAAGTCCCTTGAACTTTAAGCTTAAGGGCTTGTACCTGGTCGTGTAGAGATACTGAAGTAGTTGCTAAAGCTAATTTGAGGTTATTGATCTTAAACTCCAATCCATATTGTTGAGCCTTCAAATCCAAAAGAATGTCCAGCAATCTTTTAAAGTCTGCGGAAGGTTCTGTTGAAGCACTTGGTTAAGCCAAATCAATTCCAAGAGTATTGAGGTCTGAGGGAACTTCAGCATATCGATCACTAGGGCTTTGAGAGGATGCCTCAACATCAGCTTTAGGAATTTGAAAGGCATGAACATCCTCTGGATCTATTGGAGTCCTACTAATAACATCACTTGTAAAAACAGGAGTAGAAGTGCATGTCTTTTCACGAGCTCCCCCTATTTCCGTGGCTATAGGTGGAGAGGCGAAACTTACTTCTTGCTCCTTCTTGGTTTCGACTCCAAAGTGATGCTCATCATTTCTTCCATCTTCGGCAGTCACACCCCTAGTTTTCTCGGAATCCTCTGTCAATGATATCACAAGAGTTAACTCAAAGGAATCATCTCTACCCTGTTCTTCTCCTTCTTTTCTTCCTTCTTCCTCTCCTTCTATTATCTCCTTTGTTTCTCCTTTTCTCTCCTCTGTTTCTCCTCTTCCTTTTCCTTATTGCTCTTGCGGCTGCTCAAAACTAACAAAACTCCGAAGATTTTTCAAGGTAAAAGCAGAAAGAGTGAGCTTATCTTCATCCTCTTCATCCTGCAGGATAAGAGCTCTTCTCTTCATCTTCAATTCAACAATAGGTTCCTTACCTTTCCTTTTCTTCGTAGCAGAGTCTTGTTTTGTCTTGCTTGGGGACTTTTCCTTAAAGCACTCCAAAGCCTTATTCAGTTCCTTAAGTCTCATTTTCGATACCATTTTCAATCTTATCACCATAGAGGCAATGGTTCGAACACAAAGAGATAAGAGAAGCTGAATGTAAAAGTGTTTGAACAGCTTGGTGACCAGCGCAGAGTAAGGTAGTTGTCCTCTATCCTTCACCACAATCCTATACATGTACATGAGGATTGTGTGAGGCAGCGAAAACTTCATCCAATTACTGATGGCAAACATCAGTTTTGCTTCTGATCGAGAAACGTCAGTTTTGGAGGTTGACTTTGGTCTGATGCGCTTGATCATAATCTTATGTAGAAAAATATTGGAGGCATCCATTCTCTGATAGATAATGCCAACCTCAGAAGATTTGTCTTTCACAAGAAAACTTGTAGCATGACCAACAATCACGTTAATTGGTCAGAAGCTCCCTCTTTCCATACCAATAATGTTCGCCAGAGTGTCTACATCCACCACATACTCTTTATCCCTTACAGTAAAGCAAAATCTATTCACGTCAAGAAATGACAAATTCGAATAGAAGTAAGTAGTCAATTCGGCGTAAGCGACGTCGGTTTTCGAACAAAAACTTTCAAGTTGAAGGAGAGCAAATCTCTCCCTCAGATTCATCTGCAAAGAGTCCAAGAACTTGAAATCAATAGTTCAAGGGTTCATCACCCCTCTTTTTCGCAGTTTGGAGTAAGTCTTTTGATGTTCTTTAGAACGAAATAAATTAGCTCCATCTCCACGTACTTCTGCAACAACGCCCCTCCTAGGCTGAAAGTTCGCATACAACCTTTTATCATCATTATTAATCTCAGGTTAATTAAAGGAGCTAAAGCGCGGATCAGCCGGAAATTCAGCAAACGTCCTATCTGCCGTTCCTTCAAGCACAATGCCCAACCATTCCATCAATCTCAAAAACTGAGTTTCATTTTTGTACCCTCTCTCTTTCAAAAACTCATCGATGAAAGTCATCTCGGTACCACCCTGCTTCAACCGATTGTAGAGTTTAAAGAGAGTCTCAAGTTTTAGAGTTCTTACGGGTTCAACGTCTTCCACGATCTCTTCTTCTTCATGATGATGTGGAGGAGGTTGAGGTGCACGCGGTTGAGGGTGTGTTTGTTGTTGTTGTTGTGAATCTTCATCATCGGTTAAGTCAAAATGGGTAGGACCCTCGGGCATGTTCCATGGTCCCCTACTTGCAATCCTGGATAACTTCCTTTGGAAAGACATTGTTGCAGTCTAGGAGGATTTCTCTAACTAGTTCGATCTAGAAAGATGAAAACTTGGATGCAAATTCAAGAGAGAAAAAAAAAATGAGAGAGTAGGAATTGTGTATTCTAGGGTTTGTGAGAGCGTAAATGAGGACGAAAAGACTCGACGATACAAAAAGAAAAAGAAACGGGTAAATGAACTGTCACATTGAGAAAGCTGCCATTTTCACAAAATGAAAAACTTCCAAAAATTCAAAAATTCAAAAAGATAAGTTCTAAAAATAAAATGAATAGATAATGATTCAAAAACATACCCTTTCGAAATTTTCCTACTAAATTTAAATTACCTATATCGAAGAGATATTAACTTACTGAAGTAATTTCTGGATATTCTAAATCTAACCAACTTCAGACTTTAGTCGATAGAAAAAATAATATTCAGTCTAGTACGAATAGACTCAAATAGACTTTTCTCAATTGGCTTTGTAAATATATCCGCTAGCTGATTCTTCGAGTCAATAAATTGAATCATAAAATCTCTATTTTGAATATGATCTCTTATGAAATGATGTCGAATCTCAATATACTTTGCCCTTGAATGAAGAATTGGGTTCTTCGTGAGATTAATAGCACTTGCATTGTCGCATTTGATCTCGGTGCACGATTCTTCAATTCCAAAGTCTCTTATGTTGCCTTATCCACAAAATTTGAGAACAATAGCTTCTAAGAGCCACAGACTCTACTTCTGTTGTTGATAAAGCTACAGTACTCTGCTTCCTTGAAAATCAGGAAACAAGCTTGTTGCCAAGCAATTGACAAGTGCTAGAAGTACTCTTTCTATCGACTTTACAACCTACTAAATCTGCGTTTGAATATCCAAGAAGAGTAAAGTTTCCTTCTTTGGGTTACCACAGACCTAGCCTTGGAGTAATTGTGACATATTTGATGATGCGTTTTGCAGCACTTAAATGAGATTCTTTGGAATCTTATTGGAATCTAGCACAGATGCAAACATTAAACAAAATATCAGGTCTAGATGCAGTAAGATAAAAAAGTGAACCAATAATACTTCAGTAAAGTTTCTGGTCAACTTTCTTTCCTCCTTCATCTTTGTCCAGCTTCGAAGAACTTGACATTGGTGTCTCTATTTTCTTGCTATTCTCCAATCTAAATTTCTTGATGAGATATTTTGCATACTTTTCTTAGTGAATGAAAATCCATTTCCTTGATTGTTTGACTTGTAATTCGAGAAAGAAAGTTAATTCATCAATCATGCTCATTTCAAATTCATTCTACATAGAGTTAGAAAACTTCTTGCATATATGCTCGTTAGTGGATCCAAAAATAATATCATCGACATAGATTTGAATTAATAAAAAAAAAATCCTTCTTTCTTTATGAATAAAGTAGTATCTACATTTCCCTTTTCAAAACCATTTTGGATTAGAAATTTACTTAACATTTCATACCAGGCTCGAGGTGCTTGCTTTAGTCCATATAATGCCCTTTTCATTCTGTAGACTGGGTCTAGCTTTCTTGGATCTTTAAAACCAGGTGGTTGTTCCACATAAACTTCTTCTTGGATAAACCCATTTAGAAATGCACTTTTAACGTCCATTTGGAATAACCTGAAATTTTTATAGCAAACAAAAGCAAGTAATAATTTAATTGCTTCTAACCTCGCTACTGGTGCAAGAAATGGCTAGTAAGAACACCTAGAGGGGGGTAAATATGTGTTAAAACAAATTTTTGCAAAATCGCTTATAAAATCTTTTTTTTCAAAATAGAATCTACAAAGTAATGGACTAGAACAAATTCAGCAATTAAATAAATTTACGAATGAATAAAAGAGTTCAGGGAAGAGAATGAGAACACATAGTTTATAATGGTTTGGCTTAGATCAAGCATACGTTCACTCTCCCGTGCTGATAGCCTACTAACTGGTATCCACTATGAATCAAAAGAGATTTTACAGTCTCATGATCTTGACTTCACAATGCAGAGACTCTACCACACTCTTCCGAAGTCTCACAAGTGTTTACTTTCTCTTTTGAGTACAAATTGAGCTCGACAATCAAAATAGCAAAGAACTAGGAAGCTTCAGACTTTGAAATTTTTCTTTCACGCTCATTTTCGAACAACTAGCGAGTCCACCTTAAATACTCCGTCATGCCAAAACGACCATTGACACTTTCCAAAGGAATTCTTCCAATTAAGAAGATCTTAAGTCGTTTGATGATTGAGATAAAAGCCCGTCAATCATGTTCACCCATACAATCAGGATTTTGGTTTTCATAAGTAGAACTTTCCAAGTTTACTCGTCATTCAAAAGATTTGATTATCCGAATTGATTCCAATAAGGATAAATCATGTAGGTGCTATATCATCTAGTAAGCCTTCCACAAACCATACAAACCGAACTCTCAAAGAAATAAAGATAATCATGCATCTAAATAAGTCTTCATTCTTCAGTGACGTTCAGTCTGGAATTTGTCAGCGTGCGCAGACCTTGATACTAAAGTTTGTCAGTCTTTAGACTTCGTCAATAAAGTCTTGGAGTCTTTAGACTAGATTGAGGAAATGTTTTGTCAGCTTCAAAACAATAAATGAGTTTTCTCTAACACGTTTCAGCTATATGCAAGTTCGCCTTCCTCATATCCTACATATGCTACCAGCAGGAATATTTAATTTTGTCTTTCTTTTTTGTTGAACAACAGAGTATGCTCATACAACAAGAGCTAATGAGAAGATCGATGTTTATAGCTTCGGGGTTGTTCTCTTGGAACTGACCACTGGAAGGGAGGCTAACAACGGGAAGGAAGGCATGGGTCTCGCTGACTGGACATGTTGTCACATCCAACATGGCAAGCCGATATCTGATGCAATAGATGAGGAGATCAAGGACAGCTCGTACCTAGATGAAATAATCAATGTCTTTAAGCTCGGGATCTTTTGCACTGCGATGCAGCCTTCCACAAGGCCTGCAATGAAGGAGGTAGTGCAAATGCTGCTCAGATGTAGCGATCCGCTTCATAATGTCGAAAAGAAATTCCGACACAGCTTAGATGTTGTCCCCCTCCTCGGAAATTCTAAGAACGAGGAAATGCCACACAGTGATTTTCATGTTCTTGAGTGCAACACTGGAACAGTTAGCACTGGAACAATTGCAGAAGCTTAGTGAAGGGCTTTGAACTCTCAACTTCTGCAAAACTTCCCCAACTTATCCTACAGAGAGACAAGCCTCAAATGATTTGTCTAACTGTGTAGTAGTGATCCATACCTAAGACTAGTCTCTGAATGTGTCCTATAGAATGTATAGAATATAAGAGATGGATATGTTAACTTCTGCTAGATATATAGACTTCAAGGAAGATAGTCACGTCAGCAACGAAAGATGTTGCTGTTCCACGAGTATCACCATTGAATGTCTGATCTTTTGCCACATCTGCATCTCAATAAAGTTGGCAAATCCATTGATGGCTTGGAAGTATATTCCTTAACTCAAGACAGTTTTCAGAATTGCTATTATATGATGCTAACACAATAAGGAACCTAGAAATGAGAGCCGTTTTCTTGATACAATTGAGTTTCAAAAATAGAACAACTTCATCTCACGCGTGCGCAACACCGTTTACAGCAATTTCTGTCCAACTTGTGACATGAACAATGCAAAATAATGGATCGGTACTAAGGCAATTGGTAACTTCGAAATGATTTGGCAGCTAAAGGGATTTTTAAGAATTTCCCTCAGTAAACTGAAATCCAGACGGTTGGCAGAAGAACAGCTCAAGTGCCAAAACTTAGCATGGAGGGACACTTAAGTGTCAAAACTTCGGAAAGGTACACTTAAGTGCCAGTTTCGGAGTAAAGTGGAACACTTAAGTGCCACTCCGACCAAAATCCGGCCAAATGGGCCGACGTGGCAATTTTCCAACAAGTTAGGTGCAAAACGGGCGTCGTTTTGCACACCGATGTGGCGAGAAAATGCAAAAACGATGTCGTTTTGTGTCGATGTATAAATAATTAATATAAAAATTAATTAAATTAAATTTAAACAATTTTATTTAAAATATTCTAAAAAATAAAAACTTAAAATTAGAAAAACTTAAAATTTAAAGAACTTAAAATTTAAAAATCTTAAAATTTAAAGAACTTAAAATTTAAAAATTTTAAATTTAAAAAACTTAAAATTTAAAAAAAAACTTAAAATTTAAAAAAATTAAAATTAAAAAACTTAAAATTAAAAAACTTAAAATTAAAAAAAAAAAATTAAAAAACTTAAAATTTAAAAAGAAAAAGGGGGGTCAAAGGGGGTGGATGAGGTGGCAATTTTAAGTTTTTAAATTTTAAGTTTTTTATTTTTTAGAATATTTTAAATAAAATTAAGTTTAAATTTAATTTAAGTAATTTTTATATTAATTATTTATACATCAAACACAAAACGATGTCGTTTTTCTTTTTCTCGTCACGTCAGCGTGCGAAACGATGCCGTTTTTGCACCCAACCCGCCGGAAAATTGCCACGTCAACCATTTGACCGGATTTTGGCCGAATGGTACTTAAGTGTTCCACTTTACTCCGAAACTGGCACTTAAATGTACATTTTCGAAATTTTGGTACTTTAAATGTCCCTCTGTGCCAAATTTTGGTACTGCAAGTGTCCCAAACTTGCAGACAGTTTGTAACAATGACCTGCCAAATCACCATTATTGCCTATGAGATATAAGACAATATTTCCTTCAACCATGTTTTATTGATCATTTCTAGGTGGAAACATCTACAAGAGAGAAATCCTTGGGGTTCCAGCTAAATTAGTTCCCGCTTCATTGGTAGAGTAATAAAGGGCCTAAAAGGACCTTTCTAAAGAGTCCTAATGGGAGCCTGATCCTTCAGTTATTCACAACTTAATAAATTTACATCTCTTCTTGCTCTGATACTTGAGCTATCTAGGCTAAAGTTACTTGGTTCTTTGCTCGCTAGACTATTACTGGTATCCCACCCCGAAGTATGATACAACGAGACCTCAAAGAGAACCAAATGGTATCCTGAGGATAGGGTGGGGAAGCATGTAAAATTTGGAAAACTGAGATTATCATGTCAAACCGAGATACTCCCAGGGTCACTTCGTCTCGAGTTATTGTGAATGAGAGGCCGCGAGAAGGGCGGCTCCGATGCCTGAGCCGTCATTCAAAAGCACAATCACCGTGTTCTCAGCAACTTCAGGTCCCCGGCTTCTCTGCTTCTCCCCGTCCCTAAGGGTATCTCTTCCCGGCTTCTTCAGGATGCCAAATATCCCGGCAGCAGCAAGACGAGCACCTCGTGTGGTGACTATGTCACATAGTTCAACTACAACTTTCATCGTTCTCTAGGTGGTGTCGAATATCTGAGGATGGACAAATCAGCATTAACTATAGGGGGACTCAGCAATTCCTAAATTTGGGAAATGAATTTAGGAAAGTGAAGCATTAAATAGGGATTTATGGATTCAGCTGTAGATAATTGCAGATAAGAGAAAAGAACCATCTTTCATTGTTCCAGGAACATGGGCCATTATATTTGCATTTTAACTCCCAGAATACCCAACCGTCACAATCAATCCACGCTGTAAAAGTAGAATTTACTTACAATTCATATAATTAGAGATTACTTTTTCATTTGTACTAGACAGAACGGAAGTGAAAAAGCGATGCTATTACAGACACCACAGGTATGATATTAAGCTGCAGATAGGCTGATACCTCCAAGATATCGCTCAGTTTTCTCTCACCACCGCAAGATAAGGAGACGTCATGATGCATGGCAGACATGTCAGGAGTCCTGCAAATTGGGACAGAAGTTTAAGGAAACCCAACCAAAAAGTGCTGATTCCTCAGCCATTCTCAACAACACTACCCTGACAATTTCTCCGAGGTACATGCCAGAAATCAGCTACTCATAAGTCTACCAATTACAACAAAATGATGGTGTACATCTTTCTTAAACTATACATTCATGAGGCACATGAGATAGAAAAAAGAAGTGAAGCCACCTGCTCTCCCGGATTCAGACTCTCGTCATCCAGGGTTTGATCATATTCTGTCAGTGGAAGGCGTGACGATTGGAAGTTGCCCCATTCTATGTTGATAACCTAAAAGGACAAAGATGTTTGATCACCCACCATACATTTTCCATGCTCAGTAAGTCCAATCGACCTTCTTTCAAGCAAAGCATTTTAATTCTGAAAAAGTAATAAATAAATCCAGCAGTCTAACAGGACGATCCAGAAATGAGATGAAATCAAGTTTGACAAGTTGATTACAGAAGACCACAGCAAGATTACTGGATCGTTTCTACTTTGATTTGCAATAAGGGGATAGAACAGTCTACGCAACATCATGATAACAATAGAGATGAAGTAGGCTTTGTTTGGTAACACAGAAATTAATGGCTCAAATTTAAGTGCTGGTGACTTTTGAGTGCTGAAGATTTAAAAGGAATTTGATAATGCCTGACTGGTGAGCACTGAAAACTGTTAATTTATCACCAAACATGGAACGTGAACATTATTGGTAGGCAATAGCTACATAATTGGGAGGATTTGAGCATTTATTGATAAATTTTTTCTTCATTGAATTCATTCCTTACTTAATATATCAAGTGAAGTTTTGACTTATCTAAATCTACTAGTTTGTTAGTTACTGTTATCACATAAGCCTAATCTCACAAAAAGTTGAAGTGATCTTCGTGCCAATGGGTGAAAGACTTAAGGAGGAAAAAAACTTACCGTTTCTCCTGATTTAGGCAGAGGGCGACGCCACTTGGGAATGGCATGTATCCGCTCAACATAAGCAGCATTGTTCCACTACCCAATATGACAGCAGCAAAGACATCCCGGTTGTTATATCTACCTCCACCCAACGTTCCAATTGTATCATTAACCTACATCAACTAAGTAATTCAAGGAATCCTGACTATGAAATCACATTCAAAACCAGTTGACAGAAAATGCTAAGCACACATTAGTAGCACCTAATTCTTCTTCCTTTTTTTTCAAATAAATGGTGCCCAGTCCAGATTGATGCCATAGAGATTCGACAAGTTGGACATATAAAAATCTTAACAGATCTCTTTTGGTTTCAGCTAAACAATAAAGAAAAAACTACACTTACCAAAGCGGCCACACACATGTCAAGGCCCACTCTCTCCATAGCTTTACTCAATTCACTGATGACATCTTCTCCAACCTACTCAGATATGCATAAAGGGAAAGAGAACACAATGGGTCAGATAATCAACATCAGAGTTTGTATAGGCAAGCACATAAGGATCTCAGAAAATCAGATGATATGACAGACTTAGTCTTCCATTCATGCTTCTAGGTTAATAGATCACTTATACAAATGAACCTGTACAAATCCTCATTACACTTGCTTTGCTAAATTTATTTTGTCATAGGCGAAGGCAATTTTAGAGTTGAACCGCACAAAACCAACAATTGTACAGAACGCTCCCAGTCATTTCTCTACAAGCTCCAGTTAGCTCATCATATAAGCAAGATCTAACGGAGACATATGAATAACTCATACAAAGAGATTCTCGTATCTCACTGCAATGCAGATATGGAAGACTTAATTCTTATTGGAAGCTACTGGGCAATTCACAAATGAACTTCAAGTGGCATATTCTCATGTTCTCAAACTTGTTTAACCAAGATAAGAATGGCATGTTTTAGCTATAATCTGGCGCAATTCCTTTTTCTGTCCTACTGACCAGTCTCTAGTATAAATGAGGGCAACGGTCATCTCTCCAAAGAGAGAATTTAAAAACAAGCTTGAAATGAGTGTCATTCAAAATTGGACCCACATGCATAAGTGGCTGGAGGTGGATGGATCTGCCAGCATGCATCCCTTTCGGATACCAGGATGTAAGAAATAGGCATGACAGCAGTTAATCACAAGACATAGTAATGGAATGAATGTAACAGGCTGCAAAAGACAAGTTAAGATAGTTATTATCACCGCATCTTCTATTGAGAATCCTTTCGTCCATTTAATTAGAGTCCTGGATGCGATCAATGATTGCCTAACCGGAAATGAGAAGGTAAAACCAAGCTCCCTCTGTCTACCAGGGTAAAGATGCGAATCTTCACCTTCTGTAGCAACAGATTTTGCTAATGCCATGGCAATGTTAAACTACCAAACAACAAAATGACATTATACCGAACAACAAAATGACGTTATACCGAACAACAAAATGACATTATACATCTTTGTTAAACTACACATTCATGAGGCACATGAGATAGGAAAAAGAAGTGAAGCCACCTGCTCCCCCAGATTCAAACTCTCGTCATCCAGGGTTTTATCATATTCTGTCAGTGGAAGGTGCGACGACTGGAAATTGCCCCATTCTGTGTTGATAACCTACAAGGACAAAGATGTTTGATCACCCACCATACATTTTCCATACTCAGTAAGTTCAATCGACCTTCTTTCAAGCAAAGCATTTTAATTCTGAAAAAGTAATAAACAAATGCAGCAGTATAACACGACAATCCAGAAATGAGATGAAATCAAGTTTGATAAGTTGATGACAGAAGACCACAACAAGATTACCGGATCGTTTTCACCTTGATTTGCAATAAGGGGATAGAACAGTCTATGCAACATCATGATAACAATAGAGATGAAGTAGGCTTTGTTTGGTAGCACAGAATTAAGGCCCCAAAATTTAAGTAATGGTAACCTCTTCTTTTTTTCTTTTTTTTTTTGGGTCGAAAAGTACTAGTGACTTTGAGTGCTGAAGATTGAAAAGGAATTTGATAATGCCTGACAGGTGAGCACTGAAAACTGTTAGTTTATAATCAAAAATAGAATCTGAACAATATTGGTAGGCAATAGCAACATAGTTGGGAAGATTTGGACATTTATTGATAAATTTTTTCTTCATTGAACTCATTCCTTAATATATCAAGTGAAGTTTGGCCTTAACTAAACCTATTAGTTTGTTAGTTACTGTTATCATATAAGCCTAATCTCATAAACTGTTGAAATGATCTTCGTGCCAATGGCTGAAAGACTTAAGGAGGAAAAGAACTTACCATTTCTCCAGATCTAGGCAGAGGACCATGCCACTTGGGAATGGCATGTATCCGCTCAACATAAGCAGCATTTGTTGCGGTACCCAATATGACAGCAGCAACAACATCCGGGTTGTTATATCTACCTCCAGCCAATGTTCCAATTGTATCATTAACCTACATCAACTAAGCAATCTAAGGAATCCTGACTAGAAATCACATTCAAAACCAGTTGACAGAAAATGCTAAGCACGTGTTAGTGACACTTCTTCCTTTTTTTCAAATAAATGGTGCCCAGTCCATATTGATGCCGAAGAAATTCAACAGGTAGAACATGTAAAAATCTTAAAAAGATCTCTTTTGGTTTCAGCTAAACAATAAAGAAGAAACTACACTTACCAAAGCAGCCACTCGCATGTCAAGGCCCACTTTCTCCATAGCTTTACTCAATTCACTGACAACATCTTCTCCAGCCTACTCAGTTATCCATAAAGGAAAGAGAATACCATGGGTCAGATGACAGACATTAGAGTTTGTAAAAGTGCGCACATAAGGATCTCAGAAAATCAGATGATAAGACAGACTTAGTCTTCCATTCATGCTTCTCGGTTAATAGATCACTTCTACAAATGAACTTGTACAAATCCTTATTATGCTTGCTTTACTAAAATAATTTAGTCATAGTCAAGGGCAAGTTTAGAGTTGAACGGCACAAAAACAACAATGGTACAGAGCGCTCCCAGTCATTTCTCTACAATCTCCAGTTAGCTCACCTATTTGGTGATATAAGCAAGATCTAATGGAGACACACACACACACACACACACATATATTTAACTCATAAAAAGAGATTCTCGTATCTCACTGTAATGCAGATTGAAGACTTGAATTCTTTTTGAAAGCAACTGGGCAATTCACAAATGAACTTCAAGTGGCATATTTCTCATGTTCTCAGACTTGTTTAACTAAGATGAGAATGGCATGTTTTAGCCACCATCTGGCGTGATTCCTTTTTCTGTCCTACTGAACAGTCTCTAGTATTAACGAGGGCAAACTGTCATCTCTCGAAAGAGAGAAATTTGAAAACAAGCTTGAAATGAGTTTCATTTGAAGGTGGACCCACATGCACAAGTGGCTGGAGGTGGATGGATCTGCCAGCATGCATCCATTTCGGATACCAGGATGTAAGAAACAGGCATAACAGCAGTTAATCAAAAGACAAAGTAATGGAATGAATGTAACAGGCTGTAAAAGACAAGTTAAGATAGTTATTATCACCACATCTTCTATTGAGAATCCTTTCATCCATTTGATTAGAGTCCCGGATGCGATCGATGATTGCCTAACTGGAAACGAGAAGGTATAACTGAGCTCCCTCTGTCTACCAGGGTAAAGATGCGAATCTTCACCTTCTGTAGCAACAAATTTTGCTAATGCCATGGTGATGAAATCAAACAATTCTTGTAAACAATTGGAAATAAAAGAAAAGCCTCAGGGCATAGAACTAACATTAGAACAGGAAAACTAATTAGCAATTATACAGATGGACAGAGACTCACATTCGAACTTCTGGTCATCAAATAAGGCGGTATCGACACTTCTTCAAATTCTCATTTGATGATGCCTTTCTCCTTTCCACCCAGATGTACACGGAGTACGCGGAAATTTGTGCCACCAAGATCCAAGGCATAATATAACCCTTTCTCATCCCTTAGAAAGACAAGGATTAGTGTTGGATTCATCATCATGGGAAAAATAAGAAAAAAAACAGCAAGCTAAATAGTATGGACAGTCTCTAGGTTCTTGGCAATTGCACTTGAAGACCCAACCTTTATTATAAAATATACAAAATGGCCCTCGACCCTGAATGCTGTTTCCAATACCATAATTATTTCACATAATTTTGCAGGGGAAGCATCAAACACTTGAAGCAGATAATAGCTTCTTTCATCAATTATCATCAGTAAACCAAAATGGGTTTCATTCAACAAATGCACAAAACTGCCTTGACAACTAATCTTCTCATCCCATGTAAGGACTAAGAATCATCTGAACCAAAAGAAAGAAAATCATACTGACTGAATACGGCAATTCTTGTCTATCCTTTTGGCTCCATCACCACCGCAAATTCAAATGGAACCAGAGACTATAGAGACAGTGAACAGTAATTCAAGTTCGTCCCTCTCGAACTTTTGTGTCTAAATGATCGCAAAAGCAAGGCCTCTCCACCACTTACATATAATCTCTTTGTCAATCAAACACCTTTAGTCAATGAAATCCCAACAAGTCAAACGAAGAACACACTAAATGGGACGTTCTACAAACAGTCACACTTAATAAAAACAAGTAGAAGCAAAGACACGACCGAAACTCACCAAAACTATCTTACTAGCTCATTCAAAATTTCTAGGCACAAGGTAATATAATAATTTTCAAAAATTTTAATCATAATTCGTGACACGCGCGATTATTGTTATTATTATTTTTTTTTTGAAATTTAATGTTCCTTGAACAACAAGACCCGGGAAAAATTTGCTGTCGCTCTTGAAGTAAATCGTCAGTTCTGCCGCTAAAACCAAATGATGGGCAGAGATGGAAAGAAGAAGGAAACGTGGTTACCCTGTGGGGAGGCTATCGACATAGCTGATGAGCATCTTGAGCTTGCTGCCGCCGTCGGAGGCGAGGCCGGCGTGCATCTCGACGACCATCGCATCCGCCACCTGCCTCAGCTTCCGGACGGAGGTCCCGCACTTCTCCTCCAGCTCCTTCACCATCTCCGCCGCCCTCTCCCACTTCCCATCCGACTCCGACCACCCCTCCTCCGCCGCTCCTGTTCTCCTCCTCCTGCTGCACCTCGCCGCCGCCGCCACGGTGGCGCACGCGACAATCGCCGCCTTCTTACCCGTCTCCCACCGCCACCGCCACCGCCGCAGCACACAGACCCCAAGCGAGTTTACGGTTCACTTCCTCGCAAGTTTCGTCCTTTACTACAGTATCCCACAACAACGAAACAAAAGGAAGGAGCTTAGAATTCGAGCAAGGATGCGAGCGATGACGAAAGGCTGGTATCGGCCTCTAGGCGGGCCTAGATGACTCTACTTTCCGATACAGCACATGCAAGGAGATGGTTTTATAATCGCAAATTATCCACTTGGCGTCCTGGGTTTTGGACTTTATCGTGAATGTGATATTCTGGACTAATCAGGTAACTTTAGATGTGCTCCGTTCAACACCAGACTATCTAGATCTGCTTTATAATGAATTCCAGGATGATCGGACTATGCGTATAACTTGCATCCATGCTCCATATGTGTACCACAATCGTCAACTTTTTTGGGATGAACTTCGGGAGATTAGCTATGCTAACACATTCCCTTGGTTATGTGTTGGGGATTTTAACGACGTTCTCTATCCATGGGAAAAGTTTGGAAAAAAACCAGCAGATCGAAATAGAATGTTATCTTTTCGGGCCTTTGTTAATGATTGTTCTATTATGGAGTTACCAAGTAAGGGCTGTAAGTTTACCTGGATGAACAATCGCACGAGTGATGAGTTGGTGAAGGAATGTCTGGATAGGGCAATGTGTTCGATGGATTGGCGACTCTTATTTCCTGCTGCTGAAGTGTTTGTGTTGCCTGCTATTGGGTCTAACCATAGCCCATTGATCATCAATTCTTCAGCATCCTACAAGGCCCTGAAGAAATCTTTTACTTTTGAAGTTTTCTGGAATGAAGATCGGGAATGCAGTGAAATAATATCAAAAGCATGGAACTCAGTCAGGGTAAATGGATCAGGCCTAATCTCAAAGTTACAGCATACATCTGCAGCCCTAACTAAGTGGAGTCGCTCCAAATTCTCCAGAGGTGATCTTAAAATAGCGTACTTACAGCAACAGCTTCGCCAAATTACAAATCAGCAGCATGCATATCAAAATAGAGCAGATGTTACTAAGCTAAAAGAGGAACTCAGGCAGATTTGGAAGCAAGAAGAACAATTCTGGGCCATGCGATCTAGAATCCAATGGTTAAGGTGGGGCGATAAAAACACCAGATTTTTTCATGCGACAACTCTTCAGAGAAGGCAACGCAATCGTATTACCATGCTTCAAGATCATAACAATCAATGGATTAGGGATCCCACTGCTTTACAGGTAATGACTTGCACATATTTTGCTGACATATATACCACAGTGGGTCCTCGAAATTACACTCCTATTCTTCAACAATGCCCACGGGTTGTTACTACAGAAATGAACAATGCTTTACTGGAAGAGGTGAGTCTAGAGGAGATTCGTCAGGCTACCTTTCAACTGGGGTCTAATAAGGCGCCAGGCCCTGATGGGTTCAACGGAATATTCTATCAATCTCACTGGGAGGTAATCAAAGATGATCTGTTTCTTCTAGTTAAAAAATTTTTTGAGACAAGCCAGATGCCACCTATCCTGAACCGAACCATTCTAGCTTTGATTCCCAAGACCCCTCATCCAGAAAAAATAGAACACTACAGACCAATTAGCCTCTGTAATTTCGCATACAAAGTCATTTCGAAGGTGCTCGCCAACCGCCTCAAACCTTGGTTACCTCAGTTGATCTCTATGGAACAAACTGCATTTGTTAGTGCCCGACAGATCCAAGACAACATCTCAATCTTTCAAGAAGTTCTTCATCAATTTAAAACACGACAGGGGACAACAAAATTCAATGCAATTCTTAAGACCGACATGCAGAAGGCATATGACAGAGTTGAATGGGATTTTCTTAGGGACTACCTAATTCAGGTGGGCTTCCATCCAATGTGGGTCCAATGGATATTACAATGTGTCACAACTACATCCTATAGCATCAAGTTAAATGGGGAGCTACTTCCTTATATTTTCCCTACTCATGGTCTAAGGCAAGTTGACCCTCTCTCACCATATATATTCATTCTGGTTGCAAATGTTTTGTCAATATTGATCAGCCAAGCAGTAAATATGGGACAATTAAAGGGCATCAGATTAAATAGGTGGTGTCCCACCCTTTCCCACCTATTTTTTGCTGACGATGCAATCTTTTTCCTCGATGGCAGCATTCGTGAGTGTCAAAACCTGGCTAATATATTAAATCAGTACTGTGTAGCTACAGGCCAAGCTTTGAATCGCAACAAATCAGGGATTATTTTTAGTCGGCATTGCCCTAGGAGTTTGCAGGAAAATATGTCTCGAGAACTTAGAATTCCTGTGATTCAAATGGCTGGTAAATATCTGGGTATCCCCTCGGACTGGGGTCGCTCCAAAAAGGACATGTTTTCGTGGATACTAGCACGTGTTCAATCAAAATTAGAAGGATGGAAGGAAAAGCTCATCTCCAAGGGCGGTAAGGAAACTCTTATCAAGTCTGTCATTCAAGCGATCCCGCAATATGCTATGTCGGTTTTCAGATTACCCTTATTGTTGTGTAAAACTATAGAGAAGAACATTGCAAGGTTTTGGTGGAAAAATGATATGCATAGGGCAGGCATTCATTGGCAGAAATGGGATACACTTAAAAGCAGTAAGGATCAAAGCGGGCTTGGCTTTCAGGATCTCATTGAATTTAATAAAGCCATGCTCGGCAAGCAAGCATGGCGTTTACTCCAACAACCTCAAGCTTTATGGGTTCAACTACTAAAAGGTCTGTATTTTCACAACACAGAATTTAAATCAACAACAAAAGGCAGTCATCCATCATGGGTTTGGCAGAGTATTCTTACAGGTCGGGATGCTATCTTACCATATACTAGATGGTCAGTAGGCAATGGGAGGCAAATCCGTATCCGTGAGGATCCGTGGTTAAATAGTGGAACTCTGTTTGGTCCTGCCAACAGAGAGGACCCGAAGTTAGTGGCTGACCTAATAGATGCTACTCACAATACCTGGAATGTACCTCTGCTATATCGCATTCTAGATGTGCCGACTGTTCAAGAAATTTTGACCATACCAGTTAGGCCTCTCTATGTCGAAGATAAACTTGTCTAGCCAGCCACAAAGGATGGCACACACACAGTCAAGAGCAACTATCGCATTTTAACAGACATGTCCAGCCACAACAACAACCAGACACCATCTACCTCTCATCAGACACCTAGCACTCTCTGGCGCAAAATTTGGTCGATGAGAACTGCCCCCAAAGTCAGAACTTTTCTCTGGTCACTTTGTCAAAATGCAGTAGCATCCCGAGAAAACCTATTCCGTCGACGCATTACTTCTGATCCCTACTGTCAACTATGCAACCAGCAATACCCATAAACAGTAGAACATCTAATCCTACTATGCTCCTGGACTCGCCCTATTTGGACTCATCCACAAATCAACATTGATATTCAGCCTCAGCACACCCATCGACTCGACGCTTGGCTTGCTACAAAATCGGTATCAACAGCATACGCACCTTCGTTCGAACTTCTTGCTAATGTCTGCTGGCAAATCTGGAAAATGAGGAACAGCTACCTCTTCCGCAATCAACGGCTAAATCCGTCCATTGTAGTCGAAACGGCCTTGACGGAGACTCAACTTCACCAGCTCACCTCCCCTTCCTCTGTAAGGAAAGCTGCGTTCAACCTGAATCCGAACCACCTCTGGAGACCGCCTGATCTGGGCACATTAAAATGCAACGTTGATGCCTCATATCAACCAGGAAGCACAGAAGGGGCGATGGCTGCGGTTTTTCGAGATCATCAAGGCAGACCCATCGAGATCTACACCAAACGATTTCCCGTCGCTTCAGCACTGCTCGCGGAGTTCCAAGCTCTCTCCTTTGCAATCCAGCACTTGATAACACAGGGTTTGCAGCACGCTAGGGTTGTGCTTGAATCGGACTGTAGATTAGTGGTCGACGCCATCATAGGAAGGAGATCGGCGCCATGGGAGCTTCATCCCCTGCTTGCGGAGGCTGCTGAACTGCTGCCGCTGTTCCCTAACCTCATGATTCGATGGTGTCCCCAGGAAGCCAATGGAGTTGCAGACTGGGCCGCAAAGGCCCAGCGAGATGCAACTTGGGCCCACAATTGGAACATATTCCCTCCTCTTATTTTGATGAATCTGATATATGTAGATGCCCTTGCGGCTGGCTGTAAAATGACGTTACTATGAATATATGGTTTCCTTTGACCAAAAAAAAAAAAAGGATGGCTGAGGCTGGAGAAGACTTTGGCATTTTGCATTCTAGGATTCGGTTCTTTTCGGGACTCCGATGATGACTTGTCGGATCACGGCATTCTCATTCAAGGTCATTCATTTTCGAATTACGACCCAAGACTCTAATGAAATCTTATAAGAGTCGACCGCTCGATCAAGTTCGCCTCATAAGAGATGGCAACAACAAGAGTCAGAATGTTATCACGTTTGATGTCAATTCGATTGGATGGACAGGTGCGTTACTCAACCACGACACTCTTGTTCCGAGAGCAATTTGGATGTGATCGGATATCTAGTAGTTTTGTAGCTAAGTTGTCTCATTAATGTTCCTGTCATTGCTTTGAGTCAAGCCGAATATGAAGATAGCAACGCTTTATGTTGGGGGCCGGATTGAGGATAGTGGGCGGTACAAATTTTGGTCGCCAGACGACCCCGCAGGATTAGAAAGCTGAAGGGATAGATAGCGACGTGTAATTAGCCTACTTCATGGTGGGGACCCATGATTATTAACCCACTTTCATTGACATTCCTTGTCATCAATATTATCATCTCGATTCTAGACATCTGATGTATCAATTTGTTTATCCTTAAACAATGATGATGATGATAAAAGCTAATCGGGACCTAGAACCAGAGCAAACTTAGATGAATTGTTTTCTTACATGCTTTTTTTAGTACCTTTAATATATAATAACCCATTTTCAACTAGCCATCAAATTATGTGGATCTCATATGGATCTCATATGATCTAATTGCTCATTTGGAGTGTGGGCTAAAATTGATAGAAAGTATCTAATGATTTTCTATCTTCTTTTGATTCCAGTCTACCCAATTAGGCCAATTTTGTCTAAAATTTGTTGTGAGAATAATTCGATGTTTTCTAAATAATATGCTTACTATGATAAGGTTCTCTAGGCACATCGTGACCTTGCTTAGTGAGGACTAATCATAATGTGATGAAAGCTCATTATTTTTAACAGATAACGATGGAAATGATCTCTGCAATTTGTCCAAATGTGTAATATGGTCTTTAAATTTTAAATTTATTCGATGCAGTCCCTAAACTTTAGCTTAATATATAATGTTATCCATAAACTTTTAATTTGTTTAATGTAATTCTTAAACTTTTAATATATATTCGATTTAATATCTAAACTGTACGAAAATATTCAATGAAATGACAACATTGAGTTAATGGTGACTTAGATCTTTAGGTCCCAAAAAAGTATGAACTGAGTAGACTTTGATGAATTATTTCCTTTCATGCTTTTTTGGGTACTTCCAATTTATGATAACTCATTTTCAATGAATCATTAAATCATATGGGTCTCACATAAATGTTACATGATATAATTTTTCTCACATAGTATGGGCTAATGTAGATTTGGGGTATCTAATGGTTTTCAATTTTCTTCCAACTTCGGTTCGCCTAATTAGGCCGACAAGCAGAAGCATCCGGGCGGATGATTTGTTCGGCTTCGAAAACTTTCCGTCTCCTGACGAGTTGGATAATCCCCACAAGTCGCATTAACCAGAAAAGAAAAAAAAGACAACATCTTCCTATATTGCAACTTTGGAGCTGTTCTTGAGCCTATTCAGGATTCTGTCCTGAATCCACTTTCCGTCGCGACCGAACACTGGAAAATTTTTACCAGGTTCTGTTCAATCAGAAAGATTTGCGTGCGGTGCGAAAAAAGTCGCTTTCGGCCCACTGTTCAAGGAGTCAATCCATATCCTCCGTCGAACCTGCAGCTGAACAGGCTTGTCTCCTCCCGTCGGTCCGTGTGCCGCCAATCTTCTCTATGGGTTTAGGGGAAAAACCTATATCAGTTCTAAATATTACACTTCGATTTGAGAATATGTGCGGAGGACAGTGAGTGAACGAGGTGAGATGATTCAACTAGGTGAGATGACTCAACTAGGTAAGATTTGGCCAAGTCTTAGTCATCATCAAACTAAATGGAATTTATGACTGGAGCATTTCCTCATTCTTCAGAGAAAAAAGAAAATCGAATTACTTTATCACATCAAACAACGAATCATACGACTTTTTAATCCGCACTTTCTTGAGAAGAATTCATGAGATGCTCACGTCGATGTAGCTCAGGTGAGATGCATGTGAGCACGCCAGTCGTGTGATTGGATGCCTAGGAGGGCATATGTGGCGAAACATCGGGCCGAGACATGAAATTTAACTTGATGAAAGTTAGTCAAACAGGTCAAAAAAGAATACGACAAAAAAGAAAAAAAGGTTCAACAACTCATCAATAGGGCCTTCAACTGACCACAAGGAAGAGGACCTAATGGGACGGGTCAGGCCTTCAGGATACATTGTTGGGCCTGTCAACTTCACTAGCACTTTACAAGTAAAAGCCCCCGATTGATGATGACGGCCCAACATTTTAAGCATCATAATTTTGCTTTATGAACGAATGAACGAACTATTTCAGACAAAAAAAAAAAACATCAGACGTAAATGAAAAAAATAACATTTAGAGGGGCTAAGACATTTTTCCGGGAGCATTCCCATGGTGGCCCCACCCGAAGTAGATTGCGTGATGCAGAGAATCGAATTTGAGACTTCATAACTTTGGAGACTTTAATTTGTTGACCACGGGCTTGCTCGTTGATCTCCTCGAAGCAATACGGTCAAATGATTGGTGTGCGGTTTGTTCGAGCTTATGAAACCGCCTGGAAAGAAAATGCAAATTAGCATTAACAGTTTCAACTATTGAATCCTTCTAAGTATAATTTGTCAGTGATTTTAAAGATGTATATGGGCCCCTAATTTGGTTAGATCCAAACACCTTTTGATTTCTTTGGTGCACCTTATTTACAAAAATGGGAAAAAGAAATGTTCAAGCGATGTAAAAACCACCCATTCAATCTTACCATGATTCGATCGAAATTTTTTATTTTATTTTTTTATCATGAACTTGAATATGTCCCAAAAGTTAAGCTCTCAACCCTTTCCTTTTCAAGGAAAAGAGAAGAGAAGAATATGTGATTCATGATAGGACAAAAATCAATCAAAGTCAGAGTCCACCCGAGATTGGTAAAAACCTAATTCTCTATCATTTGTCATTTTCATTGACAATTTGACATCTTACTGAGCGAGACGCACGGCGTAGATTTATTTACTTTTTTGCATGGTTGAATCCAACTTTAGTTGGTTCTGAAGTTCTCACCAATCATGCTCCTCTGTCCCGACCACCGGAAATGATTAGGATTGCATTGCAACTTAATCAACTTTCCCGTTCTAATTAAAAGCATCAAATTCAGATAGGCCAAGAGATTTTTCCGGGAGCTTCTTTCCCTGGTGTTCTTGCCTAAAGTAGAGTAGGTAAGGCCGGGAATCAAACTCGAGACTACGTACTTTTCAACCATTGGCCACCTTGTAACCTTCTTGAAGCAATATGCTGAGATCATCATTGTGTAGGCCTACTTGAGTTTATGGCATTGGGATCATATGGATATATACTTGACTAAGAGGTGGTTCATATGCTATTCACCTATTGAATATGTGGTGTATCACCTACATAGAAATGTAAATCCGTATAGACAGTTTCAACTATTGAGTCCTTCCAAGGATAAGTTGTCGATGATTTTAAGGATAAGGATGTTTTTGGGTACATAATTTGACTAGATTCAGACCCTTTTTGATTTTTCTAATGTGAAAGCACCTTATATGCTCTTAGCGATGTAAAGACCACCCACTCGAAATGGGAAACGTTTTTTTTACTTAGCAACCACGTTATGTCCCAAGATCCAAAGCCCTTGCATCCCTTTCTTTTCAAAGAATGGAGCTGTTGACGCGCATTTGCGTGACTCCGAGCCGAGAATTGACTGCTTTTTCAGAACGGAAAATTCTCATCAGTCCCTCACCACTGATATCACTTTTATGACTAATCTCATCCCATTTCTATAACCAATGCTTCTTGGCACGACATGAACATAACAGAAATAATAGTAGAGATGGACGACGTGATAATTATAAGAGTAACTTGATGGGAAAAGATATGATTAAACTCATTTTAGTTCTACCAATTATTGCGGGTCACAAACATAACAACATCATTGCTCGTCATATGTGCCAATGCTTAATAAGTGCAAATTACATGGTTTGATCTCATTGACTAATTTTCGATATATTTAGCCTGCATATTGGCTATTTATAGCATATAATTACGCTATATCCACCCAAAAAAAAAAATCTACTTGCTTCGGTAAAATGAAATGAAAGATAGTTTCTCTAAATTTAGTCTCACGAGTAGTATGCTTTTGGGGAAAGAGGAAGCAGAAGAAAGGAGAAGAGCACATTCTTCATGAATTAAGAACATCTACTTACAATGGATAGTGCAAAACAATTTCTATTACATGGTGAACTTAGGCAGCTAATTGGGTCGTGTTAAGGCACGATTGCAAGACGATTAAGCAGATCTAGGCACACATTTACTTTAAGTGCATTATCACCTTTGACATATAAAAGCACTATTTTTCATTTGGAAACAATGTACCAACTGCATCAAGTTTTTACAAGCTATTCAATAGCTTTAGCAGTCTCCCCTCCTGCAAACTTCATAATACATATACTTAAGCTTGCTCATTCGTTTCTAACTACATTGCAAATCCCAAACTCCTATGAAAGATAACTTTTCTAGCCTAGGTCAGTCAAATGTTCCTCCTAAGAACCAAAGCGTAGACCCTCTCAATGGATATTCTCTTGGCCTATGAGAGCTTCTATTCCTAACCGATCATAGTTTGGTGCAATCAAACTACAAGATTTCATGAATCCAATCAAAGTAGAAATCTGAACTAAGAAGTCCACATGTCATGGTGCAGGATTTAAGACGCTTATGATCACAAAATGAGGGTTAAAATTTCGTGGAACTGATTGGAAAATTCACCAGTCAAGCGTTGCAGTAAAAGAGGAGAAATTTCTCATGATGATTAAGTTGAGTACGATATTTAAAAAAGAACTCTAGAAACGGTTGGAACAGATCATCTTTAGCTATAACCCCTTTCATGAGAATCAACTAAAATTCTTGTGTGTTTTTCGGTAGATCAAAGGAAAAAAAGGTCAAAGACATTTGTTGAATTCCAATTTCTCATTCTGATTTGACCCGTGAAGGTTTGGACCAATACTAATAGTTTGGTTGCATGACAAAGGAATTTCATTAATTTTTTTTCAGCAAAATTAGGCTTTTGGAATAAGTTGAGGTTGAAAATAATATGCCGGAAACCCTAATGTTTTCATCTTGCATGCTTGCGAATATGTTCTTCGTCTATTTATGATCAGTTAGTTTAGGCTTCTTTTCTGCGGTCAAGCTCCAAAGCTTACGCTACACTCATCTTAGTTGCCACAACATAGGTTTCTACCCCAAAAAGATACATCATCAGACCATCAAATTTCATTGCTTTTATGGCACTATTGTTAAATAATCTTTATCATACGTGATCAAAACCAAAATGCGAGGTATATCAGGTTTACACATCATTGCTAGAAGAAACGGAAATGGAATAACAATTTCATCGGTCGATCTTGTTAACAAGCTTTATTACGTCTGCATTAGGAAAAGGGCATGAACATTTCGGACCATTATCCGGACAATCATCATTCGATGTCTTTCCTGCGAACCTGGTACAGGGCAAATTATATTGTTCCACTAGCCTAAGACAAAGGCAGCAGATGAAGACCGATTCAGCGAGAACAATAGGAAATAAATAAATTAATTAATTAGTAAATATATAGCCAGTAAAGTTTGAGCGGTCGTTGCAAAATTTTTGGTAGGTCACATCTGTAGGGGTTTGCTGGAGGCTCTTCAATCAACCTTAGCTATCTCCATTGTTTTTTCTTTTTTCGGTCGAATTTGGCTATCTCTCTTCTCTGCGTCTATTCCAATAATTATGCATAAAGCTCAGTCCCTTGCCTAATTGCCCCCAAATTTACTCTTCGGTTATCGTCAAAACTCTGACAGTCCCCTTTATTGGAGATCTGGACCAAAAAAGGAAAAAGAAAAGAATTACAGAATAATTTTTTTTTTTCAAATCGACTTCACTTTGAGCCCTCACAAAAATCATTGGTCGCGCCATGTAAGACATTTGATGTCCACATTAACAACTTCGAGAAAATATGGGAAAATCTTCAACACGTTTAAGATTACATTAGCAAAATTGGAAAGTTTAGAACTAAATTGATAGCTATATAATATGTTTAAGATTTTTTGGACAATCTTCACCTCCAAAATTAATATCAAAACGAACATGAGTAAAAAAATGTCATGCGATCACTTAAAATAACAGTTCTTTTTTTTCATATAGTCAAGCTAAACCATTCAAATGGCTATTTGCACGTGCAAACAATAAATAAATCCGATGGAATTGCATTTAAAATACTGTCGAAAAAGTGGAGAATAGGATTGTTTGATTAGTAATATTTGAGAGCTTAGTACCTACCTTTATATATATTAATCACCTAATTTGATATCTCTATCTGTCCTAGCTTGGGTTCAATTCCTAACAGAACTCATAAATACTTTGGCTACAAAATTTAGTGAGTTGCACTCACAAGAGTCAAGACCACGCTTGGTTTTTGGAAAAGTTATGTTGAGTCATATGAGAAGTATTGTTATAATTTATCTTACATCGGTTGTGAAAGAGGCCGATGGTTGATTTTTAAGAGTGAGGGAAAATCTCACTCTTCGAGCTAACTTTTAAAGTGAAAGAGGCCCAAAACCACTCAACAAGTATATCGTCATTTATAAAAGAAAATAGAGACAAACTATGGCTTCATATGTTTCATGACAAATAAATGTTTTGAAAATATTTCCCTAAAAATGATAGCTTCTATCACTTATAAAAATAAGTGAACGAAAAATAATCTTTATCTTCTACAGAAATATTCAAATATAAAATGTTAAAGGTAATTGATATATTTTTCATTAACTAATTATTTTAAGTAATACAAATTTCAAAACCATACGGAGCCTGCATTAAAAACAGCACTGGATGGAAGGATAAGTAGCTTCGGTGGACAAGTTCACTCGGACGAGCTTCTGTGTCCCGTTGATGTTGCTAAGAAACTGGAATTGTTGTGCATTAATTCGATAATTCCTGGGTATTATACAAATTGCTAAGCATTGATTCAACCAAACTCTGACTAAATAATTTTCAAAAGGTTCGGGGCAAACAGGGTTTCCAAGCGTTTCCACATGAATAGTCAATGATCACTAGAGACGTGGCGGCTGGGGTTACTGCACACCGACAGTAATTCGTGTCTTCCACATACAATATTGCCAGTGTCGAATTCCGGGTTTTATCCGAACACGACGTGTAACAGAGTTGCACGACGTAGCAAAAATAACACGCTTTAGATGTGAAGATAAGGAAATGTGCTTAAACTTGTATTAACGTCTTGAAATATATCTAACCAGGTCATGCTTAAACATGTAAGCGCATCGATGATAGTAACTTATGTAGCATGTGTTGGTAGTTTTCTAGAAGTGCCGGCAACTTTGCGCCAATAACTTTTGTTATTGAATTAGCAAGTTTCCAAGTGGAGCGTCTAATATGGTCCAAGATGAACTGTTTCCCATGCATTGGGCTTCATTAGGACCATCAATCACAAGCAAAATCTCAAGATGTGCAGGAATAAGCAACGAGGATAGGTTTAGCTCAATCATGTGGAATCGATATAGCCAAGTTTCATTTTCCTTACTCATCTAGAAGGCTCGACCTGTCGTTGCTGGATCACGCTGTGGAAAATTTGCTCATGCAATTAGCTCCACCAGAGACCATTTGACTTGAAACTAAAATCGAAGTTGATGTGCTGTAGCACCAGGACCAACAGGAATTAATCAGAATCGTTTGGGTCGTTGACATTGATATGTGAAAGGTATCCAAAGCCATGATTGACGACCTGATAAGTTTGTCAAATTTTCATACTTCTCTTGATTCAAAACGTGAGTTTTTTTCTCCCCTACTTGGTCTGCTTATGTTGATCATGGGTTTATTGAGATCTACATTAGACCCATCATATTTATGGATCGAAGCTTCGGGTTTAGCACAAATATTAGATTTGCGAAAGAATTCCTCCTTATTATGGGAGCGCTGCTAAAAATAAGTAAAATGTAAAACTAGTAAGATTTTTACCGTCTGCGGAGGAACACACTTATCATTTTCTGGCTTAAAACATAATAAACCATTAAACTGATCTTTAAAAGAAATGAATTTGTCCGTTTTTATTGGTAATAAACCGCAAGGATCAAAAGTAATTGGTATTCTAGAGCAGTACAAAGATAAACTGAATATCATTGGCTCTTTTTTTTTTTTTTTTTTTGGGGGGGGTCAAAAGAAATTTTCATTTATTGATATTAATGAAATGATACGTGAAAGAATACATAGGGAATTCCAAAAATCATAAGGCTGCACAACAAATCAAAGTCCAAAAAATCCATATATTGGTCGGAAGAGGTAAGCATAAGCTCGTCCCTAAAATACAGACTTGTAACTGTGTCCAAGCAAAATGATTAGAGGTCAATCACAATTTGCCTTTTTGGTGGTTTGCATCTAAGTTTGGCATTACCAGCATCATTACCGTATGGAGACAACAAAAAATATTTTTTTTTTGCCGATCTTATTATATTTTTCTCCAACTCTAACTCTAACTCTAACTCTCAGATTTTTATTCTTGTCTCTTTACAAGGCGTGGGATTTGAACCCCTCACATTACCACTAAGACAAACTCACTGATTCAACAAAAATATATTAATCAAAGCTTATATCTGATATCTACGAGAGCGAGTCATTTATCAAATTAGTGAACAAGCATAAAAATTAGAGGTGGAGTTTTTGTCCATTAAAATACCTAGATCTACAAGTAAAACGGGAGAAAAAAACTCTCGCATATAGGCAAATCCCCATTTTCTGATATGAGACGTGACTGGACCAAACGTAACACCCAGCACCAGGTCAAATGAAAAAAAAAAAACCAAAAGACCGGATCGAGAGAGAGAGGACTCAGATCAGATGAAAAAGAATGAAAAGCAAAAGATCGGATCCACAGAGAAAGAGAGAGAGAGGACTCAGATCAGATGAAAAAAGAATGAAAAAGAACCAGAAGACTGGATCCAAACAGAGAAGACTCAGATCAGATGAAAAAGAATGAAAAAGAGAGAGAGAGGGAGAGAGAGAAAACTTGGATCAGAGGACAAAGAATGAAAAAGAACGAAAAGACCGGACCCAGAGAAGAGAGAGAGAGAGAGAGAGAGAGAGAGAGAGGGGGGGGTGTGGGGCTTCAAAAGCGCAATCAACGCTTGTTGAAAACTTTGTTAGTACTCTCACCAAAACCGGAGGGAGACATGAATATCATTCCTCCATGCATATTAATGTCGCTAGCCCATGACAAAGGCCGCAAATCAAGACCAATAAAAAAGAAGAAAAGACAAACTCGTGGAAATATAGTTAATAAAATTTGAGTGGTCATTGTAAAAATTCTAGTAGGTCAGGGTTTGCTAGTGGCTCTTCAATCTAACCTTTTTTTTTGGGTCAAATTCTTCAATCTAACCTTAGCTATCTCTATTTTCTGCGTACCTTAGAATGGTTATGCATAAAGCTCGGTCCGATCCCTTTGAGATATGTTAAGGGGAGGGGGAGGGGGAGGGGGAGGGGGAGGACAATCTTTTCTCAAAAATCTCTCGATAGAATATTCAACTTGTGAATAACTCAAAAGGGTCCAAATTTTTGAAATAAAAAATGACACATTCATGTGTTTAATCAAACATGTCTAAGCACCTGATGACGGTAATTTATGCGATGTGCGTTGATAGTTTCTTGGAAATGTCAGTAACTTAGTGCCAATGACTTCTACTGTTGAATTAGTAACTTTCCGTGTCTAATGTAGTCCGAGATGGATTGCTTCCATGCATTGGGTTCATCAGGACCATGAATTACAGACGGACCTCAGGATATGCTAGAACAAACAATGAAGATCGGCTTAGTCCCAATCATGTCGACTCGACGAAACCATGCTTTTCCGGCTCAAGCGGTGAAAAACGTGCGGACGCACTCCAAACGCCACCGAAGGTCCATTCGCTTATCATCCAGAAGGCGACATCAGCAAAGTAATCAAAAGCTGTTCCATTGGAGAATAGGAGGCCATAGCAAAGATTCGTTGGCCATTTGCCTCATACATCCAATGAGATAAAAAGCACCAGGACAACAGGAATCAATCAAAATCATTGAGGTCGTTGTCTTGCCGATCTAAACGACTACAAGCACTGTACGTTAATCTAAACAACCAAGACTTTTGTCTTTCTTGTTAGAGTAAAAATAATAGTCGAAGCAGAAGTCTTAGAACTTCATTATATGATAACAAAATTTTGTTCGGATCTCAATTACATCTCGTTTACAAATTTCATAGTTTGTGATTCGTTCATCTTTTCTTTTCTTTTCTCCTTTGCTTAAAATTCCCTTTGGCTCTTTGATACCATTTCCAAGAGTGAGCTACTCTGAGTTGGCGGCCGAATTAGTGCGAGAAACCAATTCTTGAGAATCTCTAATCTCGATTAATTTCAACGTAAGACCTAATCTTGAGAGGATCATTATCCGTGCACCTTGCCATGTTTTGAAGAAAGTCAAGCTTCCCATCATTCACCTAACTTTGAAGGACTGCGTTAGGAGAACGGCACCATTACTTTGCACAAGTAACGGTGCAATGTAGGCCATTCATTTTGTTTTGTTTATAATGGGCAATTGGATCACAAATTTGTTGAAGAAGATCATCTCTTTTGCACATGTGTAATATTTAAAAGAAATAAATCTACTAATGTTCAAGAAAAAGAAATTCATGTAGGAAATAATGGCGCCGTTCTTCCAGCGCAGTCCTTCACGTGTGTTTTGGATCAGATTTTATGCAATCACCCCAAAAATCTACCTAACAATGAATTGATTTGCATAGTCCACCGTCAAAGAACCATCTTATTTGATTATGACAACAATGATTTTACTCAAGAAATTCTAAAATACAGAGTCGTTTTGTCTTTAATTAGAATTTTAGGAGCAGACGATGAATAATTATGTTCAAATATATCCAATCGGATGATTATCTAGTGTTGGAATTCAAGTCGGCGGAAGACGACTTACCTGATTCCAATGCGCAAACAGCAAATAGCCCTGGAACGAACATTGAATTGCTAATAAATCACGAACAACACTACCTCATGTTAGTCTGGATGCAATCACAAGGAAAGCACCCGATTTCCACGGCGTAAATGCAAACTATTCTTGTAAAATGAAATGGAACGCCTTGATGGAAATGGAATGAACAAATGAGAGGATTTTCTGATCGTATGTTTCCAACCGTTCCAACGGTTGTGTTCGGGAGGCTTTTATACGTCTCCCTTCGTACCCCTCTATTAGTGTCTTTCCATCATAACGCATCAAGACGAAACGGTGCGTTTCAATCGCACCCCATCATGGACGTACCAGCTAAAATACAACATCTCCCACTCGGACATGATGGGCTTGATAGCACTCTATCAAGAATGTAAGGCATTCAACATTCATCAATTTTACAAAATAATTCATATTAGCAAGTAAGCCGTGCGACCAGTGAGTACACCTGCACTTGGGAGCTCAAATTATGCACCTGTTAGGGATGACATAATAGCTACAACCCCGAAAAGAAATAAACAATCGATGTCTCACAATGCCCCAGACATATTTTGTTACATCAGTCCAAGTATACATGTCCATTAAAGGCTATACTTGACTATTCTCAAAACACCATATATTTACAATTATATCCGCAACCACATAAGGGCGATATAATTGGTCGACTAGTAAATATATGTGATAGATGCAAAACAACAATAGTCTTCCTTCGCACTCACGTCTCTCTCCATTTCAGAACAACTGCTTTTCTAGACACGTCCCATAAGGCCATATCCATTCATGACCGCCGATAACATGCTAAAGTAGCAACATTGATCTTTCACTTCGAGAACATAGTCATAAGTAACATAGGGCACAAAATGATGTAAATTATAAATTACCTCAAGGACTCACACGATGAGTAAATAGGGATAATTTTACTCACCTTCCCTTGTCGGTCGTACAATACACATGTAGTATGAATTACATGCTATAGTGGATTTCTCTTTCTATAATAGCGTATATCATTTATTAACCATAATACAGATCTTAACCTAAACATAGTCATGTGCTTTTTACGTACTCATGTTTAGCTTGAGTGCTATATCAGCTCGCTTTCTATAGCGCCCAATTCAGCACTCGCATCTGGCATCTTACAAGCATACATGATTATGAGATTATCATGTTCGGTCTTATTATAAATAAATCACAGACCTCATCTTGACTCCAATCAAGGCGACATATCATTTTATGTACTAAACTTACTCCTCAACGTTTATTTGTACATAACGTCTCATCTCAACGTGCAAACTATAGCACTTAAGGCGATTGCTCGTGTGAGTGAGCCAATCATTGCCTTTTGACATACTTTTAAATAATATATGTATGTAGTGCTAGTCTCATACTGTATTCGTACTTATTGATAAAATATCAAGTCACTAATAAACAAATAAGTACAATACATATGTTCACAAATATATATACCAATGATCCTCTACAATAACACACATCACATTCTATGCAATCCTAGTGACATCCTGTGGGTCAAGAATATGTCTCTAGGAATAGCCTTTGTAAATGGATCAGCAATCATTCTATTGGTTGAAACGTATTGTAAGATCACTTCTTTCTGCGCTACAATATCTCTAATGAAGTTGTTCTTTATGTCAATGTATTTCGTCATTCCATGATACTTGGGATCCTTCACATAAGCAATGGCTGCTTGACGATTGCAATAAACTATCACCGGTCTAGGAACCTCAGTGACAGTGGCTAAATTTTCAAAGAAACGTTTTAGCCATACTGCTTCTTGCATTGCAGCAGAACATGCAATAAATTTTGCCTCCACCGTAGACAAGGCCGTGCATGTCTGTTTCTTACTATTCCAAGAAATTGCACCTCCATTGAGCAAGAATGTATATCTAGAAGTCGATTTACGCTTATCCAAGTCTCCACCCCAATCGGCATCTGAGTAGCCCAATAGGCGTATCATTCCCTTGGTAACAAAGTCGATAGTCCATAGTGCCCTTCAAGTATCTCAGGATCATTTTCACTGCTTTCCAGTGTGCTTGACCGAGATTTGATTGATATCGGCTCACCAATCCCACAGCATAACATATGTCGGGTCTAGTACACATCATAGCATACATCAAACTTCCGACCGCACTAGAGTAAGGAACAGTTTCCATTACTTTGATTTCTTCTGGAGTCTTAAGACACATCTCAGTACTTAGGCATTCACCTTGCATGACATGGGTATCAATGGGATTGCAATGCTGCATATTGAAACGCTCAAGAATCTTCATTATATAAAACTCTTGTGATAAAGTAAGGAGTTTCTTTGATCGATCTTTTTCGATATTAACTCTTAATATATAAGTAGCTTCTCTCATGTCATTCATTTCAAAATTGGAGGACAACCATTCTTTTATGGTGATAACCAAATCCTTGTCATTTTTAGCCAATAGAATATCGTCCACATAAAGTGATAAAATCACAAATTTATTTCGGACCGCTTGACATATACACAGTGATCTTCCTCGATCATCGTGAAACCAAAAGTGATTATGGCTCGATAAAAACGAAGATACCACTATCTAGACGATTGCTTAAGGCCATATATTGAGCGATGAAGCTTGCAAACTTTATGCTCTTGACCTTTAGCTATGAAACCTATTGGTTGTTTCATATAGATTTCCTCATCTAGTTCTCCATTGAGAAATGCCGTTTTTACATCCATCTGATGTAATTCAAGGTCCAGATGTGCAACGATGGCTAGAATAAGACGTATTGAGGCGAATCTTACAACTGGTGAAAATGTTTCCTCATAGTCTATACCCTCTTGTTGAGTATAACCTTTTGCCACAAGGCGAGCCTTATACTTTTCAATGGATCCATCCAAACTTAATTTTGAAGACCCATTTGTTTCCAATGGCCTTACGATTGGGTGATAGATCAACTAAGTCCCAGACATGATTTGCCCTCATAGACTCCATCTCATCTTCCAAAGCTTTTCTCCATTTTTCATTATCAGAGGATGAGAGAGCCTCTTGAACAGTTTTAGACTCGGTATCGTCATTATGAGCAATCATAAATACTTCTCCTTCAATCTCAAAACGACGACGACGAATACTTTTACGATTACTTTTATGCAATTGAATTTCTCTTGAATTCAATTCGTTAGGCGATGTAACACTCCTACTAGATCTTGCATGTTGAGGTAAATTTTCATTTCCCTCTACAACATTAGTGGGTGTGTTATTAGGATCTTCCATCTCATATAATTGGAAGTCCTTATCAATCTCACTTCTACTAGGAAAATCATTCTCCAAGAACGTGACATATCGTGACTCTATTTCGGTCACACTTCCATTAGCTTGTTCACCTATGAACACGTACCCTTTAGAGTGTTCAGAATATCTAATAAAGATACATTTCTTCCCTTTAGGACCTAATTTGCCATATTTATGAGAAGAATCATGAACATAAGCTGCACATCCCCATGGAGGTAGACTACTTAAGTCTGGTTTTCTACAATTCTATAATTCATAAGGGGTGGAAGTGACCGATTTTGAAAGCACTCGGTTAAGTACATAGGCAGTAGTCAATAATGCATCTCCCCAATAGGAGATAGGTAAATTTGTTTGCGCCATCATAAACCTAACCATTTCCAATAGGGTTCTATTCCTTCTTTCAACTACCCCATTTTGTTGTGGAGTACCAGGAATAATCAATTGACGTACAATTCCCTTTTCATCACAAAGAGCCTTGAATTGCTCCGATAAATACTCACGTCTGCGATCGGTTCTCAATGCATTTATTGTTTTGTTTAACTGATTCTCTACCATCGCTATATATCGTCTAAAGCAGTCTAATGCTTCTGACTTATGGGAGATCAGAAAGACATAACCGAAATGTGTGAAGTCATCTATGAAAGTGATGAAATATGAGGCTTCATGCCTTGCCCTCACATTCAAAAGATCACAAATGTCAGAATGTATGAGATGCAATGGAAATTCAGCTCTAGTCCCTTTACCGAATGGTTTTCTAGTTACTTTTCCCGCTAGACAATGTTCACATACGGATAGACTAACATTAGTGAGTGACCCTAAAAGGCCTTCTCTAGCTAATCTTTGCATTCTTTGCAATCCAATGTGACCTAATCTAGCATGCCAAATACTTGCATCAATCTCAACATTACTAGAAGATGCAATTAAAGAAAAACAACCATCGACATTAACATTGTACTGATCATAGTCAATGTCTAACACCATAAAACCATTCGATACATGACCTGAACCATAATAAACTGTTCCATACAAAATGTCAACACAATCACTATGGAAATTTAATACATAACCTAAACTAAGAAGAACAACTACAGAGACCAAGTTTCGTCGAATATCTGGAGCATAAAGGATATCATGTAGGAATAGGTTTCGACCACCACGTAAGATTAATTTACATGTGCCGATACCCTTCACTTCAACTCTTGAGTTATTCCCAACATATATCCATCTTCTTCCAGGCTGTATCCGACGATACTCCACAAATGTTTCTCGGTCTCTAGCTACGTGGTCTGTTGCTCTTGAGTCTATAGTCCCATTGGATGAGATTCAGCAAGCATTACAGTACTAGAAACAAAATCATTACTCAAAGTAATGGAGTAAAATGGTACCGTTTTCAGTTCAATGCATTCACGAGCAAAGTGACCCATTTTGCCATAATTGTAGCACTCCGTCTTGGCCTTGTCCTTCTTCCCACCACGCTTCTTGCATTGGAAGGTCTTAGCCCTCTTAGGTGCCTGATCAGTCTTCTTCCCTTTATTGTTGAATTGAGAATTCCTTTTGCGCTCGAAACCCGAAGCCTTGTGCGAACTCGATTCAGCAACATAAGCATGGGTAGAGGATTTCGCAGCCTCCAGGCGCTCATCCTCTAATTCCAAATGACGCGCAATATCATCAAAAGTGACAATATTCTCATTATACGTCATATTGATTTTCATATGCTCCCAATTGTCAGGAAAATACCTTATAACAGCCTGAACTTGCTGTTCATTAGTAAGGGAGTGACCTGCTGACTTCAGCTCATGAATCATGTTTGACATCTCTCGAAAATGCTGCCTCATCGTTACATTTGGGCGCTTTCGGAATGTGTCAAACTTGATGGTGAGTCTCCTCAGCTTAGTGGCAGATGTACCTCCAAACTTATCTTTCAAGGCAACCCACATAGCTTGAGCTTTTTCATAACTTTCAAACTCACACATGAGATCATCTTGCATATAGCTCAGCAACATGATGTAAGTAATGCTATTTTTCTTTTTCCAAGCTTGATAAGCTTCTAGATCTCTCCTGTGTTGAGCTGAAGTTCCATGCTCAGGTTCATCCATGATATGGTTGAGGGTTTCCAAAACCTCTTGCTCCTCAAGGATGTATTGAACCTTTTGGTGTTAAATATCATAATTGTCACCGTTCAGCTTCTCACCCTTATTAAAGTCAGCCACAATGGTCTTGGATGCCGAAGCCATAATCAATTGCTATAACACATTGACATAATAAACACAGAATCAATACTAGCACACTTTACAGAGTAACACACATATTTAATTTGCAGCAAAGACAAACTAAATTAATGATAATTCAACAAAAGACACAAAAACAAAAGTTCACTATGTTCACAATCAACTTCTATGTACAATTGTTCTATTATCATTAATTAGTTTAATTTGCGCAAATTTTAAGTTCTAGGTGAGAACTCCCTCGAATTCTACCAACCTACGAACTCCCACTATAAAAAATAATTACATGACCTTATGTAATTTCTACATTTTTCCATTAACACAAAAACATAGCATGATATGAATCAACGTACAAACGACAATCATGCTTCAACTATTAATCAAAATTGCAATTCAACATGTAATGGATTTCCTACCATTGTTCGAAATTTCAAGCAACTATAAAATTGCAAATATATTAAATTATATACATGATATCATCAAACCAAGCTCTACACAATATATATGACATCATTTGTACACAAGCTAGCTACTGTATTTCCTAAACCACAAGAAAATACAAGCTAAAAATGAATAAACTATGCATTAAACCGCCAAGATATGCGTACTTAGGGTTCTCTACACATTTTCATACCTTTAAAAAAATTCAAAAATAAAAAATAAAAAATAATTATACCACAGTGTAGAGCACATTCATACAAACCCAACGCCTCCGACCACACTCGAATCGGACCTCCCACGTGCCCCCACGCGCCGCCTGAGTGCGCAGTGCGTGTGGCGCACGCGCTAACGAGCCCAAAGGCTCCTGGCCGGTTCGACCGGTCCGAACGGTCCGACCGTTGACCGGTCCGACCGATGACCGGTCCGACCGTTGACCGGTCCGACCGATGACCGGTCCGATTGGTCAACCGGATCTGACCGGTCCAACTGTTGATCGGTCAACGGTCAACGGGTCAGGTCGGGTTGCCAGCCAACTACTGCCGGCGATGACCAGCCGGCCAATTGCTGTTGGCGATGACGTCATCCCAGCGGTTATCGACTGTTGGATGACGTCATCTGTGACGTCATCACGCGTCGTGTCGCTCCACGCGACGTGCGCGTGACGTGCACACGTCGGTTCGCCGACTGGTGCGTGTTGCGCACGCGCTGGCATCCCCAGCGCTTCAGGCGCATGAGGCCCACGCCCATCGTCTTCTGGTGGCGCGTGTGGGCGTGTCCGGCCTCCTCCGGTCGTGCTCGATCCACCGTCGAATTCGTCTCAACAAGTACTTTCACCCTGTATATTCAAAAATTGATTTTGGCAGAAAAAAATATTTCGAAAATTGGCCAAAATCGCACGGATGCACGCGACCCCGAACCCGTTCTTCGCTTTGGTTCGATTTTTCGACGATTCATATATCAATTTCGATTAATAAACATCCAACCAATGTAGATATCATACTCTTGATCTCGATATCAAATGGTAAACCGGAAAATTTGATGAAAAATAAGGTAGAAATCACGACCGGGTTCTGATACCAATGATGGAATTCAAGTCGGCGGAAAACAACTTACCTTATTCTAATGCGCAAATAGCAAATAGCCCCGGAACAAATACTGAATTGCGAATGAATCACGAACAACACTACCTCACGTTAGTCTAGATGCAATCACAAGGAAAGCACCTGATTTCCACGGCGTAAATGCAAACTGTTCTTGTAAAGTGAAATGGAACGCCTTATCCCTTTGATGAAAATGGAATGAACAAATGAGAGGATTTTCTGATCGTATGTACTTCCAACCGTTCCAACGGTTGTGTTCGGGAGGCTTTTATACGTCTCCCTTCGTACCCCTCTATTAGTGTCTTTCCATCATAACGCATTAAGACGAAACGGTGCATTTTAATCGTACCCCATCATGGACGTACCAGCTAAAATACAACATCTAGAAAGCCCACCTCCTCCAAATCATGGTGGACAGCTAAATCTAATTCAAAGCGCGAGAGAACGAAATCAAACCAAAATCATCCAGCATCTTTGCTGGCTTGCTTGCTTTACATGTTCCCATCTTTTTTCCACCTACTCCAAAAGAAAGAGAAAAAGAAAAAGAAACCTATGGTCAAAGTTCCACGTCGGTTGCCTTGGTCTTTTCTAGTTCTCCCCCCTGAATTTCCTCGAAGGTGTGGCGCATGCTCTTAACACCGCCAAATCTAATTCGGCATCTTGATTCTTGCTTTGCGTTGCTTTGCGCGTTGCAACCTTTTTTCCCACCTACTCCAAAAACAAAGTCCCTGGCGAGACAAGAGACCGGCATTTGCGGTGCAGACATTGTCTCGGCTTAACTTATAAGTAGAAGCAATGCTAAGAACAAAACCGAACTCAATACAATTATTGCATGGAAACTCGCGTAGAGTGGAGCTTTCGCGATTTTTCTTTGAATTTGTTCGTGATCCTAAATAACTCTTGTTGATCCAAACTTCAGCACTTTGAAACTGGGTTAAAAACCATGGGGGGTTCCGCCGAGCAATAAACAAGAGCAAACTAATACGCTCTGCTTCTTGTGTCGAGCTGATAGAGATCTCTAGCTCCAACACCGGAGTCTCTAACCAGAAAAAAAGACTCTGGACAACCACTCCAATTATGACGAGACTAAGCTCCTCACCTCCTCGTATTCACTCCTTCTTCCTCTTGTTCTTCTACATTCCCTATCTCGTCTTCCTCTGCTCCCCCTCCCATGTTGCAAAGTCTCAAATCCAAAATCAAGAACAGCAAGTCCTCTTGAAGCTGAGGCAATCCTGGCGGGACCCATCTTCCCTCGACCACTGGGTCACCTCCAATTCATCCTCACACTGCACATGGCCTGAGATCACCTGCCAAGACGGCTCCATCACCGAGCTTAATCTCGTCAACCTGAACATCAATTATTCGATCCCCCCATTCATCTGCGACCTCAAGAACCTGACCAAGCTTGATCTCTCCTACAACAATATTCCTGGAGAGTTTCCAACAGTTCTCTATTACTGTTCCGAGCTCTTGTACCTTGACCTGTCCCAGAATTACTTTGAAGGTCCTATTCCATCCGATATCGACCGCATGGCCGATCTTCAGGTCCTGATTCTCGCCGCCAACAGCTTCTCTTTCGACATCCCAGCGTCTATCACGAGGCTGCAGAGGCTGAGGATCCTTCACCTTTACCAGTCCGAGTACAACGGCACTTACCCTGAAGAGATTTTCGGCCTCTCCGATCTTGAAGAACTGAGGCTCGAGTACAACGGCAAGTTCACGCCGTCGCAGCTACTGCAGAACTTCACCGCCCTAAAGAAGCTGCGGGTCTTCTCGATGGCACAGACCAACCTGTTCGGAGAAATCCCGGAGATGGTCGGTGACATGGAGGGTCTCGAGCACTTGGATTTGGGGATGAATCTGTTAACTGGAGAGATCCCGGGCAACATTTTTGCTCAAAGGAATTTGAGCGAGAGGTACGACGAGTTCACGACCAACGTGTCCTGGTCGATCCCTCAGCCCGTGAGCGTGGTGAACCTGAGCGTGATCGATCTGTCAAATAATAATTTGACAGGGAACATACCTGAAGATTTCGGGAAGCTCAAAAAACTATCCAAGTTAAATTTAGAGCACAATCAATTTTCCGGCGGAATCCCAGAAGGTATTAGCCGCCTCCCCGCTTTGTCTGATGTCATTTTGTCCCACAACAATTTGTCAGGCACAATTCCCCCGGACTTCGGCAAGTTTTCCGCACTCAGACGATTCGAAGTGGCCTTCAACAACTTGACCGGCTTGTTGCCGAAACAACTGTGCCATGGCGGCATGCTGTTTGGGTTGGCCGCTATGGACAACAATCTCGGCGGGGAGTTGCCGGAGTCACTTGGAAATTGCAGTACTTTGGCCGACGTGAGATTGAACAACAATGAATTCACCGGCAACGTGCCTGGAGGACTCTGGACATCGCCAAACTTGACGATTTTGATCTTGAGTGGTAATGAATTAACTGGCGAGCTTCCCAAGGAGCTATCCCCGAACCTCACTTGGATTGGCATAAGTGACAACAGATTCTTCGCCAAGATTCCCAGCACGGTGTCTTCGTGGAGGAACTTGGTGGTGTTTGATGCCAGTAATAACTTCCTCAGTAGCACGGTTCCAACCGAATTGACTAAGCTTCCTTCTCTGACGAAGCTTTTGCTGGGTCAGAATGACCTCTACGGGAATCTTCCCACAAATTTTGTTTCGTGGAAATCCTTGAGCATTCTGAATCTTAGTTACAATCGATTGTCGGGACCGATTCCAGGGGAAATCGGCCTTCTACCGGTACTCACGCAGTTGGACCTGTCTGAAAACCAGCTGACCGGCTCGGTTCCTCCTGAAATTGGCCAGCTGAAGCTGAACCTTCTGAATTTATCCTCCAATCACCTCACCGGACGAATCCCGGAGGCGTTAGAGGATGCCAAGTATGACGCCAGTTTCCTGAACAACCAGGGCCTCTGTGCATTTAACTCGTTCATGAGGCTTAATGTCTGCAATTCCCAATCCCGTAAATTGAGCAAGAAGCTTCTCGCCTTGATCGTAATCATGGCCATCACAGCAGCGTCATTCATTTTGTTGGCAGTGCTACTCAAGGTCAGAGCTTCCAGAAAGAAGAGGGACAGGATCAATTCAACTCTGCAAAATTCAACTCTGGAACTGACTCCATTCCATAGGTTGAATTTTACTGAATCAAATATTCTGTCGGGATTGAAGGAGCATAATGTGATTGGAAATGGTGGATCAGGAACAGTATATCACATTATTGTGACTCCTGCTGGTGACGCCGTTGCTGTGAAAAGGATTTTGAGTAACCGAAAATTAGATAAGAAGCTGGAGAAGCAATTCGTAGCAGAAGTGGAGACACTTGGGAAGATCAGGCATGTGCACATTATCAAATTGTTGTGCTGTATTACTTGCAAGGACATGAAACTCCTAGTGTACGAGTACTTAGAAAATAGCAGCTTGGACCATTGGCTTCACAAGAAGAAAAGATTGTCACCCATCTTGGGTGTCGCAAACAATATGATCTTGGATTGGCCCAAAAGGTTGCAGATTGCGCTCGGAGCAGCTAAAGGACTTTGCTATATGCACCATGATTATAATTCACGGCCCATCATCCACCGAGACGTGAAATCAAGCAACATTCTTTTAGACTCAGAGTTCAACGCAAAAATTGGTGACTTTGGCCTTGCAAGGATGTTGCACAGAGAAGTTACTACTGTGTCTGGTATTGCCGGTACTTTTGGCTATCTGGCCCCAGGTTTGTCTAGTCATTAAACATGAGTTCATTTCAGCTATGCAAGTCCACTTCCTCATATCCTACCAGCAGGAATGTTCAGTTTTGTCTTGCCTTTTCTTTTTTGTTGAATGACAGAGTATGGTCACACGAGAAAAGTTAACGAGAAGGTCGATGTTTATAGCTTCGGGGTTGTTCTCTTGGAACTGACCACTGGAAGAGAGGCTAACAACCAGGATGAAATGTGTCTCGCTGATTGGGCATGGCGTCACATCCAAGATGGCAACCTGATATCCGCATTAGATAAGGAGATCAAGGACGACTCCAACGTAGATGAAATAAGCAATGTTTTCAAGCTCGGGATCTTTTGCACTGATTCTCTGCCTTCCGCGAGGCCTACAATGAAGGGGGTACTGCAAGTGCTGCTCAAATGTAGTGATCCGCTGTACAATGTCAAGAAGAAATCCCCACACAAGTTCGATGTTGTCCCACTCCTCGAAAATTCCAAGCACAACGAAATGCCATGCAGCGATTTTCATGTTCTCAAGTGCAACACTTACTGACTGTTGGCACTAGAACAGTTGCAGAAACTTTTCCAACTTGCCCTACAGAGAGACAAGCGTCAAACGATTTGTCTATGTATTAGTGATCCATACATAAGAGAGACGGCTCGGGCATTGGAGCTGCCCTTCTCGCGGCCTCTCATTCACAATACCTCGAGACGAAGTGACCCTTTTCTCAGGATATAATTTGGGTCTCTTTGACTTCAGCAATGAAAGATGTAGCTGTTCTGCAAATATTGCCATTGAATGTCTGATTTTTTGCCGCATTTGCATCTCAATAAAGTTGGCAAATCCATTGATGGCTTGGAAGTAAATTCCTTAACTTAGACAGTTTTCAGAATTGATATTACATGACGCCGACACAAAAGGAACCAAGAAATAAGACCCGTTTTCTTGATACAATTGAGTTTTAACAATAGTACAACTTCATCTCACGCGTGTGCAACACTGTTTACAGCAATTTCTGTCCAACTTGTGACATGAACAATGCAAAATAATGGATTGGTACTAAGGCAATTGGTAACTTCGAAATGATTTGGCAGCTAATGGAAAATTATCCTCAGTAAACTGAAATGCAGACAGTTTGTCACAGTGACTTGCCGACTCACCATTATTGCCTCTGAGATATAAAGACGATATTTCCTTCAACCACCCATTATTGACCATTCCTAGTGGAAACATCCACAAAACAGGAATCCTTGAGGTTCCAGCTAAATTAGTTCCCGCTTTATTGGGAGAGTAATAAAGGGCTTAAAACAGACCCGAGTATGTCCTACAACTATTTTGTCTGAACTCTGGGACGTAAAACATCGGCGGTATTACCTCCTGGTTGGGAAGGAAAAAATTACAGTTGGGAATTAGGGGGCCCTTCAGGTGAGGAGGATAGACTCCACGGCACCTCGTAAGGAACATTCTAAAGAGTCCTGATGTGAGCCTGATCAATAAATTTGCATTTCTTCTTCCTCGGATACTTGAGCTATCTAGGCTAAAGTTGCTCGCTAGACCATCGCTGATCCCCCACCTCAAATTATGATACAACGAGACCCAAAGAGACCCAAAGAGACCCAAATTATATCCTGAGAAAAGGGTCACTTCGTCTCGAGGTATTGTGAATGAGAGGCCGCGAGAAGGGCAGCTCCAATGCCCGAGCCGTCATTTGACAGCACAATCACTGTGTTCACAGCAACTTCAGGTCCCGGCAACTCCTGAGAGTGGCCTCCACGCAGTTCCAGAATTTGGTGTAGTGCTCTTACAGACCTCCATTTCATGCTATAACTGATCTCTGCTTCTCCCCGTCACCAAGGGTATCTCTCCCCAGCTTCTTCAGGATGCCAAACATCCTGGCAGCAGCAAGACGAGCACCTTGAGTGGCAACTATGTCGCATAGATCGACTACAACTTTCCTCCTGCTCAAGGAGGTGTCAGACATCTGAGGACGGACAAATCAGCATCAACTATAGGGGGACTCAGCAATTCCTAAAGTTGGGAACTGAATTTAGGAAAGCGAAGCATTAAATAGGGATTTATGGATTCAGGTGTAGATAATTGCAGATAAGAGAAAACACAACAATCTTTCATTGTTCCAGAAACATGGGCCATCATATTTGCATTTGAACTCCCCGAATATCCAATCGTCACAATCAATCCACGCTGTAAAAGTAGAATTTACTGCACAACTGATTTAATTAAAGATTACTTTTTCATTAGTACTAGTCAGAACGGGAGTGAAAAAGCGACGCTATTAGAGACACCACGGGTATAATATTAAGTTGCAGATGGACTGATACCTCCGAGGAGTCCTGCAAATTTGGGATGGAAGTTTGAGGAAAACCCACCATCTCGTGTTCATATGTAGAAGCAGCGAGGATTAAATTTATAATTATACCTTAGTGTGGGAGGAATTTTCAGCTTCATTGGAACGATATCACCAAAAAAATGCTTACTCCTCAGCCATTCTCAACAAGGCTATCCGGACAATTTCTCCCAGGTAAATGCCAGAAATCAGCTTCTCATAAAGTCTACCAATAAACAACAAAATGACGTCAGGCATCTTTCTTAAACTATATTTCCTTTATTTGTTTTTTTAAGCAATATAAGTAATCATTTTTTAAGAAATATTTTTGAATTATTTATTTTTCATGAACCAAACAGAACATTGCTTTGTCCACTGGTGAGTTGGATAATACGTAAAAACTGCATTAGGCAAAACAAACTGGTTTTCCTGCCTTGCAACTCCTGAGCTGTGTTTTTAGCCTTTGCTAGGATTTGGATCGTCCTGAGTCCACTTTCTGTCCGGAGCACTGAAAAATTTTTCGGGTTCTATGTAGTCAGAATCATTGTGTGCAGTGTTTAAAGGTTGCTTTCGGTCCACTGTTCAAGGAATTGATCCCTGTCCTGTCCTATTTCCAGCTGAACAGGCTTATCTCTTCTCATCATTCGTCAGTCCACGCGACGCTTCTCTGGCCTTTAAAGAAGTCCATATCAATTTTTATCAGCGCCGAGGTTAATAGACATCCTTGACTACATTATTTCCACAAGTTTTACAACTTCATTATATAAAACAAAACAGCAACAGAAAATTGGAACTTAATTACATCTCGTTCATGGATTTTAAAATTTTTGGCGTGTTTATCTTATCGTTTTTTTTTTCCGTCTTAACATTTCCTTGGGTTCCTAGAATTTCCTAGTATATAGGAATTTATTAGATAGTCTTACTGAGCTCCAATTCCAAAAAGAGCCACCTGAGTTGGTGACAGAATTAGAACTTAACCCATCGGAAAACATTTAGAACTATTTTACTAAACATTCTATTTCCGAGAATAATTTGTACTTAAAATGATTTTTTTGTTCTATTTTTTGGACAAGGTTTTGAGCATTTGAAGACGTTTAATAACTATCCAAAATTTCTATTCTTGAGATATAAATGCATTTAGTAAGACCTCAAATTCTTTTGTGATTTAGAATACTTTTAATTTTTTAAATAATTTTATTATATTTTTCTCTTTTTATTTTCTTTTTTTCCTCTTATTCTTCCCCTTCTTCCTCTTTGGCCGGCGATCTCGTCGAAGTGTCATTGACCCTTGGCAAGGCCGAGCCTCCTTGATAGTTGGGTGAGGCTCGATTGGGTGAGCTCGGGCTCGCTAGATCTGGGCGAGACTTGCCTAGCCAAGGCAAGGCCAATCCTCGTCAGATTTGGATGAAATCAAGCCTCGTTTAGCTACTAGTGAGGCTTGCCCTCACCAAGCCACCGCGAGGGTAGCGTTGCCTGGCCTTGGCAAGGCTGACCTCATGGTGGCCCAAGTCAAGCCTCGCTAGGAGCTAGGTGAGCTCGTCCTCGTCGATCTGGGTGAGGGCCAATAGGGAGGGTCAGCCTCGCCGGGGGCTGCAACGCCAGCAATAGCTAGTGGCTAGCCAAAGAGGAAGTAGGAGAAGAAGAAAATGAAAAAAGAAAAGAAGAAAAAAAAAAATGGACTTGATACTGGAGTTGTTCCTGAGAACAAAAAAGCAACTTTTTCTTATTTTTTGATTCTGTTCTAAATTTATTCTTATGAACAAATTTAGTCTTGGAAATAAAAAAGTTACTAGATAGATTTATATTCTTTTTTTGTTCCCAATAATAAAAAAATAGAATCATATACTATTTGGTAGTTAACAAACACACCCTTAATATCCCAACATAAATTTCACATAAGATTTAATCTTGAGAAAGCCATTCTTAAGAATCTCTAATCTTAGTTAGTTTCAATGCAAGACCTAATCATGAGAAAATAATTCATAAAAATCGGGGAGATATGCTTAGCAAAATCATTTTCCCCGGGAAAAAGGAAGGGGGCGGGGGTTTGGAGAAAAACGTAATGAAAACATCTGAGGATGCGTTTGTGGGGGCATTCCCGAAGTCCCTTAGGCCTAGTTGAGGTGTTGGGTGACAAAACTGCAAAAGCCTTCAGGCAAAAGTTTTTTTTTTTTTTTTCTTTTTTGATGCCGAGGATCCAGCCTAGCTCAGCTTTGAGAGTTGTGGTGGACTCCGGGAGTCGAACCCCTGACCTGAGAGTTAAGAGGCCAAGCCTCAACCATTGCAGCCATGCGTGGGTGGGTGCCTTCAAGCGAAAGTTCAGCTTGGGAGTTGCTGAAAATGTCCAATCCAAGTTGGGACTAACATTGTCTTTCATCTTTTTGAAAATGCTGCTTTGAGGGATTAATGGATTTTTTTTCCCATTCTTGCCTCCATTAAATCTCGTGTGCGTGTATTGCCCCTAGTTACAGTCTCTCCTTCTCACAGGCATTGTTTCGCTCCATATCTGTTCGTCAATCGCCAAGGGTCGACGGTCACCGGTCGCCAGGCTCGCCAAGGCTCCAGATCTATTTGTCAACAGTTATGAGGCTTGCCAAGACACCATATCTACTCATCAACGGTCACTCCAAATCTATTTGTTATGAGGCTCGCCAAGGTCACGTGACTCCGGTGTTGCCATGCCTAGGGTGTCGCGACCTCGGAGCCCTTGTTGGGGCTCACAACGGCCCTTAGGCGAGCTCATTCTAGCTAGGGCTGAGCGCGGTTCCCGGGTTACCCGGGAACCGGAACCGAACCGGAGGAGGGTCCGGTTCGGTTCCCGGTTCCAAGGGGGACCGGTTCCGGTTCCGGTTCCTTTTTTCTGGGAACCGGGAGTTCCGGTTCCGGTTCCAAGCGGAACCGGAACCGGTTACTTAGGGCAGAAAAAGCTCGACCTTGGATGTTCTAGTGACTTGTATGTGATGTTCTAGTAGAATTTTGGCTTCGGCCTCTAAATGAAAGTTGTAAAGGACTTCTTGGAGTATAACATACTCAAATTTGGGACAAAACAAACAAGTATAAGTGGGTGAAATCGTTATTCTTTGGAAAGACTGGATCTGGAGATTTTGGGACCGACCCTTGATGAATGCATGGACTGTAAGGCAACCTTTTTGTCGAAATTTCACTTCGGTTTCTTAACAAAAGTTGTAAAGGACATCCTGAGGTACAACATATCAAAAATTTAGAGAAAACAAACAAGAATAGGTAGGTGAAATCGTGGTCCTTTGGAGATGGTTAGATCTGGAATTACGGTACTACGAACAGGGATTTTAACCGTCCATATTTAATTATCTAGGACGAATTTGACTTCGATGTTTTCATGAAGTATCTACCTTATGGTCTTGGCTATCACATAGTCGAATTTCATAATTTTTAAGGTCATTTGGGTATTTAATCGGAAATGTTTCTAAAACTGTGCAATCTGATGTGTTCGGATCTTGTAAGTTGCAATGCGTGGACTATATCATTTTGTATGAGGTTCTTTTGGAAATGTGTTCTGCATGAAATATCTCTCTTCATGTCTTCCCTACGACATATTTAAATTTCGTAATTTTTGTAGTTCATTTGCCTATTTAACCAAAAATGTTTCAAAAACTGTGCAAGTAGAAAATAGGAAAAGTAAATCGATTTTATCTTTTAATCCAGAACGAATTGGACTATGATTTATTCATGAAACTTGTACCTCTAGGTCTTAAATACAACGTGTCCAAATTTCAGAATTTTCTGAGTTTATTTAAGGGTTTAATCGAAATTGTTTTCAAAACTTGTACCTCTAGACATTATTGTTCTAGTGGTGTTTTATTTCTACTTTCTAGTTTGCTATTTGTTTTGAAATTTCTAATTATATTCTATTATTGTTGTGCAGTGCGAAGTTAATGTATCAAGATAACATGTCAATGGGAAGTTACCGTGTAGTATACGCGTACATTATAGTTTTTTTTTGGTAACGTGCGCATACGTTATATTTTTTTTTGGTAATGTGCGTGCACGTTATAGTTTTTTTTGGTAACGAGCGCATACGTTATATTTTTTTTGGTAACATGCGCATATGTTATAGTTTTTTTTTTTTGGTAACGTGCGTGTACGTTATAGTTTTTTTGGTAACGTGCGCGTACGTTATATTTTTTTGGGTAACGTGCGCATATGTTATAGTTCAAATCTAAAAAAAGAAAAAAAAGAAAAAAAAAAAAAAAAAAGGAACCTGTTGGAACCTGGAACCGACCCTGGAACCTGTGACAGGGTAGGTTCCAGTTCTCGGTTCCCACGGGTAGGTTCCAGGTTCCTCATTTTGAGGAACCTGTACCCGAGGGTAGGTTCCGGTTCCGACGGAACCGAACCGGAACCCTGGAACCGCTCACCCCTAATTCTAGCCTCTTTTTTTTTTTTTTTCCTTCCTTTAAATCAATTTTCAGATCGGATATTAAAGTTGACAAAATGTGTTTACCAAGCAATAGCCTCTACTCTTAAAGCCTTGCCTCTTAGGTTTGAAGTCAACAAAAACCGCAGGTTTGCTTTGATAAATGACTCTTCTTTCCCTTGCCTTCTTTTAGCAAGTCAAAGGTTTCACATCATCCGTCTTACTACTAAAAGCGTCCATTTGTACGGCCAGGGACTCTTTCTCTCTACAGAGTATATGCTTCACGTGTGTGCGGTTGGGTTCAGATTTCTATATTGCCCAATTTATTGAAGCATGTAATTGATAATACTTTAGACTATTATGTTCATGCGAAATCTTATCATTTTTCCGATAAAAGTATGCTGATAGTTTGTGAGACGAGAATTTCATTAAACCTCATTAAGTCTCCACTAGTTGTTTAGCGTATGGGTGATTAAAGATCCTATTAACAGGATTACAGATAGATAAGCTATATTTTTGTAGGCTTATGTACATCTTGTTGTATTATTTTACACTATTTCTCCAGAAAATCAAATAATAAATATGTCAAATACATGATTGTAACTTTATGGATGGATGGATGGGATATTGCCTGCGCCGACGAATAGTACTCAATTTTACCCACCCTACCACCTAATAATGGAATGATTCGCAAAGTTCTATAGCTATTTCATTGACACGCGGACCCTTGGAGTGCCATAACTTGCCACAAATGGATACTTAAATGTCATAACTTATAAAAGTGACACTTAAGTGTCAAAATCAAAGCAAAATGGATCACTTAAGTGTCAATCCAGCCAAACTAACACGTTTTGCTTTATACATAGTTCGATCTCTGACTCCAATGCCGGAGAGTCTCTTTAACCGGAAAAACACTCTGAATGACCTCCAAGCATGCCGAGACTAACCTCATCACCTCCTCGGATTCACAACTCCTTCTTCCTCTTCTTCTACATCCCATGTCTCGTCTTCCTCTGCTCCCTCTCCCTTGTTGCAGAGTCTCAAATCCAAGATCAAGAACAGCAAGTCCTGTTGAAGCTGAGGCAATCCTGGCAGGACCCATCTTCCCTCGATCACTGGGTCACCTCCAATTGAGATCGAGATACCTGGAGTGTCAAAACTTGGCACGGGGATACTTAAGTGTCAAAAGTTACGAAAGTGACACTTAGATGTCAAAATCGAAGTAAAATGGATTAGTTAAGTACCAACGGCGAGAAAATCTAGCCAAATTGCATACGTGGAATTTTCTGGCGACATCTTTTACTGAGGTGGCAAATATTTAAAAAAAAAAAAAAAAGCACACGTAGACGACAAAAACAATGTCATACATCCACCCTAGCTTAGCCGACCTAAACAACGCCGTTTTTCCTTGGTGCTAAACGACGTCGTTTAGGTTATTTGTTGGCTTAACCAGACCTGGCCGTCGTCGTTCCTCTCCATTTACTCACGTTCACAGTAGATCTAAGGCCATTCTCTCTGTCGTCGTTCACACCTAGAGGTGGTAATCGCTCACCGTCGTCAATAGCCGTTGTTGGTCGTCGGCACCGCTTGACATCGTCACTCATCCAGCGTTGGCCTCTTCTCCCCCTCCCCTGTGATGAAATTAGGGCTTGAACTCGTTTATTAGGACTCCGATGGGAAATTTGAGGCTCGGTGGGGAAATGTGTAGGTTGGCCGAGAAATGTAGGACTCAAATGGTACTTTGATGTGCGATTTAGGGCTTAGAAGCAGTGCTAGAACCCTAATGGGGGTTCAAATTGGCAATTTAGGGCTCGGCCTCGAAATGTAGGGTTGGACGAGGGGAAAATTAGGGCTCAACCTCGAAGATGTGGTGTTATTGTGATGCATGACTTAGAGCGATGCTACTATGATGTATGTTTAGAGCTTGGATATGGTATTGTGATGTGTCAGGGCGATTTTTAGAAGTCAAATGTGAAATGTGATGTGCGACGGCGATTTTGATTGCTCGAAGTGATTGTCATGAAGGAGTCTGGTCTTTTTTTTTTTTAATCAAAGTGTTCAAATGGGTGTCGTAGAAATCTGTGCTTGTCATGGGGACTTCTGTTTTTTGGTTAATATTTTAAGGAAATGCAAATAATCAAAGTGGCTATCATATAGGGGCATATTGTTAGTATGTAGATCTTTGTTTGTCGTAGAGGGTATCTTTCTAGTAAATGGCCTAACATATGCATCTCGTCCCTCTTCCATTTTCTTTAATAAAGTCTATGAGAGTGGGGGGACTTTCATATGCAATTGTCTGTTGTTCTTTGTGGATATGGTCCCAAAAAGTAATTATCTTTTTTCTTGGTGCAAAAATGGTTTATGACAAGAATTATGTTGCTATCATAGTTTGCTATGGTGGGGATTTTGTGATTAGGGAGGATGAGTAGGAGTATGAGGGTGAAAATGAGGGCACCATCTTTGTCGATATAAAGAAGACATCTTATATAGGATTTGTTAGAGATATAGTGACATATTTGCTTTGTAAAGTACAAAAGTTGATATATTGTATTCTTGGGAAAGACTTGAAAGATGATTTGAGAAACTTAGAAGATGATAATGGTTTTAAGGATGTCATATGCCATTATCTTCATGGTGAAGAGGTAAAAGTATACATTGAGTACAATAATGATAGTAAAGATGAAGATGATGACGAAAATAGCGCCCAAGTAAGAGAAGGGAGATATGATTTTTAAGGTAGTACTAAGGTTAGGGATGAAAGAGGGTAGGATAGATAGGATGAGGAGGAGAGGGGCGCAGATGCAGTTCACCAAAGTGATGATGACATAGGTGATATTACAATCACTAGATCAAATTGGGAAGTAGTTGAATCCAATGATGATGACGATGAAGGGTAGCTTGTTGAAAATTTCTTAAGTGATGACAACAACGAAGAGCTTGTACAATCAAGGAAAAAGCAAATGGAGTTTTTGTTAAAGAAAGCATCGAGAATGCTACTTCCTAATATGAGCTTAAAGAAGATTAAGGAGCTGTGCATAGAAGGAAAAGTAAGTTTCTTTCTTATGATCCATCTGTTACCTCTCCTACTTTATCGATAGATATGAAATTTCAAGATGCAAAACAATTTAGGGAAGCTATACTGAAGAACTCCATTGCTGCACAAAAGAATATTAACTTCATTAGAAACACTAAGATCTTTATAAAAGTTAGGTGTTCGCGGCAAAATTGTCCATGGAAGATCTACGACACATTTGTTAGGAGAATTGGATCCCTCCAAATTAGAGCCTACTAAAAGAAACACACTTGTTCCATTAATTTTGAAAATAAAAGGGTAACAAGTGCATGATTATCCAAGTACTTCTTTGAATTGATCAAGCTGATGTCCTAGATGAATAGCACTAAGTTCAGGATGCTGGTGACGGAACATATAGGCATCAATGTATCTAGGAATCAATGCAAAAGATCAAAGAAAAATGTGATGAAGATACTCATTGGTCAGTATGGCAACGGATATAGACTGTTATGGGATTATAATTGGGAGTGTAGACTGCAAAACCCTTCAAGTAGAGTGTATGTAAAGGTCGTGGAAATGCCACTTCCTGATAGTGGAACTAAGTTTGATAAGTTCTATATGTGCTTCAATGCATGCAGACGAGAATTTTTCTCTGGTTGTAGACAGATTATAGAATTGATTATAGAATTGGACGACTGTTTTTTGAATGGCTTATGCAAGAGAGAATTGTTAACTGCAATTGGAAGAGATGAGAACAGCCAAATGTTTCCACTAGCTTGGGCTGTTGTGCGGGTAGAGAATAAAGACAATTAGTCCTAGTTCCTAAAATATCTTATGACTGACCTAGAGATAACAAATGAGGAAATGTGGGCGTTCATGAGTGACCAACAAAAGATAATGTTTACTTTTTGAAAAATCTAGTCAATTATTTGCTTTTTGATATCAACATGATATTTGCTTACATTTCTTATTTTGAATTATTACAAGAACAGGTTCCAATAATAGCTAAGTTGTTGCCTTATGCCGAACATCAAATGTGTGCGCGGCACATATATATAAATTAGGCAAAGACCTAAAAAGGGGATAAGTTGCAGTTGCAATTTTGGCAGCTAGTAAAGAGCACAAATATAACTGACTTTAGGATGGCCAAAGATAAAACTGTTTCAGTTGACAAAAAAAGGTTCTGATGCACTGTTCTAAACAGAATTGAAGTATTGGTGTAGGGCGTTCTCCGACAAGGAATTTAAGTGCGATAACATTGACAACAACATATGCGAAGCATTCGATGGGAAGATAATAGATGTCAAATGCAAATCAATCATCTCAATGCTTGAAGATATATGGGTTATGGTCATGACTTGGCTGCACAAACAAAGAGATGAGGCTGCAAGGTAGACTAGACAATGCGGTCTTAGGATTGCTAAGAAATTGGATGAGAACTTGGCTGCAAGTAGGTATTGTCATCCCATTTGAAATGGAGATGAAGGATATCCATTTAGATACGAGGAAGTGTTCATGTAGAGTATGGCAATTAAGTGGAATTCCTTATGCACATGCCATATGTGCTATCCAATTGAAGGGTCACAACACAAAGGATTACATTAATGATTGGTACAAGAAATCGAAATATCTTACTATGTACCAATTCAGAATGCAGCCAATCAGAAGTAACAAGTTCTGGGAGCCAACAAATCGTGAAGCACCTTAACCTTTGCCACTAAATAAGAAAATTGGAAGGTCAAAGCGAAAACGAAGAATGATGGAGAGGTAGATCTCAGGTCAGCGTAGGATGAGTAGGACATGTGTAAAGATGACGTTCTCTTATTGCCACGTAATATGGCAAAATACTAAAGATTGTCAATTAAAGAAGTAGTAGGAACAGTTGAGGCCAGCCGAAGGGCCTAGTGAAAGGATAGTTGAAGAAGGGCAAACAGAAAGGCGAAGTAAGTCGACCGTTCTTCAGTTGACGACAAGAAACCTAGTAAGTCATGATATTTGTGTTTATGTTACTTTATAGTTTATTACAAATATGTACATAGATACAATTGGCCTTGTATGTAATGTTTTTGTCTTTATCAGGTCACGAAAACGACACATGAAAGATTGGCTGAAGCCCCTACTGTACTTGAAACTGAAGAGCCTGTTCGAAGAAGGCAAGGTAGAAGATGGCCAGCTGAAGGATTGACCGAAGCAACTGAAGTACCAATTAAGTTGATTGTTCTTCAGCAGCAGAGAAAAAAAATATCCAATAAGTTCAACAATTTGTATTTAGTTTTCCTTTACGTTATTATATGGCCCGATATTATATTTATGATGTCCTTTGCCTCTTTCTCAAATTTGAAGAAGGCGAGCTAGAACTCATCTGCCAATAGAGAGCCCAACTCAAGGGCCACCACAAGATCCATCACAAGGGTTATCACAAAGGCCATTAGAAGGGTCATCACAAAGGCCACCACAAAGGCCAACAGAATGTGTCATTGAAGTTGAAGGGCTAAATAGAAGAACAACTAGAAGAATGCCAAGTCAAGGGCCAACTACAAGAAGACCATCGAGAAGACGCCTAGCTGAGGAATTGACCGAAGAAGTCCCTGCTGTAGTTGAACGGCCAAAACAATAGCCCAAAAATCACAGTCGAAGAAGAGCCAACAAATCACAAGTACCTGAAAGTGACACTCCCTTTCGAACTAGAAGGGCTCTTGAGAAGAGGCTAAGACAAGATGGTTATGGCTTTTATACAGATGAGCGTACTAGAATAGTCATTCTTAATGTAAGTTTTATTGGCTATATTTAATTGAATTTATAGTATAAACTTTTGCCGATAATTGAGTTTTCTTTTTATAGCTTGGGAGAAGTTTAGAGGTTTTTATCTCTCAAAGCCCAACTCAAGAATCAACAGTTGCACCAACAAAGAAGAAGACATCGGTTGCGCCAACAAGAAAGAAAACTAAGAACCCAGTTGCAAGTCCATCTGAATCAATTTAGCCTACGACAGTTCAGCTTCTTCTAAATTAGTTCAGCTTGGGACAGTTGCAATTCCATCAAAATCAGCGCATCATGAGACAGTTGAAGAAGAAGTTGCAAGTCTAGTTAGAAAAAGTGCAAGGATTATGAATCAAGTGAAATGTCTATAAAAAAAAAAAAAAGCACAAACATGGGGCATTGTGCATATTGATTGATAAAATGAGACGGGATAGGGTTTGTGAGGCTGAGGAGTCAGTTGTTTTGTTTAAAATTTCTATGGATGGTTTATATATAGTTTATTATTGAGTTTGTAAGATTTAATTTCAATATCAATGGAACAATCTTATTGCTTATTATTTTTTCCTTTTTTTTTTTTTCATTTTTAGGATTTTGCTTTTACTTACTGCTTCTGGTGATAGGTTTGTGGTGGTGGTTGGGGTGCTTATGTGGCTGGTGGCGACGACTGGCGAAGCTTGGTGGTGGTAGGTCTGTTGTGGGAGTTGGGTTGGGGGCTCGTGCTGCACTTAGTACTAGTGCAAGTGTGCATAGTTTATACTAGCACCTTTTGCAACAGACCCACCACCCACCACCCACCACCAGTAGTGGTTGATAATGGTGGGTCTATCGTGGTGGTTATGTGCTAGTATGGTGGTAAGGGTGCCGGTGTGGCTAGTGGTGATGGCTAGTGGTGGCCATTGATGCTTAGTGGTGGTGGGTCTATTGTAGGTGTTGGGTTGGGAGCTCCTACTGCAACTGATGTAGGATGCAAGTGTGTAGTATGCACATCTTGCACCAGGTAATGCTGGTGCAAGGCACCTTATACCAACAACTTCTACAACAACACACCACCGGCATAGTGATGGCTGGTGGTGGCTTGATATGGTGTCCGGGATGTCTAGTGTGATTGGTGGTGATGGCTAGAGGCCAATGGTGGATAGTGGTGGGTTGTGGTAGTAGCTGGTGCAATTTCTAATGGAAACATAGAAAAAAATTAGCACTTAATTAATCACATTTTAAAAAACTTGGCATTTAAGTATTCACTTTTAACCACAAGTGGCACTTAAGTGATCATTTTTAATAATAACTTGACACTTAAGTGATTTTTTTTTTTTTATCAAGACTGGCACTTAAGTAATCATTAAATATAACTTATGGCACTCGAGTAATCACTTGTGTCTGTCCTATGTATATGCTGGTTTGCAGCAAATCAGAGAAGCTACTGATTTATATATTTAATTCAACTTATGGCAACTTTATTCAATTCAATGTTTGTTATTGGTTTACATTCAGTTCAAGTAAAAAAGTCACCACAACACATTGACTCAATACACATCCATCATTGCCGGTTTATATTTAAGAACAAGCAAAAACATAGTACAAACACTATCTCATTCATTCATTCTCTTTTCTTGACCTCCCCATAAGTACAAGAAGTAACCCACAATACATATGACAGCACAAACAAAAATAAAGCCAGACAAAACAAAACTTCTTCTCATCTTCCAAAAAGATAAAAATAAAATAAGCTACATTTGATCTAAAACAATTACATATGTCCACTCATTTACAATTATGGCAGTCGGAGAAACTTCTTCTCATCCTTCCAATACTTTACATTTCATCATAAAGTAGGATAGACAAAAAAACAGCACCACAATAAACGCTTAGTAACACTTTCATTTTTATTTTCATCTTTGAAACTTCATTCTTCAAATGGTTAGTCGAAAATTCTTGAACTTGCATTGAGTCAACATTGTCCAAGTTGTTCATAAGCGTAGATGGAGATTGATGTATCTCTGCGGCTCGGTGAGAGAATTTCGCATCAACCCATTTAGAATATTTGCACTTCGACCATTCTCTATATCGGACGCATCCATAGAATCTTCTCCCAATATTCATTCGAGTCCACGATGTTCTTCTTGGACTCTATAATCCACAAAAATAGAAATGCTCACCTTCTCCTTCGCTTTGGCGAGAGGAATTTGAGCCGCTGCTAAAAGTCCTGTTCTCAATTTCCAATATTCGGTTATAGAATTTGGGGCAAATCGAATTAGGGTTAGGGATTAGGGTTCGAGCGCTTCAATGGAGATTTTGCCCGATTTAGGATTTTCGATTTAGGGCAATTAGGGAGATGACGTCGTTTTGGCCGATTCAAGGGCTTTATTTTGGCAAACTATGGAAACGATGTCGTTTTGGGTGAATCAGAGCTGAGTCAACTCTCCAGCAAGCCACATAAGCAAGCAATATTAATATTTAATTGTCACGTAGGATTTTTGATGGGGTTCGCCGGAGGTGGCACTCAAGTGTCTCATTTTTAAAAAAACGTGGCACTTAAGTGTCCCTTGTGTCAAGTTTTGACACTTAGAGTGTTCTTTTGCCCTTCCAATTCATCCTCCCACTGCACATGGCCTGAGATCGCCTTCCAAGACGGCCCAATCATTGAGCTCAATCTTGTCAACTTGAACATAAATTATTCGATGCCCCCATTCATCTGCGACCTCAAGAACCTGACCAAGCTCGATCTCTCCTACAACAATATTCCCGGTGAATTTCCAACAATTCTCTATTACTGTTCCCAACTCGCGTACCTTGATCTGTCCTAGAATTACTTCCAAGGTCCTATCCATCCGATATTGACTGCATGGCCAATCTTCAGGTCCTGATTCTCGTTGCCAACAGCTTCTCGTTCGACGTCCCAGTGTCGATTGTGAGACTGCAGAAGCTGAGGATCCTTCACCTATACCAGTCTCAGTACAACGGCACCTACCCTAAAGATATTTTTGGCCTCTCCGATCTCAAAGAACTGAGGCTCGAGTACAATGGCAAGCTTGTGCCATCGCAACTACCACAGAACTTAGCTGCCCTGAAGAAGCTGAGGTTCTTCTTGATGGCGCAGACGAACCTGTTTGGTGGAATCCCAGAGACGGTGGCTCTCGAGCACTTAAATTTGGCGATAAATCTACTAACAGGAGAGATCCCGGGTAGCATTTTCACTCTGAGGAACTTGAGCGAGTTGTACGTGTTCACGACCAACGTGTCTGGGTCGATCCCTCAGGCAGTGAGCCCCGCGAACCTAAGAGTGATCGATCTGTCATATAATAATTTGACGGTGAACATAACTGAAGATTTAGGGAAGCTCAAGAATCTATCCAGCTTGAATTTAGAGTTCAATCAATTGTCCAGTAGAATCCCAGAAGGTATCGGGCGGCTTCCCGCTTTGTCTAATGTCAGGCTGTCCAACAACAATTTGTCAGGCACGATCCCCCCGGACTTTGGCAAGTTTTCCCCACTTGAAAGATTCGAAGTGGCCTTCAACAACTTGACCGGCGCATTGCCAGAACAACTGTGCCATGGTGGCACGTTGATCGGGTTGGCCGCTATGCACAATAATCTCAGCGGGGAGTTGCCGGAGTCACTTGGAACTTGCAGTGCTTTGTCCGTAGTGAGGTTGAACAACAATGGATTCACTGGCAATGTGCCTGGAGGACTCTGGATGTCATGGAACTTGACGACTTTGATCTTGAATGGTAATGGATTAACTGGCGAGCTTCCTGAGGAGCTGTCCCCAAACCTCACTAGGGTCAAGATGAGCAACAACAAATTCTTCGGCAAGATTCCGAGCACACTGTCTTCATGGAGGAACTTGGTGGTGTTTGATGCCAGTAATAACCTCCTCAGTGGCACCATTCCGACTGAATTGACCGAGCTTCCTTCACTTACGATGCTTTTGCTAGGTCAGAACGAGCTCTCCGGGAATCTCCCAACAGCTATTGTTTCGTGGAACTCCTTGACCACTCTGAATCTTAGTCACAATCAATTGTCTAGACCGATTCCTAGCAAAATCGGTCTTCTACCGGTACTCACGCAGTTGGACCTGTCTGAAAACCAACTGTCCAGCTGGATTCCTCCTGATTTTGGCCTGATGCTGAACATTCTCAATTTATCCTCCAATCGCCTCAGTGGATGAATTCCAGACGAGTTAGAGAACGCTGCATATGGCGCCAGTTTCCTGAACAACCCAGGCCTCTGTGCATCCAATCCGCTCATAAGGCTCAATTCCTGCAATTCCCAGTCCCATAGATCGAGCAAAAGCTTGCCAACCAATCTCGCCTTGATTGTGATCTTGGCCATTGTTGCGGCGATGTTCATTTTGCCGGCAGTGGTATTCACAGTCAGAGCTTCCAGAAAGAAGAGAAACGGGTTTGATTCAACTCCGAAACTGACCCCATTCCGAAGTTTGAATTTCACAGAATCGAATGTTCTGTCGGGATTGAAGGAGCATAATGTGATTGGAAGTGGCGGATCAGGAAAAGTATACAGAATCATCATGAATTGTTCTGGTGATGCCATCGCGGTAAAAAGGATTTTGGATAACAGAAAATTGGATGAGAAGCTGGAGAAGCAATTCTTAGCAGAAGTGGAGATACTTGGGAACATAAGGCATCTGAACATAATCAAATTGCTGTGCTGTATTTCTTGTGAGAACTCGAAACTCATAGTGTACGAGTACATGGAAAATCACAGCTTGGACCATTGGCTTCACAAGATGAGAAGATCATCACCCGTCAGGTGTAGCCAACAGTATGTTCTTGGATTGGCCCAAAAGGTTACAGATTGCGCTAGGAACTGCTAAAGGACTTGGCTATATGCACCATGATTGTTCACCATCCATCATCCACCGAGATGTGAAATCGAGCAACATTCTCTTAGACTCGAAGTTCAAAGCAAAAATTGCTGACTTTGGCCTTGCAAGGATGTTGGCCAAGCACGGGGAAGCCGTTACGATGACTACTGCTGCCGGTTCTATTGGCTATCTTGCACCAGGTTTGTCCATTCACTTAACACGAATTCATTTTATCTATGAAAGTTCACCCTCTTCATATTTATGTCTTTCCCTTTCTTTGTTGAATAACAGAGTATGCTCATACAACAAGAGTTACTAAGAAGATCGACGTTTATAGCTTTGGAGTCATTCTCTTGGAACTCACCACCGGGAGGGAGGCTAACAATGGGACCGAAGACATGTGCCTCGCTGATTGGGCACAGCATCATGTCCAAGATGGCAAGGCGATATCCGATGTGATAGATGAGAAGATCAAGGGCGACTCATACCTAGATGAAGTTAGCAATGTCTTTAAGCTCAAGATCTTTTGCACTGCCACTCTGCCTTCCTCGAGGCCAACAATGAAGGAGGTATTGCAATTGCTGCTCAAATGTAGCGATCAGCTTCACAATATCGAGAAGAAATCCCGACACAACTTTGATGTCGCTCCCCTCCTCAGAAATTCTAAGTACCAGGAAATGCCACACAGCGATTATCATGTTCTTGAGTGCAACACTTACTGACAGTTAGCACTTAAACAGTTGCAGAAGCTTTGTGAAGGTATTTGGACAGCCAGCTTCTGTGGGACTTCCTCAACTTATCCTAAATAAAGACAAGCATCAAGCGTTTTGTCTGTGTATTATTTTCTGAATGTATACTATAGAATTTACAGAACATAAGAGAGACGGATTTGTAAATTTGAGCAAGACAGATACAGAACAAGGTTGTGCACTTTGTGCAGAAGGTGTAGATTAAACCTATAATTATAGAGGCAATAAAAGATCGAAGATGAAGAGCACTCCTGCTACTTAAGGCTTCAAAGATGATAGTCACATCAGCAACAAAAGGTGTTGCTGTACAGTGAATATCACCGTGAGATAGGGGTGAGTGGTTCCCGGTTCCAGTTCGGTTCCGTCTGGAACCTGGAACCTACCCTCGGGTACAGATTCCTCATTTTTTGGAACCTAGAACCTACCCATCAGAACCAAAAACCTGAAGAAGGAAAGAGACAAACCAAAAGCTTTTTTATCACAGGTTCCAGAGTTAATTCCATATTCCAATAGGTTCTTTTTTTTTTTTTTTTTTTTCCTTTTTCAGATTTGAACTATAACGAAGAAGGAAAGAGACAAACCAAAGCTTCTATGTCCATAAATTGCCAAAAATAGTTCCTTGGGAGCAGAAGCATCCAAAAAAAAAAAGCACATTTCTGTCCGTTTGACTAATGCCGCTCCATGAGCAATCTGAATTTTCAGGCTGTTAGAATACCAAAGTTCGCAAGCCCAGACATTATCAAGCCTAGACCAAGTCCTGGGAAAATGTATGCAATATTGGCCTGGAACAGGAAAAAAAAAAAAAAAAAAAAAAAACAGTGAAGTTAGCTGTCGAGATTTCATGTACTTGCATCTAGAGTTGAGTTGAGATACATGCTATTTGTTAAAGACCTGGCCAGGCACAAGAGTCTTCCCCTTGAATTCAACAGGAGCAAATGGGCTCCCACTGGCGAATATAGCACAGCCCCGCAAGAACAGAAATCACATTAAACATTAAGCAAACAAGTCAGGTAACGAGTATTTATATTTCGGAAAGAAAGAGATTGGCAAATTTCAGCGAGACAGAACTTGCGTGTGACAATGTTACCTGACTCCATTTATAAGCTTCTTCTGCTGTACATTCAGACTGTGAAGTTGGGTTGGAAAGAGCAAGAATGATGGGTTCTGCAAATTTTGGACAAATCTAATTAAGCATCTTGTCCTTTAGATGGTAGGTGAAGTGGACAGAAGTGATACATACCTCATTCAGAGCAGCCATAGCCTCAACCACATCTTCCGTAAAAGTGCTTCCCACGCCTGATGTTCCAATCAACACCGTTGGTTTAATTACCTAAGACAATAAGAAAGCATTAGAATAAGAACCCTAGACAACAAAGAGAGACTTTGAGACCACTCTCAAATGCATCTCAAGTATCATGCCTGGAATTTGAACAACTAATGTAGCACATTTAAGTCTTGCACCATGAAGAAAAGCATAAAAGGCTATGCGACAAACTCCACACTGCAGACATAAGCATTATGAAGACATAATAGGAAAAAAGGTTTAAGAGCTGAGCAATTAGTTAATAAAATCTGAATTTTACCCCAAGAAGCAGAAAACTGCGTGTCAGCAAGAATTCTGATAAGGGAAGATATGCGATAAAAACGTCCAAGCTAAACACTGGAATTTGAACCTCTCTCTGATGAGATTGAGAAGATATTTAGAAGAGTTGCAATCAGAAAAATTCAGGACTGATGCCTTGTAAAGGTATAAAAAGCATCCCACCAGTTGTGCATCCATATATAAATATCAAATTTTCCCTAAGAATTACAGGAAGAAAGATAGATTGATATCTATGGCAATAACAGCAGTACAACTCCCTCATTTAAAAGTTCAAGCAAAGTCCATATAAGCTCAACAATTAACATGACAAAGAAGAAATTTTCACATGCTAAACCCCTTAATGCATTAAGTATTCCAGACAGCACAAAGCATGAGTCTCGACTGCAGGTCAATGCAACAAAGATATAAAGACCAAGAGCATAATAGTCATTAGCCAGAGGAAAGCAAACATCAAGAACAATATTAAGATCCCACAGACTAAGCATCCAGTAAAATCAATGCAATCGATAGCCCAATACAAAAGCTCCACACCAAATCTCTTGAAGAAGGGAGATCAAAACCAAACCTTGAAAAATTCAAAAACTCAACGAAGCCAGATCATGTCCGAGAAGATAATAGTGTATTAGTTCATTAATTAAAAAGCCACAATATAATTAGTGATAATTTAAGCACCATCAGAAGAAGGCATTCCACTAAGACAAGGAAAAACTCACCGTAACTGTTTGAGGACCTCTCAAGCATAAATCTACAGTTAATTAAAACAGTGTAGATAACTGTAACAGCACCTTCATCATATAGCGTTGCAGCAACAGTCTACACCAACAAGTCTAAAGTAAGCCACTAAAAAATTATTGTAAATTATATACATTTCAAGATAAAGAACACATACAGAGTTCTCAGATATGAAAGCTAAAATCCGACTCACTCTCAATGTGTTGAGAAACTATACTAAATTTCTCCAAACAAGACTGAAGTCCACCAGTTTCACCACTCTTTAATGGAGAAGAGCCTTTTAAAGAATAGCACACAATGTATAAGAAAGGCTCTGCCCTTGCCATTTTTTAAAATTCTAGACAAAGCTCCAAGTCATTCACCTCTTTCATCGATGTCTAGATGATAATTTAGAAGCAACTATCAGTGTTTCTCTCTTCCCTACTCCCACTGTGCTCAACGCAACATATCAAGATTGATTCAAAAAACTCAATAGCTTAGAGTAAAAATCAAATAACCTAAAAGCCTTTCAGATACTTCTGGATAAGGAGTAGATCGCATATTCTGAAGAGAGTGGGTTTGAAGGAGTGCCACACCTTGACGGTATTCAGTACTTCAAGCAATCTCCTAGGATCTGAACAGCCATCACAAAAGTATTCGGCGACCGCAATATTGTGGAGGACCTGCATTGCACTAATGTTAATAGCTCAGACCATGTTGCTTTAGGCGAGTCAGACAAAAAGAACGACTTCTTTACTCAAGAAATGCCATATAAAGATTCTAAAAGAAAAGGAAAAGTATGCACAGCCAGGAACAGCCCAAGTGGCTAGGATGTCCAAATTCCAATCAAGACCCAGAAATTAAACCTCAAACCAATAGAGGATACAGCATGCTTACCACGTAGAAGAAAAGCTCAAAACAGACCCATAAACATGCAAAGCTGAATCTAGAATTTATTTACTGGTCAAATAAGAGCCAAATCGAGGAGAGAAACGAACCTCGAGGCGAGATGTGAGGACACACTCGTACCACTTGCCGGCGTTCGGGAACAAGCCTCCGGGCTTCAGGAGAACCGCGGCGTACACCTTGATGTCGTCCTTCCTCCCTCGACGTCGATAAACATCCCAAACAAGCAAGGGGGCCCAAGATACCGAATCGAGGTCGATCGATCCCCCGCTCGAAGAACCGAGAGAGAGAGATTGAAGCGTTACCTGGAGATGAAGGTCTTGCCGGAGAGGAACTCGTCGAGGGACTTGAGGCCCGACACCGTGCGGAGATTCGTCGAGGAACTCGTCGAGGGCGAGCAGCGTCGCGCAGAGACAGAGGAGAACTGTGAGTGTGAAGTGAACTGAGTGAGAGAACTGAATAATGCGTGCGCAACACCATTTACAGCAACTTCCGTCCAACTTGTGACAAGAATAATGCAAGAATAATGCAAAATAACAGATCGATGCTAAGGCAATCGGTAACTTCGAAATGATTTAGCAGCTATAGGAACTTTTTTGAGAATTTACCTCAGTAAACCGAAATGCAGACACTTCGTAACAATGACTTGCCGACTCACTATAATTGCCTCTGAGACATAATATCTCCTTGAACCATCAATAATAATGAAAACATCCACAAATAGAAATCCACTGTGAAGTTCCAGCTAAAATAGTTCCCGCTTTATTGGGAGGATCCTTCATTTATTCAGAAGTTGATACATTTACATCTTTTCTTCCTTGGATACTTGAGCTATCTAGGCTAAAGTTACTCAGTTCTTTGCTCGCTAGACTATTGCTGGTACCCCGCCTCGAAGTATGATACAACAAGACCTCAGAGAGACCCAAATGATATCCTAAGAAAAGGGTGGGGAGGCATACAAAATTTGGGAAACTGAGATTCTCATGTCAAACCGAGATACTCCAGGCTCACTCTGTCTCAAGGTATTGTGAATGAGAGGCTGCGAGAAGGGCAGCTCCAATGCCTGAGCCGTCATTTGAAAGCACTATCACTGTGTTCTCACCAACTTCAGGTCCCAGCAACTCCCTAAGAGTGGCCTCCACGCAGTTCCGGAATTTGGCGTAGTGCTCGAATAGACCTCCATCCAATGCTATAACCGATCTCTGCTTCTCCCCATCCCTAAGGGTATCTCTTCCCAGCTTCTTCAGGATGCCGAATATCCCAGCAGCAGCAAGACGAGCAGCTCTTGTGGCGACTATGTCGCATAGATCAACTACAACTTTCCTTGTTCTCAAGGAGGTGTTGGATATCTGAGGATGGACAAATCAGCATTAATTATAGGGGACTCAGCAATTCCTAAAGTTGGAAAATTAATTTAGGAAAGTGAAGCATTAAATAGGGATTTATGGATTCAGATGTAGATAATTGCAGATCAGAGAAAAAAGAACCATCTTTCATTGTTCCAGAAACCTGGGCCATCATATTTGCATTTGAATTCCCTGAATACCCAAATGGCACAGTCAATCCACGCTGTAAAAGTAGTATTTACTTACAATTGATATAATTAGAGATTACTTTTCCATTAGTACTAGACAGAACAGAAATGAAAAAGTGATGCTATTAGAGACACCGCAGGTACGACATTAAGCTGCAGATAGGCTGATACCTCCAAGACATCACTCAGCTTTTTCCCCACCGCTGTAAGATCAGGAGACATGTTGTGATGCATGGCAGACATGTCAGGAGTCCTGCAAATTTGGGACAGAAGTTTAGGGAAACCCAACCATCTCACGTTCACATGAAGAAACAGCGATTGATTAAATTTATAATTGTACCTTAATATGAAAGGAATTTTCAGCTTCAATGGAACGATATCACCAAATAGTGCTGATTCCTCAGCCATTCTCAACAAAGCTATCCGGACAATTTCTCCAAGGTACATGCCAGAAATCAGCTTCTCATAAGCCTATCGAACAACAAAATGACATTATACATCTTTGTTAAACTACACATTCATGAGGCACATGAGATAGAAAAAGAAGTGAAGCCACCTGCTCCCCGGATTCAAACTCTCGTCATCCAGGGTTTTATCATATTCTGTCAGTGGAAGGTGTGGTGACTGGAAATTGCCCCATTCTGTGTTGATAACCTACAAGGACAAAGATGTTTGATCACCCACCATACATTTGCCATACTCAGTAAGTTCAATCGACCTTCTTTCAAGCAAAGCATTTTAATTCTGAAAAGTACTAACCAAATCCAGCAGTATAACGCGACAATCCAGAAATGAGATGAAATCAAGTTTGATAAGTTGATGACAGAAGACCACAACAAGATTACCGGATCATTTTCACCTTGATTTGCAATAAGGGCATAGAACAGTCTATGCAACATCATGATAACAATAGAGATGAAGTAGGCTTTGTTTGGTAGCACAGAAATTAAGGGCCCAAAAATTAAGTAATGGTGACCTCTTTTTTTTTTTTTTTTTTTGGGGGGGGGGTGGGGGGTCGAACAAGTACTGGTGACTTTGAGTGCTGAAGATTGAAAAGGAATTTGATAATGCCTGACAGGTGAGCGCTGAAAACTGTTAGTTTATAATCAAAAATGGAATCTGAACATTATCGTTAGGCAATAGCAACATAATTGGGAAGATTTGGCCATTTATTGATAAATTTTTCTTCATTGAACTCATTCCTTACTTAATATATCAAGTGAAGTTTGGACTTAACTAAACCTATTAGTTTGTTAGTTACTGTTATCGCATAAGCCTAATCTCATAAACAGTTGAAATGATCTTCATGCCAACGGCTGAAAGACTTAAGGAGGTAAAGAACTTACCATTTCTCCTGATTTAGGCAGAGGACTATGCCACTTGGGAATGGCATGTATCCGCTCAACGTAAGCAGCATTTGTTCCAGTACCCAATATGACAGCAGCAACAACATCCGGGTCATTATATCTACCTCCAGCCATTGTTCCAATTGTATCATTAACCTACATCAACTAAGCAATCTAAGGAATCCTGACTAGAAATCACATTCAAAAACAGTTGACAGAAAATGCTAAGCACGCGTTAGTAACACCTAATTCTTCTTCCTTTTTTTTTCAAATAAATAGTGCCCAGTCCATATTGATGCTGAAGAAATTCAACAGGTAGAACATATAAAAATCTTAAAATGATCTCTTTTGGTTTCAGCTAAACAATAAAGAAGAAACTACACTTACCAAAGAAGCCACTCGCATGTCAAGGCCCACTCTCTCCATAGCTTTACTCAATTCACTGACAACATCTTCTCCAACCTACTCAGTTATCCATAAAGGAAAGAGAATACCACGGGTCAGATGACAGACATCAGAGTTTGTAAAGGTGTGCACATAAGGATCTCGGAAAATCAGATGATAAGACGGACTTATTCTTCCATTCATGATTCTCGGTTAATAGATCACTTCTATAAATGAACTTGTACAAATCCTTATTATGCTTGCTTTACTAAAAAAATTTCGTCATAGTCAAGGGCAAGTTTAGAGTTGAACTGTACAAAAACAACAATGGTACAGAGCACTCCCAGTCATTTCTCTACAATCTGTCAATCTCCAGTTAGCTCACCTATTTGGTGATATAAGCAAGATCTAACAGAGACATATATATAACTCATAAAAAGAAATTCTCATATCTCACTGTAATGCAGATTGAAGACTTGAATTCTTATTGAGAGCAACTGGGCAATTAACAAATGAACTTCAAGTGGCATATTCTCAGGTGTCTCAAACTTGTTTAACTAAGATTAGAATGGCATGTTTTAGCTACTATCTGGCGTGATTCCTTTTTCTGTCCTATTGAACAGTCTCTAGTATAAACGAGGGCAAACTGTCCTCTCTCGAAAGAGAGAAATTTGAAAACAAGCTCAAAATGAGTTTCATTTGAAGGTGGATCCACATGCATAAGTGGCTGGAGGTGGATGGATCTGCCAGCATGCATCCATTTCGGATACCAGGATGTAAGAAACAGGCATAACAGCAATTAATCAAAAGACAAAGTAATGGAATGAATGTAACAGGCTGTAAAAGACAAGTTAAGATAGTTATTATCACCGCATCTTCTATTGAGAATCCTTTCGTCCATTTAATTAGAGTCCCGGATGCGATCGATGATTGCCTGACTGGAAACGAGAAGGTAAAACCAAGCTCCCTCTGTCTGCCAGGGTAAAGATGCGAATCTTCACCTTCTGTAGCAACAAATTTTGCTAATGCCATGGCGATGAAATCAAACAATTCCTGTAAACAATTGGAAATAAAAGAAAAGCCTCAGGGCATAGAACTAACACTAGTACAGGAAAACTAATTAGCAATTATACAGCTGGACAGAGACTCACATTCGAACTTCCGGTCATCAAATGAGGTGGTATCGACACTTCTTCATATTCTCGTTGCTTGATGATGCCTTTCTCCTTTCCGCCCAGATGTACACGGAGGATGCGGAAATTTGTGCCACCAAGATCCAAGGCATAATATAACCCTTTCTCATCCCTTAGAAAGACAAGGATTGGTTTTGGATTCATCATCATGGGAAAAATAAGAAAAAACAGCAAGCTAAATAGTATGGACTGTCTCTAGGTTCTTGGCAATCACGCTTGAAGACCCAACCTTTATTCCAAAATATACAAAATGGCCCTCGACCCTGAATGCTGTTTCCAATACCATAAACGTTTTACATAATTTTGCAGGGGAAGCATCAAACACTTGAAGCAGATAATAGCTTCTTTCATCAAGTATCATCAGTAAACCAAAATGAGTCTAGACAGCCCAGAATGCCCTGTTTCTTCTCAGAATCAAGCACAAACTGGGTGTCAGTCGACAAATGCACAAAACTGCCTTGACAACTAATCTTCTCATCCCATGTAAGGACTAAGAATCATCTGAACCAAAAGAAAGAAAATCATACTGACTGAATACGGAAATTCTTGTCTATGCTTTTGGCTCCATCACCACCACAAATTCAAATGGAACCAGAGACTATAGAGACGGCGAACCGTAATTCAAGTTCGTCCCTTTCGAACTTTTGTGTCTAAATGATCGCAAAAGCAAGGCCTCTCCACCACTTACATATAATCTCTTTGTCAATCAAACACCTTTAGTCAATCAAATCCCAACAAGTCAGACGAAGAACACACTACATGGGACTTTCTACAAACAGTCACGTTTAATAAAAACAGTTAGAAGCAAAGGCACGACCGAAACTCACCAAAACTATCTTACTAGCTCATTCAAAATTTCTAGGCACAAGGTAATATAATAATTTTCAACAATTTTAATCATAATTCGTGACATGCACGATTATTTTTTATTATTATTTTTTGAAATTTAATGTTCGTTGAACAACAAGACCCAGGAAAAATTTGCTGTCTCTCTCGAAGTAAATAGTCGGCTCTGCCGCTAAAACCAAATGATGGGCAGAGATGGAAAGAAGAAGGAAACGTGGTTACCCCGTGGGGAGGCTATCGACGTAGCTGATGAGCATCTTGAGCTTGCTGCCGCCGTCGGAGGCGAGGCCGGCGTGCATCTCGTCGACCATCGCTTCCGCCACCTGCCTCAGCTTCCAGACGGGGGTCCCGCACTTCTCCTCCAGCTCCTTCACCATCTCCGCCGCCCTCTCCCACTTCCCATCAGACTCCGACCACCCCTCCTCCGCCGCTCCTGTTCTCCTCCTCCTGCTGCACCTCGCCGCCGCCGCCGCTCCCGCCGCGGCCGCCGCCGCCACGGTGGCGCACGCGACAATCGCCGCCTTCTTACCCATCTCCCACCGCCACCGCCACCGCCACCGCCGCAGCACACAGACCCCAAGCGAGTTGACGGTTCGCTTCCTCGCAAGTTTCGTCCTTTACGATACAGCACATGCAAGGCTGGTATCGGTCTCTCTGGGCGTGCCTAGATGACTCAACTTTCCGATACAGCACATGCAAGTAGATGGTTTTATAATCGCAAATTATCCACTTGGCGTTCCGGGTTTTTGACTTTATCGTGAATGTGATCATTTGGAATAAGGTGGGAATGAAGGATGGCTGAGGTTGGAGAAGACTTTGGCATTTTGCATTCAAGGATTCGGTTCTTTTCAGGACTCCGATGATGACTTGTCGGATCACGGCATTCTTGTTCAAGATCATTCATTTTAGACTTTAATGCACACTTCCAAGAATTAACTGCTCGATCGAGCTCGCCTCGTAAGAGATGACGGCAACAAGAGTCAAGATGTTATCACATTCGATATTGATTCGATTGAATGGATAGATGCGTTGCTTGACCTTACCTCTCTTGTTCCGAGAGCAATTTGGATGTGATCGAATATCTAGTAATTTCGTAGCTAAGTTGTCTCATTAATATTCCTGTCAATGCTCTAAGTCTAGCCGAATATGAAGATAAAAGACGCTTTATGTTGGGGGACCGGATTGCGGACAGCAACGTGGGCGGTACAAATTTCGGTCGCCGAGCCCGCAGGAATAGAAAGCTGAAGGGATAGATAGCGTTTGCGCTTTCCTTTACGTGTAATTAGCCCAATTCGTGGCGGGGACCCAGGATTAGCCCACTTCCATCGACATTCCTCGTCATCAATATTATCATCTAGACGGATGACGTACCAATTCGTTTATCCTTAAATAATAATAATAATAATTAGAGTTAATCGGGACTTGGATTGTAATATGGGCCATCAGTGGGACCCAGTAAAAACACAGAGAGAGAAAACGAAACAAAAGGAAGGTTGAAAAGTCAAAAAGAGAGAAGAAAAAAAGATAAAGAGATTAAAAAAGGAAAAGAAAGCACAGGTTCGGGCTAAAGTTGGGCAGAAGAAAAGAGGAGAAAAGAAGAAAGAAGGAAGAAGAAGAGAAAAAAAAAAAAAAAAGGACGAGAGAGGGCTGTGTTCGTTGCCTCACCAAGCTTATTCACAACACCGGGTAAGAGCTTAAGCCCATTATTCATCCAATCGAAGTATTTTGCTCAAATTTGAAATTTTAGGAAAATTGAGTAGTAGATACCAATTTTTGAGTCGTTGAACTGCGTATTTTTTATAAAAATGATAGCTTAGGGTGTTATGGAGTTATAGGATTTTACGGATCATGGTTTGAGCTTACAGTCTGCCCTAAACAAAATTTTGAAATTTTTAGCACGATGAACAGTGCATGTCCAGCAGCTTCAGGCCCATATTTTGTCATTTTTCAGCTTGATTTTGGGACAGTCAAATTGGGATTCTTATAGTATGTTTTAAGGGCTTTCTATTGACTATAAGTACGTTCGAAATGAGGTCAAGAAGAAAAAGCTATGGCACGACCAAGTTTTGGGCTCAAATTCAGCGCTACGAATGGCTTGAATAATCATTCAAGATATGTCATTTGTTAGTGCGTAGGAGTTGTTTTTATTTGCATTAAGGCATAATTTAGTCATTTCATAATTGAGGTAGAGTTTTATTTGATTTTAACATTATTTATCGGTTATTTGATTGGACTGTGAGTTCAACGATATGAGTATTGTTTATGGTTTGATTATAAATAACATGTGAGTGGTACTATGTCTTTTTTGGTTTTGAAAAACCATGCCTTAAAATATAAATATATAAATATATATTTATATATACATATTGAATTGAGAAGAGCATTTTCATTACATAAAAGCCGGATCGAGCAATTGTTACTCTTTGATTAATTATGAATGTTTCAAAAGAATGTTGTACATAGTGCATGAAGTAATATATATGAAAATTACTTTACGACTAATTTATGGAAAGATTTATGATAATTGGAGAAATGGATATGAAATGACAAATGGCTTTGTTGTAAAAATTACTTGCTTGATTTATGATATTGATTTATGGATTGGATTTCTAGTATTGGAGGATAAATGTTTATGCTTAATAGGACTTTGAACCTAGTGAGGGATTATGAGGTATGCACACTAAGTTTAGGATATCTTTCTAGGCCAAGCTATTGGCTTTGTAGGTGATGATCTTACCAAGAGGGGAATGTTGGTTGCCTTGTCACAAGGCGTCGTGTCATGACCATAGTTTGATCTTGAGCGAAAGAGCAATCAATAGATGGATCATTGACATGTGTCTTAATATGAGATGGATCAATGGATAGACCATTAACATGGTTTTTGATAGAGATTATCCAATGGACTTGACCATTGATACTTTAATAATGAAGATGACTTAAATGAGTACTTTATGAATTGTATAAAGTTTGTTTAAATGAAACAACTCTTATATGATTTTATATGTATATTAAAGAGTTGAATTATGGATTTCTAATAGTACTCTATATTTATATATATGCATAGTGACTATTCAATTTGCTTAGAAAAGATGAATTACTCATTGAACTTGTGGTTGCTCACCTCTTTATTTCCCAACCTTTTCAGATTCTATAGTTAGCAGCTAATAGAGTGAGAGTGCTATCAATGGGGACTTTTAGAGGTGGAATTTGGGTATGGTTTGAGACTATGTCATTCGGGTGGAATGACGGCCGTGTCACCCCCATCCCTGTGGTTTTCAAGATCTAACATGGATCTTCAGGTCCCAAAAAGTACAAATTGGGGTAGATTTAGACAAATTGGTATGTTTCCGACTTTTTTGGGTACTTTTGAGATATAATAACTCATTTCCAATGAGCCCTCACATCATGTGGATCTCCCGTGATCTAATTGCTCATTTGGAGTGTGGGTTAGCATAAATAGGTGATGCTTAATGGTTTTCCATTTTCTTCTAACTCCAATATGCCCAATTAGGCTGATTTAGTCTTAAATTAGTTATGTAAATAACTCAACGTTTTCTAAATACTACGCTTGCTATGATAAGGTTCCCGAGGTGTGCCATTTGACCTCGACTCCTGCTTAATTTGTCGAGGACCCATCATTCTATGATGAAAGCTTATTATTTTCAAGGGATAATGATGTAAATGGTCCTTACATTTTGGCCTAATGGATAATGTGGTTATCATATTTATTCAATGTAATCCCTAAACTTTAATTCAATATGTAATGTTATCTTTGAACTTTTACTTTGTTTAATGTGATTCTTATACTTTTATTAGAAGTTCGATTTAGTATCCAAACTGTACGAAAATATTCAATAAAATGACAACAATGAGTTAATCGTGACCTAGACCTTTAGGTCCCAAAATAGTACAAATCGGGAAGACTTGGATGAATTGTTTCTTTTCATACTTTTTGGGGTACTTTCTATTTATAATAACCAATTTCCAATAAATCGTTAGATCACGTGGGTCTCATACGAATATTATTTGGTCTAACTATTTATGTGAAGTGTGGGTTAATGTAGATCATGGCATATTCATTTTCTTCATGCTCTCGTCCGCCCCAATTAGGCCGAGACAGCAGAAGCACCCGCGGCTGGCGATTTGTTTGGTTTCGGAAACTGTCTCCCGGCGAGTCGGACAATCCCACAATTCGCATTAACCAAAGCAAAAAACGAGTACATTTTCCTACGTTGCAACTCGGGAGCTGTTCTTTAGCCTATTTAGGATTCTGTCCTGGGTCCACTTTCTGTCCCGAGCGAACACTGGAAAATTTTACCAGGTTCTATTCAATCGGGATGATTCGTGTGCGGTGCGAAAAGGTCGCTTTCGGTCCCCTGTTCAAGGAAACAATCCATGTCCTCTGTCGAGCCTGCAGCCGAACAGGCTTTATCTCTTCTCGTCAGTCCGTCTGCCGCCACTCCTCTCTGTGGGCTTAGGGAAAGGCCCTTATCGGTTCTAAATATTAAACTTTGATTTGAGAATATGTGCAGGGTCCGCGAGCGAGAGAGGTGAGATGATTCAACTTGGAAAAGATCTAGCCGAGTTTCATTCATCATCAAACTAAATGGAATTTATGACTGGAGCATTTCTTCATTCTTTGGAGGAAAGAAGAAAATCAAATTACCTTCTCGCATCAAACGACAAATCATACGACGGTTTGAACCACGATTTTTTGAGAAGAAATTACAAGAGGTTCATGCCGATGCAGCGAAATTACGAGAGGTTCATGTCGATGCAGCTTGTTTGGTATGCATGCAAGCAAGCAGGTCAGGCAACCAGATGCCGAGGAGGGCGTACGTAGCGAAACATTGGGCTAAGACTTGAAATCGAACTCAATAGAAATTAGTGGAATGGGCCGGAGGGAGCCGCTCCAATATTAAAAAAAAAAAAAAGAACGGTTCAACAACTCATCGATCGGCCCTTCAACTGATTATAAGAAGAGGACTTAATGGGACCGGTCGGGCCTCCGGGATACATTGGCCCATGAGTTTTTAGGATCTTTCTCTGTAGAAATGGTTGGGCCCATCAAGCCCACTACCAGTTACAAGTGAAATTCCGTCTATTGATGATGACGGCCCAACATTTTAAGCATAATAATTTCTCTTTGTTTAACACCGGACGTAATCCACTTTTTCGTTTTAATGAAAAGCATGACATTTAAAGGGGCTCAGAGATTTTTCCAGGAGCATTTTCCTCGGTGGCCTCACCCGACGTAGATTGCGTGATGCCGAGAATCAAATTTGAGACTTCATATTTTTAGAGACTTTAATTTTTCGACCACTGGCTTGCTTGTTGATCTTCCTTGAAGCGATACGGTGAAATCATCGGTGTGTGGTTAACTCAAGTTTAGGAAATCATCATGGCAAATCACCTAGAAAGAAAATGCAAAATAGTATGAACTGTTTCAACTATTCAATCCTTCCAAGCCTTTGTAACCATGGGTCTCTTAAGGATCATTAGTTTTTGATTACAAGATGTAACCTCACCACAAAAGAGGAGCCAAAGCTCCCGAAGGGCCTTTCGCGGACTGTCCATTTGTTATATAGGGATGGTAAGCTTTACGGATGTGTTTCTTATTTTAACATGCTGCTATCCCTATTTGATACATTATATTTTTCTTATCATATAAGCTCTTGATATCTTATGTTAGAAAATTTAAATAATAAGCCATGTTTTATCTAATAATTTAAATTTTTAGAATAGCTAGCAATGATTCCTGAAAAATCTCACATGTTTTTAGGGTTAGTCGATCTTAAGTGTACCAAGTGCACACCCAAGTGTTTTTCTGGATCTTGTCTTGTAGCCAACGAACTTTTGTCGCATAGTTTGTAGAGCCCTCTCGTATGAGGAAGTGCTTAGTCAAATCCATCCCATGATGGTTGTGCTTTGATGCCAATCACAATGGCCTTATCACTTAGTCAAGCCTTTCACGTAGGTGGCTTTTCTTTTGATGCCAAAAACATAAGCTGCATCGCTTAGTAATTATTTTCCTAAACCAACTGTAAAGGCTGCGTTTTCTCAATTACTGTTGTGCAAGCTAGTCGAATTGGCCATTTGCTATTTTGACCCTAATTCTTAACATTTTACATGTCGTTTTGAAAAGCAACACCACCACTGGACTCATCACTCTCAAACAAGTTAGATATTGAAGTTTTGCCATGAACAGCTGCTGGACGGCACCTTAGCTGCCATTTCTCAGCCATTGGACACTGTTCATACTTGTTTTCAAATTCAATTAACATCTTCAACGCACCGTGAGTTTAATGGAGAGAGTAGAGATATTTAGGATGATTTTGATGGTTTTTCGCATCTACTCAAGATTGTGTGAATATTTCTCTTTGATTTTACGTGTATTGATTGATATTTATCTTGTTTAGTTATTCATAAAGTGTTTAATTAGGCTAATGTAATTTTTGGTATGATACATTGAAATATACAGAAAATTCTCTTTTCCACTCTTCCATATTGTTCTTAACTTAGTATTAGAATATGAAGTCTTGAGTTTAAATTTTTTCAGATCTCATTTAATTCTCTAATTAAATATGGTTACACTTAGTGCTAGGTGAAAAAAAAATCCTAATGAGGCTAAGAGAAAATGTCAAAATTAATAACATTTTAATTTAACATTTTAAACTTTTAAAATAATCAACAATGATCTCATAAAAGTTTCACAATTTACATCTAAGTGATTTCGAAGTTTGGATGGAAACTAGAGAAAATGATTTATTTAGGTCAAAATCCTTTCAAGCTCTTGACTCTTTTTTTTTTTTTTTTTCTTTTTTTTTTGGAGAGAAGAGGATATGATGATTCATGATAGGACAACAAACAATCGAAGTCAATTTCTTGGAAAGAGTCCACTGGAGATTGGTAAAAGCCTGATTCTCTATCATTGTCGTTGTCATTGATAGTTTGACTATGTATTGATTTGACATCATGAGACTCTCCTCAATAATTATTGATCCAGCGTTTATATGGACAACGCCACACCGAGAGCCGTTGTCTTTTCGACACATGATATTCTAAAACTTCATTAATTAATCGCCATATATGTTCGAATGGGTCTCACTTTTCATAAATTATCTTTCTCTTCCTGAAAGAACAAAATGTATCTCTCTCCGCTCGCTTTCTGCAACAACAGGGACATCTCTCTTTTCTCCTCTTCCTCTGGCTCCTCTCTCTCACTTGCACATCCTAGAGGTTCAACAAAAAAGTTTACGCCAACTGCACTCGCTTCCCCCAGCTCGAGGCCTACATCCCTACGGGTACAAAACCTCCAATTCCTCTCTCCCTCCATCACATACATCGCCGCCCTAACGGCTGGTGACGACTTAGTCTCCCGAGCCATCAACCCTGTTGACACTGGCATGATCATCTCACGGGCCTTGATGGTGCTCAACATTAACGGCTTCATTGTCGCCCTCGGGCTGCTAACGCTGGTTGTTATTCCTTTCAATGGCCATAGAGAAGTTGTCCAACTTGACGCTATGTTCTCCAATGTTAGCATCAGGTTCTTTTCTTAAAAAACCCATCCGCCATCTCCATCCGTCCCCACCAGCGAAGTCACCAATGCTAAGAGGGTCACATGCCCGACTCTTACAAGTACAAGGGAATGACACAACTGTTCTCTTACTCAAAGGACGTAGTCTCAAATAGAAACCAACATAAACGTGCTATCAAAATATATATTATAATAAAGTGGCGTGTTATTACAACAGCATAGTTTCTATAATCCACAAAAAGAATTATACAGTTCATAACTCAACTAAACTTAACGATTATCCTCAAACATATATAAAACTATTTCAAACCATATCCAAAATCCAACAACAAAAAATTCTCGTCAATCTCGTTCTATTTTATGCTAACTAAGGGCATGCATGATAACCATTATGTTTATCTATTATTTTATTTTTCTATTCTCAAGAATAATTTTGGAATAAAAATCCGTTTGATAACGTAATTTTGTTTTTTTATTTATTTCTAAAATAAAAAATTTCCTCCAAAAATAGATTTGGAGTAAAAATCAAAAGTTAAAATTTTTAGCTTTTTTATTTTTAGCATAAAAATGAAAACAAAAACTCTTTTTATCATTCATTTTCGTTATTGCCTAATGCCCACTGCCGCTTGTCGTTGGATGCCCATCCTCTAGACTCCCACCATCGATTGTTGGTCGTTGGACGCTCGCTAGCCGGTGGGTGGCGGCCCTTGGTCCGGCCGGGCAAGGGCTGGCAACCCTCGTAGGATCCGGGGAAGGCTGTGACCGTCACCCCAAATCTGGCTCGGGCTCGTAGGCCCTCCCCGTCGATCAATTGGGGTCGTCAACCCTTGGCCGGGGCTCGATGACCCGGCCGACCCTCCCCCACCTTCCCGGTGATGGCGGGGAGTCATCGGCCGAACCTCTTTTTTTTTTTATAATTATTTTATTTTATTTCTTAAAATTTGGTTTTATATTAATTATTTACTCACGTCAACAACAAAACAATGTCATTTTGACACTTGTCTAGCCATACTAGTGTGCAAAATGACGTCGTTTTGCACTTGACTCGCTAGAAAATCACTATGTTAGCATTTGGTTGGATTTTATCGCCGTTGGCACTTAACTAATCCATTTTACTTCGATTTTGGCACTTAAATGTCATTTTTCTAACTTTTGGCACTTAAATGTCCATTCACGCGAAATTTGAACAGTATCCAACAATTGAGACTCAATAGATGAGGCGGCGTTCAACAATTGTTCATGGCGAAATTTTCATATTTAGCTAGTCTGAGAGTGATGAGCCTAATGGTGGTGTTGCCTCTTGAAACGACATGCAAAACGTCGAGAATCGGAGGGAAAACAACAAACAGCCAATGCAATTGGCCTGCAAAATAGTAACTGAGCGACACGGCCTATATGGCTGGCATTGTAGTGTTAAGTGGCCTATGCGACTAGTTTGGGAAAATAGTTATTGAGTGATGCGGCTTACAATACTAGGTGATGTGATCGTTGTGATTGGCACCGAAACACAACCATGATGAAATAGATTTGACTAAGCGTTTCCTCATATGAGAGGGCTCCAAAGACTATGCGACAAAAGTTTGTTGGCTATCAGATGAGATGAAAAATGTTAAATCAATGTTGATTGGAGGATATTAGGACTTACTGGGGGAAAAAAAGAAGAAGCAAAATTAACTTTGGATGGGTGGTTGGGTGTGCACCGAGTGCGAGCACCCAGTGCACTTCAGGATGACTAGCCTTGATACCAAGTTTAGAAAATAAGAAAAATATGTAGAAGAGAGTAATTATATATATATATTCCTATATGTTATAATGAAGATTACATCAGCCTATTTATGGACTTCATGAAATGACTAAATAAGATAATATATTAATCAAGATATGTACAATCAAATAAAGATATTTACATAATCTTGAGAGATATAGAAAACTATTAGAATTATACTAAATATCTCTAACATATACAATAGAGGCTCATTATATATCATATATTGACCTCTCGAAATGCATTTAAGCGCATCGTGACACATTTATATGTTTAACTAAGCATGTCTAAAGCCTGTCGATGATAGTAACTTGTGTAATACATGCTGGTAGATTTCTAGTAGTACCGGCAACTTTGTGCCAATAACTCCTACTATTGAATTAGTAAGTTTCCAAAAGCATAGAAGCTAAGCGCTTGATGTTGTCCGAGGTGGATTCCTTCCATGCGCTGGGCTCATTAGGACCATAAATCACAGACCTCAGGATGTGCTGGAACTTGCGATGAGGATTAGTTTAGTTTAATCATGTGGGGGTTCGATGTAAACCAAGATTTATCTTCCTTACGCATCTAGAAGGCTCGACCTGCTGCTTTTGGGTCAACGCTGTGGAAAGTTTGTGCATGCACTTGCGCCACCAAAAGACCAATTTGGTCATCATCCAGAAGGGATGAAAGTACACTAGAAGTGCCAAAAGTTATGTACGGCACTCACTTTAGTGTAAAAAATTTCCATCGGATCACTTAAGTGCCAAATCAGAGAAAAAATTATCACTTTGGTGCCACCGGTGAGAAATTTCGGCCAAATTAATTACATGGCTTTTATATTTAAAAAAAGAAGAAGAAGAGTTGTGGTGGCTTTTAAACGACGTTGTTTTCCATCTTCCTTAAGAAACAACGTCGTTTTGCCGTCATACGTGGATAGCCTCACAAAAATGACACCGTATAGCTCATACGTAAATTGAAATTAGGGTTCTTTGTCCAATCCTCGCCCAACGTCGACTGCCATCGCTCGGCCGCCGTCATTTGCCCGCCGTCGCTCGGCCACCATCGTAGTTGCTCAACTAGGTGAGCGAGGAGAGGCTGAGATTGTTGCTCAGACAAGAAGTAGCGAGAAGAATAGGAGGCAAGGGCGGAGGAGGAGGAGGAAGAAGGGGGGTCAAAGGTGGCACTGCTAGTGTTGCTGCTGGTGCCGCTGCTGGTGTTGTTCTTCGTGGAAGAAGATGAGGAGGAAGCCCATGCCTTCTCTCTCTCTCTCTCTCTCTCTCTCAATTTGGGGATTTAGGGTTCTTACTTGAGGGAAAGACGCCAAATGGCGTCGTTTTGTTGTTTAGATGCTGACTGTACTCTCCAACGGGCCACGTCAGCTTCAAAAATTAATAAAAAAGTGCCACGTCGGATTTCCGGCCAATTAGATCGGCGTTGGTATTGAAATGATCGTTTTTCAAATTTGTTAGCATTTAAGAGATCCAAAATATATTTTTGACACGAAAGTGAGCACCGTACACAACTTTTGACACTTCTAGTATACTTACCCCACCAGAAGGCGAACATCAGAAAACAAATCAAAAGTTGTTCCATCGGAGAATTGGAGGGCATGGCCAAGATTCAAAGTTTGGCCATTTGACTCGGACACTACATAAAAGCACCACGACCAACAGGAATCAATCAGAATCGCTCAGGTCACCGTCTTGCCGATCTATTGAACGTACCAAACATTAATGGGTTGCAACAACTACTAGCACTATCCTTTAATTCAATCAACAAAAGACTTTGTCCATTTGGATTACTATGGTTGGCTATTGAATGGAGAATTATGTGCTTCTATTTTTCGAAGGTATGATAGAATGTTAAGGAAAAGGTTGGGATTAATATGTTAATCAGGATTCGTGAGACAATTCGCATGGACATTTTCCTCAACTTTTTTATTGCAATTTGATGGTCACCATGGTAACTTCCTGGATTCATAACAAGTTATGAGTTGTATAGCTATACACGGAGAGGAAAATAGTATTACTTTTAAGGCCTGCTGATGAACTCTTGGTTTTCACTTTTTGTTGCGGTTTTGTTTACAGTCTAGGAAACGAAGTAGTTAATGATTTGTTTGGCTAGGTACGGAAATAGATTGTGGTATTCACATTCAGAATTTGAGATGAAAGCATTTTCTGGGAGAAACTTTTCCATTCTTGCAACGCACCCAAGGTATATATTTCTTCTTATTCCTGGAGAAGTGTTAGTTCATTCATTGATTAAAATCAACTTACTGCATCAAAGTAACCATAATTATCAGGACTGATATCTCCAATAAATCAGGAAATCCTTCTAACCCGATTGGATCTAATCACGGATACCCTTGTGTGCTGGAGTTTTATGTCTTTGATGATACTACCTATCTTCTAGCTGCCAACTTTTGTACCATCAATGGTATCTATAATCATCTTCAACCCAATTTCTCTCCAATACAGTAGCAAAACCATGAAAGCAGCAACATCGGGTGATCATGGTTGAATTAGCTTAGTTCCTTTCAATAGCTTCCCTGTGTTGTCTCTGTCCACAAAGGCCTGTACAAGTTTGTCTCAATGGTTCTCAAGGATGACATGTAATCTGATAAAGGATAAGCAGATACTAATCTAATCTCACAATTGTGAACATGATTGTGTGGCAAGAAATCACATATGCTTGCAACTAACTGCAAGTAAAATCAAAACCCTGATATATGAGCATCTAATGAGGCCTATTATTGGGAACGGTCTTGATGATCTCCAAATATGATTACGAAAAGATTGTCATACTGAAATGATTCTCACTCTCTAATGTTCAGAATATTCTAATATTGTCTACCCCACTCTTGTTGTTCAACCTTGAACTTGGAACCTACCATTCATAACAAGTTTTCTAATATTTGGAAGTTGCAACCTATCATGCATACCGAGGAACCTGGAACCTAGCCGGTCATAGGTTTCAAGATTTATTTAGGTTCCACATGTACTCTTAGTTGAATTATTTTAATGAAAATGACCACCATTTGCTACAATCCACTAATCATAACTCATATTTGATATATGAAGATTATGAAATATTAACAAAGTAAAAGTTTCGGTTATGAGTATCGTCGGGAATGGAAGCTTAGACTATTGTTTTCAGTTTACATACTCATCATTGGACACAATGGAATGTCGCAGCATCGCGCAAAGACATAGAACAAGAAAAAAAAAAAAAAAAAAAAACTTATTCTAGGTTCTAGGTTCTAGATTCTCATCAAAACAACCTACCTGTCAAAACAGGTTCCCCAATTTTTAGAACTTGAAACCTATCCTGCATATTCTAGAATCCGCTACTGGACCAGTTCTTAGATTACCGATTCTTCCTTGGAACCATGCTCACCCCTACTTTAGGGAATTCATTTAGTATGTTGTCTTGCTTTTCTTTTGGGCTTGTCCAAGTCCCTTTGCAGATTTGTGTGCGAGAGAGAGAGAGAGAGAGAGAGAGATCTGAGCTGCTCATATTTTTAAGCAAAAGATGCTGCCTATTCTGCATATTCTAGAATCTAGTACTGGACCAGTTCTTAGATTTCCGATTCTATCTTTGGACTATGCTCATCATTAGGGAAATCTTTTAGTATGTTGTCTAGCCTTTCTTTTGGGCTTGTCCAAGTCCCTTTACAGATTTTTGTGTGAGAGAGAGAGATCTGAGCTGCTCATATTTTTAAGCAAAAGATGTTAGTGCACAAATTCTTTGATGAAAAGCTTAATGTTTATGTAAATATGGTCTAGAAAGCTGGTTGACTATGCAGAGCAGATAGCGCATCCACTATTAAGCAATAATCAGAAATGGGAAAGTTGATAGAAGAGGCAAGTGGATAGCATCTGTGGACTTCCAAAGCAAATGCTTTTATTCACGTGCATGAAATATTTGATGTCTTTTGATATGTGTCTTTGGTTTGTCAAAATTGGTTTGCTGCAGAAACATTAGGAGTAGGAAACAAGGGTCCCTCCGTTTTGCGTGTTCACAGGCGCTTGAAGCATGCCGTCGGCATTTTTCTGTTTGTTGTTGAGATCTGTAATAACACTAATTCTCCTGTTCTCTTCGACTTTACTCCGATTGGACAGTAGATTCTGACTATTTTGACTAGTACAAGAGCGAGATTGTTGAGGCTCCATTACGCATGCTTGGATGCCGAGCGAATTTATTGGTATTGCGCACAAGTGGGTGATACTTTCTTTGATCTTTGCTGGGTTTTCCGCTTGAATGTCCACTAGACACTCATTATCTGTCGTATAAGAATGTCTCGAAATGAATTTAAGCATGTCATGTTGACATGGGTGATACATTCACATATTTAGCTAAGCATGTCTAAACATTTCGATGATAGTAACTTGTGTAATACACGCTGACAGATTCCTTGTAGTGCCGGCAACTTTGCACCAATTACTTCTACTATTGAACAAGTAAGTTTCCAAAAACATAGAAGCCAGGCGTCTGATATGGTCCGAGATGGAATCCTTCCATGCATCGGGCTCATTAGGTTCATTGATTACACAATTCGGGATGTGCTGGAACTCGCAATGAGGATTGGGTTTTAGTTCAATCATGGGGGGCTCCGTGTAAGCCAAGTTTTGTCTTTCTTACCCATCTAGAAGGCTCGACCTGTCGTTGTCGGATAAACTCTGTGAAAATTTTGCGCATGCACGTGCGCCACCAAAAGACCAACTTGCTCATCATCCAGAAGGTGAACATCTGGAAACAAATCAAAAGCCGTACCATTGTAGAATAGCAGGGCATGGCGAAAATTCAAAGCTTGGCCATTTGACTCGAACATTACACAAGCACCACGACCAACAGGAATCAATCACATTCATTCCGGTTGCTGTCTTGCCGATATATGGAACGTACGAAACGTTAGTGGGTTGCAACAACGCCGAGCGCCATGCGCTAATGTCAACAACGAAGACTTCTTTTTCATGAAGACTAAAGAACAAAGACTTCTTTTGGCGCTTTGAAACGAGGTTAAAAACCTTGGGGGCTCTGCCGAGCAATAAGCGAGAGCAAACCAACACGTCTTGCTTCATGTTGAGCCGATACAACTCTAGCTCCAACACCGGAGAGTCTCCCTAAAAAATTAGTTTTGGTAATTTATTACGTGTGTATCAATTTAAGGATTTTCTTCACATTGACCTTTCAATTTGTAAGTGATGCGACAATCAAAACTAATCATGACATAATGATTGCATGGAAACTTGTGTTTTTGAGTTGGTTCGATGTGGGGTTTCCTAGTTTCTCTAAATGTTTTAAGAAATGTTAATATCTGACACGTTGTGGAAATTCACACGTATGAGCATAGGTTTAGGTTTGGCCTCAACGGGAAAATAAAATGGAGCACCTAACAACGTATCTTCATTGGCAATCTATTCAGGGTTCCAAACTCAACGGTGGTATACTTTGCAATTTGTCTATGACTTTAAATAATTATGGTTGATCCAATAACATATGTTGTAATGGTTATTGTTATGTGACTATTCTTCCTTTTCTCTTTTTAAAATGAGGGAAAAAAAAAGGTGATCCAAAAGAGGTTATGATCCATAAATGTGAATGCAAATACATTTGATACACGTGGTTACAAATGTTTGAGGACAGTTAAAATTGCATAGGCAAGATTGACCACCACCTACTAAAAGTCTGTCTTTCGACCAAAAAATAAGTAAATAAATTCTGTCAAATTTCCATCTTTGCCCCCCAATTTCTTCTCCCCTGCTTGCTGTGCTCATGCTGCTGTTGAAAGGAATGTACACCTAGCAAGATTTTTGTCTTCTCCAGAGGAACAAACTTGCCGTTAAACTGATCTGGAACATCTGGTTTTGCCGGCTTTTATCGGTTATAGAACCACAGATGTCGAAGGCATCTTGGTGCTCTTCGAAGTGTAATCCAGAGTAGTGTTAAGATAGGTAGATTATCATTGGCTCTTTCACTCTTCCCCTCTTTCATCCGTCCAGTAAGATGAGACATTAGTGGAGGGAAATGGAAAAGAACAAAAAGGAACAAATGCATCCACGCCCATCATCTTAGGACCCACCGAATTTTAGCACTTTCAAACGAGGTTAAAAACCCGGGAATTCTGCCGAGCAATGCACAAGCAAACCAACACGTTTTGCTTCATGTTTTGAGCTGATAGATATCTAGCTCCAACACCGGAGAGTCTCTCTAACCAGAAAAAGACTCTGAACCACCTCCAATTATGCCGAGACTAACCTCATCACCTCCTCATATTCACTTCATCTTCTACATCCCGTGTCTCGTCTTCCTCTGCTCCCTCTCCCATGTTGCAGAGTCTCAAATCCCGGATCAAGAACAGCAAATCCTGTTGAAGCTGAGGCAAACCTGGCAAGACCCATCTTCCCTCGATCACTGGGTCCCCTCCAATTCAACCTCCCACTGCACATGGCCCGAGGTCACCTGCCAAGACGGCTCAATCACCGAGCTCAAGCTTGCCAACCTGAACATAAATTATCCAATCCCCCCATTCATCTGTGACCTCAACAATCTGACCAGGCTCGATCTCTCCAACAACAATATTCCTGGAGAGTTTCCCACCGTTCTCTACAACTGTTCCAAGCTCCTGTACCTCGACCTGTCCCAGAATTACTTCGAAGGTCCAATTCCATCTGATATCGATGGCATGGCCAATCTTCAGGTCCTGATTCTCGCCGCCAACAACTTCTCATTCGACATCCCAGCGTCGATCGCTAGGCTGCCAAAGCTGAGGATCCTTGACCTTCATCTGTCCAAGTACAATGGCACTTACCCTGAAGAGATTTTTGGCCTCTCCAATCTTGAAGAACTGAGCCTTGGGTACAATGAAAAGTTCGCGCGGTCACAGCTGCCACGGAACTTCACTGCCCTGAAGAAGCTGCGGTTCTTCTCGATGCCGCAGACGAACCTGTTTGGCAGAATCCCGGAGATGGTCAGCGATATGGAGGCTCTCGAGCACTTGGATTTGGGGATGAATCCACTGACAGGAGAGATCCCAGGTAGCATTTTTGCTCTGAGGAACTTGAGCAAGTTGTACGTGTACAAGACTAATGTATCCAGGTCGATCCCTCAGGCAGTCAGTGCCGCAAACCTGAGCGTGATCGATCTGTCATATAATAATTTGATGGGGAACATACCTGAAGTTTTTGGAAAGCTCAAGAATCTATACAGCTTGAATTTAGAGTTCAATCAATTGTCCGGCAGAATCCCGGAAGGTATTGGGCGTCTTACCACTTTGTCTGATGTCAGGCTGTCCAACAACAATCTATCGGGCACGATCCCCCCGGACTTTGGCAAGTTTTCCCCGCTCACAAGATTCGAGGTGGCCATCAACAACTTGACAGGCACATTGCCAGAACAACTGTGCCATGGCGGCATGCTGTTCGGGTTGGCTGCTATGGACAACAATCTCAGTGGGGAGTTGCCGGAGTCACTTGGAAATTGCAGTACTTTGTCCGTAGCGATGTTGAACAACAATGGATTCACCGGCAATGTGCCTGGAGGACTCTGGATGTCACGGAACTTGAAGGCTTTAATTTTGAGTGGTAATGGATTAACTGGCGAGCTTCCCGAGGAGCTGTCCCCAAACCTCACTCGGATCGAGATCAGCAACAACAAATTCTACGGCAAGATTCCAAGCACGGTGTCTTCATGGAGGAACATGGTAGTGTTTGAGGCCAGTAATAACCTCCTCGGGGGCACGGTTCCGACTGAATTAACTGAGCTTCCTTCTCTGGTGGCGCTTTGGCTAGGTCAGAACGAGCTCTCTGGGATTCTTCCGACAGACATCGTTTCATGGAAATCCTTGACCACTCTGAATCTTAGTCACAATAAGATCTCGGGACCAATTCCGAGTGAAATCGGTTTTCTACCTGTACTCACGCAGTTAGACCTGTCTGGCAACCAACTGTCCGGCTTGATTCCTCCTGAAATCGGCCAACTGAATCTGAACCGTCTGAATTTATCATCCAATCACCTCAGTGGACCAATCCCAGCCAAGTTGGAGAACACCGCATATGACACCAGTTTCCTGAACAACCCCAGGCTCTGTGCATCCAATTCGTTCATGAGGATCAATGTCTGCAACGCCCAATCCCATAGGTTGAGCAAGACCAATCTCACCTTGATCGTGATCTTGGCCATCGTGGCGGCGATGTGCGTTTTGTTGGTGGTGCTATTCACGATCGGAGCTTCCAGAAAGAACAGGGATTGGTTTGATTCGACTCCGAAACTGACTTCATTCCAAAGTTTGAATTTTACGGAATCGAATATTCTGTCGGGATTGAAGGAGCATAATGTGATTGGAAGTGGCGGATCAGGAAAAGTATATCACATTATTGTGAATCCTTCAGGTGACGCCGTTGCTGTGAAAAGGATTTCGAATAACCAAAAGTTAAACGATAAGCTGGAAAAGCAATTCGTAGCAGAAGTGGAGATACTTGGGAACATTAAGCATCGGCACATTGTCAAATTGTTGTGCTGTATTTCTTGCGAGAACTTGAAACTCCTAGTATATGAGTACATGGAAAATAGCAGCTTGGACCAATGGCTTCACAAGAAGAAAAGATTGTCGCCCATGTCGGGTGTCGCCAACAATATGATCTTGGATTGGCCCAAAAGGTTGCAGATTGCGCTAGGAGCAGCTAAAGGACTTTGCTATATGCATAATGACTGTTCATCACCCATCATCCATCGAGACGTGAAAACGAGCAACATTCTCTTAGACTCAGAGTTCAACGCAAAAATTGCTGACTTCGGCCTTGCAAGGATGTTGGCCGAGCCTGGAGAAGCTGTTAGCATGACAGTGGTTGCCGGTTCTTTCGGCTATTTGGCACCAGGTTCGTCTATTTACTTCAACATGAGTTCATTTCAGCTTTGCCAGTTTGCCTTCCTCATACTTTACATATCCTACCAGCAGGAATATTTAGTTTTGTCTTGCCTCTTTTTTTTTTTTTTTGAACAACAGAGTATGCTCATACAACAAGAGTCAATGAGAAGATTGATGTCTATAGCTTTGGGGTGGTTCTCTTGGAACTAACCACTGGGAGGGAGCCTAACGACGGGGATGAAGACATGTGCCTCGCTGATTGGACATGGCGTCACATCCAAGATGGCAACCCGATATCTGATGCATTAGATGAGGAGATCAAGGACGACTCAAACGTAGATGAAATAAGCAATGTTTTCAAGCTCGGGATCTTTTGCACTGCTACTCTGCCTTCCACGAGGCCTACAATGAAGGAGGTACTGCAAGTGCTGCTCAAATGTAGCGATCCGCTGTACAATGTCGAGAAGAAATCCCGACACAAGTTTGATGTCGTCCCACTCCTCGAAAATTCCAAGCATGAGGAAATGCCACGCAGCAATTTTCATGATCTTGAGTGCAACACTTACTGACCGTTAGCACTAGAACAGTTGCAGAAGCTTAGCGTAGGGCTTTGGTCTTCCAACTTTTGCAAAACTTTTCCAACTTGTCCTACAGAGAGACAAGCATCAAACGATTTTCTAACTATGTATTAGTCATCCATACCTAAGACTAGTTTCTGAATGTATCCTGTAGAATGAACAGAATATGAGAGATGGATTGAGCTAGATAGATAGACTTCCAAGGAGATAGCCACTTCAGCAATGAAAGATGTTGCTGTTCCGCGAATATCGCCATTGAATGTCTGATTTTTTGCCGCATTTGCATCTCAATAAAGTTGGCAAATCCATCTCAGACAGTTTTCATAATTGATATTATATAATGCTGACACAAAAGGAACCAAGAAATAAGACCCTTTTTCTTGATACAACTGAGTTTTTCAGAATTATGCTCAACTAAACTAAAATGCAGACAGTTCGTCACAATGACTTGCCGACTCATCATTATTGCCTCTAAGATATAAAGACAATATTTCATTGAACCATCTATTATTTTGATAGGTCTAATAATATGCAACAATTTTTGCAACCCAATCACATCTCTTTTATTAAATTTTAACATTTTTGTTGTATTTTATCTTTCTTTCTTTTTTCTTTTTTTTCTTTTTTGCTAAACATTCCTTTTCGCTCCAAGAATGTCTTTGTCCATAGGATTTTATTAGACAGACTTGCTCAGCATTAATTCCGAAAGTGAGCCAACTTGAGTTAAGGAAGGAAGGGTTTTGCAATAAGGAAGGGGTATTACCATTTAAAATTCCAAATTGATGCCTTATGACACATTTATTTTCAACCTAAATTCTGTTTCACAAGTACACTCCTAAATTGAAACTTATGACATATTTACCTTAAACTAATTTTTCGTTACAAAAACGAATCCATATTGGTACCTTAACTCAAATCTACCATTGGCTAATATTTTATTCAATATCCCGTTAATATGCATACATGCTGACACACATCACTTGCAATTGCAAGATGGATCTCATGTGGCAAACAACATTAAGACAGTTCCAACATGGAAATCAACAAGTGCGTTAACATTTATGTATTTTAACAGAATGTAGATTTGGGTCGATGGTATCGATTCGGGATTTTCATTAGACAAAAATTAGTTTGGATTAAATTTATCATGGAGGTCCTACTTAAAGATTTTTTGTGGAACGAAAATAAATTTGAGGTGAATGTCTCGTAGAGATACTAATTTAAGATTTTCAATGATATTAACCCGTAAAGGAATTAGAACCTCATGCCTCTCAAAACATTAGCATCGGGATAAATTTCACAGCCAGACTTAATCATGAGAAAGCAATACTTAGGAATCTCTAATCTCAATTTCAATGCAAAACCTAATTATACGAAAGCAATTTCTAGATATTTGTAAGTACCTCGCGGACATCCTTAGCTGATGTCATCCTCAGTAAAACCTACTAGCTAAGGATGACACTGACGATGACGCCCCCATGGGGCAGTGAGGGAGGGAGAAACACATAACCAAAACACAGTAAGTCATGTCGTGGATGTTCGGCTTAACTCGATTAAAACGGGTCTCCGCTTTCATGATTGACTCTTTTTTTACTCTTCTTTTTTGCAAGTCGAGTTTCAGATCGTTTACCGTACTTTGTATCCTTTTGTTGGACTGGGGATCATCTCTTTCCACACGGTCAAGAAACACGTGTGTTACGGATGGGATATATGGTTCGCCCCATGTTTTTGAAGCATGTAAACTCCGGTAATTTAGATTATCTTGTCAACGCAAAAATCTCAATATTCAAATGGTGATGATAATCTAAGAAAATGGTTGAAGATGCTTGAAAAGACTCTTCCGTTAGACACTATTAAGTCGTCATTACTACTACTTGTTGATTGTATGGACAATGAAAAATCTTGTCATATCATATGACGTGATCATGGATAAATTAACTATATTTGGTTAGACTTACTTACATGTTGTTGTCTTAATTTTCTAATTTCCACCGCTAGAAACAATTAGTAAAAGTACTGAATACCTACTCGTGACTCTACAAATGAATAAGATTCAACGAGTTTAGCGAATATTTCTCATTTTTCGCCCATACTACCATTCAATAATGGATTGGTTTACAAAATTCTCGACAAAAATTATTTCATCTTATCGTGGACTTATTATGTTTTTATAATTCTGAATCATATATCCTAAATTTAAATTTAGAATTTAATCCCAATTTATTGATGTCATTGGAAGACGAAGAGCACAAAATAGAAATCACGGTTGTTAGCCAATCTACATCGTGTGGCGTGAAGGGAGGGACAAGCCAAGTCAAAGTCTTCCATCATGTTGCTTGTTTTATCAGTATTTTCTCCAAATTCTTTGTTCCCAACTAAAGGAAAGGGACAAGGCAAAAGCCGACACAAAACCCTAATTAAAAAGCCATAAAGTCTACGGTCAACGTTCAACGTTGGAGGGCTTCCACCTGTCCCCCGGAATTTTCCCCGAAGGCGCCTGTAGATCTGGAGGCACATCGCCGTTTTTCGTGGCTTTCACAGGGTCAACATCTCACGTGGTGGTGTATTCCTATCTCTATAGGCGATCGAGGTTAAAGTACATGGATTATGGTTAGGGCGGGACAAGAGACCGGTGAAAATTTTGTGGACATTTAATTTATGATTAATATTATGAAAAATCTTAAAGTGGTACATTTATAATAAATTTATTTTATATTAATTTTTTAACCATGAAAAATCCAAAACTAAGTATACCTACGACAAATTTACTTAAAACTAGTTTTATAATCACAAAAAATCTTAAATTTATACATTTGTGATAAATTTACTTTTTGTTACTTTTTGTTAAATTGGATTAATATCGCGAAAATTATAAACTGGTACATTTATGACAAGCGGAGGGTAAAACCCTAATATATATGCTTAATGTTGCTTATTATTTTCTAACTAAAATTCAAATCCCAAACTCTTTCTAGGAAAAATAACTTTTCTAGCCTAGGTGAGTCGAATGATCCTCGTAAGAACCAAAGTAAAGATCATCTAACTTGCTATTCTCTATGCCTATGAGAATTCTATTTCTAACTGATCATAGTTTGGTGTAATCGAACCATAAGATTTCATGAATCCAATCAAAGAAGAGATCTAAAACACAAACTCCACACCTCATGGTGCATGATTTAAGACGGTTATGATAATGTCACAAGGGTAAGATTTTTGTGGACCAATTGAAAAATCTAGTGGTCAAGCAATGTAGTGGTCAAGCATTGCATCGAAAGAGGCGAAATTGCTTTTGAAAATTCGATTTGGTGCATGATAATTCAAAAAGAACTGTAGAAAGACTTGGAACGGAATATCTTCAGCTAACTCTCTTATGAGAATCGACAACAATCTTGTATGTGGTAGATCAAAGGAAAGAAAGGTCAAAAAGAAAAAAAAAAAAAGGGGGGGGAGGGGGAAGAAAGGTGAAGGACATTTGTTGAATTTCATTTTCTTAAACCGACATGACATGTGAAGGTTTGGACCCGCACTGATAATTAGGTTGCAAGAGACAGGAATCTCACTAAATTTTCTTTTAGCAAAATTAGACATTTTGGAGTAAGGGAGAAAAGGACAAAGTCCCGCATGATGCGTCGCGTCGCCAAGATCTTCCCATTGTTGACTCGGCGAAACAAAGCAAGATGGATAATTACGTGTTGCTACCTAAAAATACATCATGATACCGAACTCCCAATTTTTTATGGTGTTCGCAAGCCCAACAACACATGTCGTGGTATTCCTAGCTTTATAGGGGATCAAGTTCACAATCACGTACATTATGATTATGGCGAGATGAGAGATTGGTATTTACTGTGAATAATGAATATATTGTCTCGACTTAATTTATAAATGATGCGAAAGACAAAATCAATCACGATATAATTATTATATGGAAACTTGTGTAGCATGGGGATTTCATGATTTTTTTTTCTTAGGTATTTAAGGAAATCTACTTATCAGACAATGCTGCGTAAATTCAATCATGGATGATACATATTGAACTCTTCAATTTGTTCATGACTCTAGGTAACTATTATTGATCTGATAGAATACGTTATAATGGTTACTTACTTATAACTATACTTTCCTCTCTCTCCCTTTTCTCGAAATGAAAAGGAGTGGGCCGATATAAGTCATTATCTATGAATATAAGCATGCAAATATGCAATACAGGTAAACAGATGATGGGTCGTTAAACTGATTTGAAAAATCTAATGTTGCCGGCTTTTACTGGGTATAAACCACAGGAATCAAGGGTATGTCACTATTTCAACTTTTTATAGTAATATAAATCGAATTTCATTGGCTCTTTTAGCTCTTCCCTCTTTCATCTGAGATTCGTGGAGCCAAATAGCAAAGGACAAAAAGGAACATCAGTTCACATCCATCATCAGAGGACCCATTAAAGCACCTTCTGCCGAGCGACAAACAAAAGCAAACCAGCACGTTTTGCTTCATGTTTTGAGATGGCACATCTATAGCTCCGACGCCGCAGAGTCTGTCTAACCAGAAGAAGACTCTGGACCACCTCCAGTTATGCCGAGACTAACCTCATCACCTTGTCATATTCATTTCTTCTTCTTATTCTTCTACATCACCTGTCTGGTCTTCCTCTGCTCCCTCTTCCATGTTGCAGAGTCTAGAAATCCCGGATCGAGAACAGCAAGTCCTATTGAAGCTGAGGCAATCGTGGCAGGACCCATCTTCCCTCGACCACTGGGTCGCCTCCGTTTCATCCCCCCACTGCACATGGCCCGAGATCACCTGCCGAAACGGCTCGATCACCGAGCTCAAGCTCATAAACCTGAACATAAACTATTCGATCCCTCCATTCATCTGCGACCTCGAGAACCTGACCAAGCTCAACGTCTCCAACAACAAAATTCTTGGAGAGTTTCCAACAGTTCTCTACAACTGTTCCAAGCTCGTGTACCTCTGTCCCAGAATTACTTCGAAGGTCCTATTCCACCCGATATCGGCCGCATGGCCGATCTTCAGGTCCTGATTCTCGCTGCCAACAGCTTCTCGTTCGACGTCCCAGTGTCGATCGCAAGGTTGAGGAGGCTGAGGATCCTTCACCTTTACCAGTCCGAGTACAACGGCACTTACCCTGAAGAGATTTTTGGCCTCTCCGAGCTCCGACTGGTTTGCACCGTCACGGCTACCGCAGAACTTCATGGCCCTGAAGAAGCTGCGGTTCTTCTCGATGGCACAGACAAACCTGTTCGGAGGAATCCCGGAGACAGTCGGTGATATGGAGGCTCTCGAGAACTTGGATTTGGGGATGAATCTGTTGACCGGAGAAATCCCGGGCAGCATTTTCGCTCTAAGGAATTTGACCGAGATGTACGAGTACATGACCAATATGTCCCGGTCGATCCCTCGGGCTGTGAGCATGGCAAACCTGACTGTGATTAATCTGTCAAATAATAATTTGACCGGGAACATACCTGAAGGTTTCGGGAGGCTCAAGAAACTATCCAAGCTGAATTTAGAGAACAATCAACTTTCTGGCGGAATCCCAGAAGGTATTAGCCGTCTTCCCGCTTTGTCTGATGTCATTTTGTCCCACAACAATTTGTCAGGCACAATCCCCCCGGACTTGGGCAAGTTTTCCCCACTCAGAAGATTCGAAGTGGCCTTCAACAACTTGACCGGTGCACTGCCGAAACAACTGTGCCATGGCTGCATGCTGTTTGGGTTGGCGGCTATGGACAACAATCTCGGCGGAGAGTTGCCGGAGTCACTTGGAAGTTGCAGTTCTTTGGCTGACGTTAGATTGAACAACAATGGATTCACCGGCAATGTGCCCGGAGGACTCTGGACATCGCCAAACTTGACGATTTTGATCTTGAGTGGTAATGAATTAACTGGTGAGCTTCCCATGGAGCTGTCCCCGAACCTCACTTGGATTGATATAAGTGACAACAGATTCTTCGACAAGATTCCTAGCACGGTGTCTTCGTGGAGGAACTTGGAGGTGTTTGATGCCAGTACTGACTTCCTCAGTAGCACGGTTCCGACTGAATTGACCGAGCTTCCCTTTCTGAGGGTTCTTTTGCTTGGTGAGAACGAGCTCTCCGGGAATCTTCCCACAAATGTCGTTTCGTGGAAATCCTTGAACTTTCTTAATCTTAGTCACAATCGATTATCAGGACCCGTTCCAAGGGAAATCGGTCTTCTACCGGTACTCACGCAGTTGGACCTGTCTGAAAACGAACTGTCCGGCTCGGTTCCTCCTGAAATCGGCCTGCTGAAACTGAACCTTCTGAATTTATCCTCCAATGGCCTCAGTGGACGAATCCCAGAGGAGTTGGAAAACGCTAAGTATGACGCCAGTTTCCTGAACAATCCCAGCCTCTGTGCATCCAACTCGTTCATGAGGCTCAATGTCTGTAATTCCCAATCCCGTAGATTGAGCAAGAAGAATCTTGCCTTGATCGTGATCTCGGCCATCCCAGGGGCGTCGGTCATTTTTTCAACAGTGGTGTGCAAGATCAGAGCTCCCAGAGAGAATAGGGACTTGTTCGATTCAACTCTGGAAATGACTCAATTCCAAACGTTGAATTTTACTGAATCGGATATTCTGTCGGGATTGAAGGAGGGTAATGTGATTGGAAGTGGTGGATCAGGAAATGTATATCGCATTAATGTGAATCCTCCTGTTGATGCCGTTGCCGTGAAAATGATTTTGAATAACCGAAAATTAGATAAGAAGCTGGAGAAGCAATTCGTAGTAGAAGCGGAGATACTTGGGAACATCAAGCATCTGCACATTATCAAATTGTTGTGCGGTATTTCTTGTGAGGACAAGAAACTCCTGGTGTACGAATACATGAAAAATAGCAGCTTGGACCATTGGCTTCACAAGAAGAAAAGATTGTCGCCCATCTCGGGTGTCGCCAACAATATGATCTTGGACTGGCCCAGAAGGTTGCAGATTGCGCTCGGAGCAGCTAAAGGACTTTGCTATATGCATCATGATTATTATTCACGGCCCATCATCCACCGAGACGTGAAATCGAACAACATTCTCTTAGACTCAACGTTCCACGCAAAAATTGCTGACTTCGGCCTTGCAAGGATGTTGCACGGAGTAGTTACAACTGTCTAGTGTTGACGGTACTTTCGGCTACCTGGCCCCAGGTTTGTCTATTCTCTCGACATGAGTTCATTTCAGCTATGCGAGTCCGCGTTCCTCATATCCTATCAGCAAGAATATTTAGTTTTGTCTTGCGTTTTTTTTATTTTTGTTGAACGACAGAGTATAATCATACGAAAAGAGTTAATGAGAAGATAGATGTTTATAGCTTCGGGGTCGTTCTCTTGGAACTGACCACCGGAAGGGAGCCTTGCGAGGGGAACGAAGACATGGGCCTCGCTGATTGGGCATAGTTTCACTTTAATCATGGCAAGCCGATATCTGATGTGATAGACGAGGAGATCAGGGACAACTCGTACCTAGATCAGATAAGTAATGTCTTTAAGCTGGGAATCTTTTGCACTGCCAAGCTGCCTTCCACGAGGCCTACAATGAAGGAGGTAGTGCAAATGCTGCTCAAATGTAGCGATCCGCATTATGACGTTGAAAAGAAATTCCAACACAAGTTAGATGTTGCCCCGCTCCTCGGAAATTCTAAGCAAGAGGAAATGCCACGCAGCGATTTTCATGTTCTTGAGTGCAACACTTACTGACTGTTGGCACTGAGAACAGTTGCAGAAGCTTTGTGAATGGATTTGGACTCCCAACTTTTGTAAATATATTTTCTGATATTGCTAATGCAAGTAGATGACTTTATAAAGTCAAATTGTCCATCTTAGGTTTTGGATGTTATCATAAATGTAGTTATATGAAGAAGGTGAAAGCAAGGGTAAAGGTGTGACTGAAGGATCCAAGGTTCAGGAAGCTTTGGCATTTTGTATTCGGGATTCGGTTCTCCTCAGTCGATGTCCCACTCCTCTCTGTGAGCTTTAGAAAAGCCCATATAAATTCTAAATCTTAATCTAGTCTTTTGGGTTGACAGGATGAACTCTTTATATTTCAGATTGTTTTCTTGTCTAACTTCGATTTGATTATACGTGAGAAAATGACACCAAAGACAGCCAGCGAAAGAAGTGACATGAATTTGAATGGATCAAAGTATAGAAGGAAACTGCAAATTTTGGACACTCATATGGAGAACTTGAGATGATCATTATCGAGTAGATTTAATCATTTTGTTACTAGTGAGCATGCGTTGAATGATCAATATCTTATCATAGCATCAACTAAGTAAAATATAGTTAAGTCTCATCATCTACTAACTAAATTTAATTGATTCAAGCATTTCTTCTTTCCTTGGAGAAAAGAAAAGATCGTATTACTTCTACACATTAGATGACAAATTATGACCTTGTCCCCTTTTGATCTCTAAAATGAAATTATGAGATTGATGCCAATGCAACTCACCTGAAATGTGCATAAGCACGGATGCCGAGGAGGGCCTGGATAGTGAAACACTAGGCCGAGACATGAAATGGAACTTGATAAGAACAGGCCACCGCGAGTGATTAATACGATAGACTAGAAGAAAATGGTACAACTCCTCATCAATAGGGCTTTCGAATGATTACATAAAGAGGGATTAATGGGCCGGGCCGGCCTTCAGGTTACATTGGCTCATAATCTTTAGGATTTTCCTTTGCTAGTTGATTTGGCCTATCAACCCCACTACCACTTACTGCTAAAAGGCCCCGATAAAACATCGACGGTCAAATATTTCAAACATCATTTTCCCTTTATCAGACATTTAAAGGGGCTAAAGAGATTCTGCCGGGGGCATTTTCCTTGGTGGCCTTGCTCGAAATATCAAACTCGAGACTTCATACTTCTCATGACGTAAATTCTCAACCATTGATTTGCTTGTTGATCTCTTTGAATTGATATAGTGAAATTGCTGTCACGTAGTTCACTTAACCTAAATGAAACTAGGATGATATTAATGAACTTGAGTAAGATAGGGTTCATGTGGTATTCACCCATTGACTCCAAGGCATATCACCTCAAAATAAAATATAAATCAAGATAAACAATATCAACCATTGAATCCATCCAAAAGTGTAAGTTGTTCAAATATTCAAGATCTTGATCTCTCTCTTTTCAAAGAATAGTGATGTCAATACAACCACTCGTTAAACGGGAAAATTATTCAAAAAGTTCTAAATTTATTGTGCTTTTGCTAATTCGGTCTTAAACCCTTTTAATTTTCTCAATTCATAGTTGAGTCCATCTAGTTAATTTTGGTTGAAAATTGTTAACGTGAATAGGCGGCACTGATATGGATATTTTTAAATAATGTTTTGAAATTTTTATGATTTTTTCGTTTTCTTTGTTTTTTTTTTTTGCGATTTTTGGAGCTAGGGTCAGTGATGTTTGTTGGCCGACCCTTGCCAACCACAAGCAAGGGCATTGTGGCCCTCACCTAGAGTTGGTGAGGTGAGGATTGGTTGGGTCTCATTTGCGGCCAGTGAGGGTTGGCCGGCCACCCTTCTCGGCCCTAACTCCAAATTCGAAAAAAAAAAAAAAAAGAAAAAAAAAAAATCATTAGAAATTCAAAATATTATTAAAATATATTCACGTTAGCGTTGATCGTGCCACATAAGATAGTCGGTGTCTACACAATCGACATCCACATCAGTGAATTTCGATCAAAATTAGCCAAATTGACTCAATTGGCAAAATATGAAAATGTTTAAGACTGAATTGGAAAAATTGAAAAGTTCTTTTTATTTATTTTTTTTTGGGTGAAAGGTAAGTATTATCAGGGGAGGTCAAAAGGTACAAAGAACCGGTTTCAAAAACTTACACTCTAATGAACAGGCTCAAAAGAGTGGAAGGAAGCCGGACTAAACCAAGCGGAGTAAAGCATCAACGCCCAGACGCAACGCCCACGGCACCAACCCTAAACAAAAATAGAAGGGTCTAACTCCCAAGATCGTTGCAATCTTCTGTTCTTTGGGGAATCCTCCACATTCTTGAAGGTGCAAGCCTTGTCTTGGACTACCTTCATAAGATGCTTCTTCATGTCGGATGTAGAGCTCTACACCCCCCTGAAGAGCATATCATTCCTATTCTTCCACACAATGTGGCACAGAGTGCCAAAAGAGAACCGGCCGATACAACTATGAAAGTCCTTACCCGAAAGCAAGGTCGAGGCCTAGGTAAGGGTGTCCTCCCAAGTGTTGTTTCTCTAGGGAAGACCACACCGAGTCGCCCAAAAGAAGGCAACGCCTGAGGTAACATGGCACCCAAAAAATAAATGATTAACCGAGTCCGGCACATCATTACAAAACGGACAGAAGGTAGCTTCAATCCTGCCATAGGACATGAGAAGGGACTGGGTTGGTAGCCTTCGCTTGGTAATAAGCCACAGGTTGAGTTGGTATCGAGGAAGGATATCATTGTTCCAAATGAAGCTATTCCACTTGACTCGATTCTTTTTCCGCCTAATAAGCTCCCAAGCCGAGGCCACCGAAAACTTACCCGACGAAGCCTTCGACCAGAAAAAACAATCCCAGGCGTTCATCAAAGAGGGGAGAGGCGAATCCCAAGCTTTGATCACCAATCTAATAGCTTGACCGTCATCAGTGAAGAGATCCGCCACCTTAGCCTACCTAGATAAGCCAAAGCTATAGATGAGAAGATCTGAGAAGAAGAGATTTAAGGGACCCTTGGGGTGCCAATTATCAAACCAGAGCGACATGGAGCGTCCGTCACCTATTCTCCAGTGGAAGTGGAGCTGAAATTCTGTCCTTAGTTGAAGGAGTTTTTTCCAAGCCCAAGAACAGCAGGTCGACTTCTTTGCCACCCAAAAATTCTCTCGTTTTAAAAAGGTAGAGTGGATCCATATGCACGAGAGGGCCTCCTTGTCTGAAAATAAAATCCAGATGTGTTTGAGCATAGCCGTCTTATTGTACTCACACAAACTTCGGATACCAAGACCCCCTTCCACCTTAGGTAGGCAGACATTCTCCTAGGAAACTTTGGCACCTCCTCTACCCAGCTTGGGTCCCTTCCATAGGAATTGTCTCAGGATCCGTTCAATCTTATCTATCACTTCTATCACTTCTGCTGGCAGAATAAAGACACTAGCCTAGTAGGCTTGAATGGCATGAAGGACTGACCTTATCAATTGAAGACGTCTAGTAGTAGAAAGGAACCGATGAGTCTAGGATTCGACCCTAGTGGTGATACGCCTAATGAGAACCGCACAATCCGCCTTTCCCAATGTCTATGTGATGATTGGCACACCCAAATAGCGAACTGGGAGGGATCCCTCCTAGAAGCCAAGTTCCTATAAGAAGCCAAGTTCCTATAAGGAAATTATTGAAAAGTTTATGACTAAATTGGTAAAAATGTAATAGGTTTAAGATTTTTTGGATAATTTTTCCTTCATGAATGGTTGGTGAGTACCTCAGAGATAAAAACGTTTTTCTTCCAGCCTAAAGGGGAGAGATATGATGGTTCCCGACTGGGACAAAGACTAATCTGGGTAAGAAGACAAATCTAGACTTCTTATTTTTTAGTTTCTCCTAATTAAATGTAAGTCCATCATCTAGTGAAGGCGACCAATTTACAATACCACTCATGATGTCAGGGCTGGGAAATTGATTAACCATTTTTGTTACAAACACACCTCGACATGACATGAAAGTAAAGAAAAGAACAAATGGATATAGAGGGCTTGATCATTATAAGAGTAGCTCGATGGAAAATAAAATGATTAAGCTCGTTTGAGCTCTACCAATTGTGATAGGAAACATGCTAACATCGTTGCATCTAACATGTGCCAGAGCTCACTGAGTGTGGGTTACATAATCTAAGGTTCACACAATATCACGAAAAATCTCAAATTGGTTCATCCGTAATAAATTTATTACAAATTAAATTTTTGATTATCAAAAATCTCAAATTGATACACCTATGACAATTTTACCTCAAATTAATTTTTAAACCATTAAAAAGTTCAAACTGATATATTTATGACAAATTTACCATCAATTAATTTCTGTTCAATTAGATTAATATTGCGAAAAAAAAACAGGTACATCTGTAACAAATGGAGGATAAAATCCTAAATTGATATATCCATTAACTGCCACATGTCATCTAACTTAAAAAGTTGATAATAAAATTTAACAAAGACTAGCGGACGATAAATTTGTTATAAATATGCCAATTTGGAGTTTTTCGTGATATTAATTTTTTTTTTTAAAAAAAACTGTAGCACCCACTACCAACTTAAATTGACCACATTATCCCTTACAAGTCTCACTTTTGATTTAAGATTATTTCTTACCTTTTCTTTTTGCTTGGTTTCAGTTTTACTAAAACACAAAGTTACTCTTATGTCTTACCCCTCTCATTACCCCTCTCAATTAACTTGAATCTCACTTCAGCATGTTTTTGGAACTTAAAAATTTTCAATTACAAATCTGCCACAAAACAAAGACTAAGCTCAAATAGGAGGTCCACTCTTCATTTAAGATTATTTATTGCCTTCTTTTTCTTGTTTTTTCATTTGGGATGAAACTAGTGTCATTGCTTTCCAAAAAAAGTAGTTCATTTGGTAGATAAAAAATTTCATAAAAATTTTTAAGACTTTCAGTGTACTTATCTCTTTTAGGTATGTGATTCTCCATATCTCCATATTTAAGGGGTAGAGTTACTAACAATTAGAATTTGGATTGGATGGGGCATGAGTCAGGTCCAGGTCAAGTTGGGTATGTGTCGTTAAAATTGCATGATGTAAAATATGTGTCATTTTGAGTTGGACTCATTTTTAACCCATCCAAACCAACCCGATCCAACTAGTTGATAAGTCTAAACATTATGCACCCAAGAAAATGGAATTGGGGGAAGAAAAGCATAAGCAGAACATAGTCATGTCGTGCGTGTTAAGTTTAACTCCACAAAAAACTTTCTCTACATTGATTAATGACTTCGTTTTTCCGTCGTGGAGCAATACATACTCCCAACTTCTGTGAAACTTCCTCAACGTATCCTACATGAAGACAAGCATCATATGTTTTGTCTAACTATGTAGTAGTGACCCAAACCTAAGATTAGTTTCTGAATGTATGCTATAGATATAGAATATATGAGAGATGGCTATGTAAATTTGAACTAGATAGAGAACAATTTTGTGCACTTTGCGCAGAAGGTATTGAACAAACCTGTATTTATTGAAGAAATAAAAGATCAAAGATGAAGAGTACCCACTCCTGCTACTTAGACTACAAAGAAAATAGTCACGTTTGCAACGAGAGATGTCGCCTAGGAATATCGGTTAATATAACCGTTGAATGTCTAATCTTTTGCCGCATTTGTACCTCAATGAAAATGGCAAATCCATTGATTGCTTCCAAGAAAACTCCTTCACTCAAATACTTTCTAGAATGAAAAATAATTTGGTAATAATTTTTAATCTCCCATAAGAATAACAATCTGTTTTAGATCACAAAAAAACTAAATAAAAAAATTTACAAAATATTGTAAAGTCCATTCCTTTAAGAATTTATGATTTATAACACAGAAGAAACTAAGAAATAAGACCCATTTTTTTTTTTTATAGCATTGAGTGTTGAGAACAGTCAACATCATCTCACGCATCCGCAACACTGTTTACAACAACTTTGGTCCACATTGGACATGGATAAGGCAAAATCGCACACCTATAACGAGGCCATCGGTCACTTCAAAATGATTAGCAGTTCACGGGACTTTCAAGGATTTTCTTCAATAAACCGAAACCAGACAATTCATAGTAATGACTTGCCGATGCACCATATTGCCTCTGAAATGCAAGATAATTTTTCCTTGAACCATCTATTATTGATGATTTCTGATTAAAACGTCCATAAATTAAAAACCCCTGAGAAGTTCCTGCTATAGTAGTAGCCCATTTTATTGGCAGCAATAAAGGGCTAAAAGGGAGCTTTGTAAAGAGTCCTTATGGGAGACTGATCCCTCATTTATTCATATTGCTAGAGAAATGAACTTAATACATTTGCGTCTGTTCTTCCTCGGATACTTGAGCCATCTAGGCTAAAGTTACTGGATTCATTGCTCCTCTAGACTACTTACAGGTACCCCGCCTTGAAGTATGATACAAAGAGACCCAAAAGATATCCCGAGAAAAGGGTGGGAAATTATACGAAATTTGAAAAACTGGCAACCTGGCAACCTCTTGTCAAACCGAGATATTTCAGGATCACACTATCTCGAGGTATTGTGAATGAGAGGCCACGAAAGGTCAGCTTCGATGCCTGAGCTGTCATTCGAAAGCACAATCACCGTATTCTCAACAACTTCAGGTCCCAGCAACTCCTTGAGAGTGGCCTCCACGCAGATCCGGAATTTGATGTAGCGCTCGAACAGACCTCCATCCAAAGCTATAACTAATCTCTGCTTCTCCCCGTCCCTAAGGGTATCTCTTCTTAGCTTCTTCAGGATGCTGAATATCATGGCAGGAGCAAGACGAGCACCTCACGGGGCAACTATGTCGCATAGGTCGACTCCAACCACCCTCCTCCACTCCTCTCCTCCTCCTCCTCCTGCTCTCACCACCACCACACCCACCGCCACAATGGCACAAATGATGATCGCCGACTTCTTGCTCATCTCCCACTGCTGCCACCAACTCCACAGCACACAGACCCCAAGCAAGTTACGATTCGGCTCTTCTCACAAGCTTGGTCCTTTACTATATTCTTCCACTCCTCAGTGATTGTTTTTATTAATTATTGTGATGGGCCTAAGTTGGCCCGTCCGCCCATGTTGGGCCTAAAATCCTGGCCCACAAGATTAGGGCCCATGGATGGAGGGATACGTTGAAGAGTTGTAACTTTTGGGGGAACGTCTTTTGCCGAAGGGACACGTCCTTTGGAGATGACGTATTTAAGGGGGAAAAGAGAGGGAGGAAGACACCTTTTGGATTTACGTACGTTCCTCCTCCCTCTCTCCCTTGAAACACTCCAAAAAGAAGAAAACATAAAAGAAGAATACGCTCTCTTCTCTCCCCCTAATAGCAACAGCACGTTCCTTGGTAGACCGGGATCAGATTCTTCTCCAAACTTCAACGTTGGTGTTTAATCTGTGGACAATAAGGTACGCTCGATTCCGTGGTGTGTCTTTGATCGGTGATACATGTTCTTTCTGGGCTTGTCTTCCGCATTCGTTTTAGGGGTTCGATTTAGTGTCGAATCCGTTTTTGGGAATCAGATATTCCCTACACTCAGCAATCCTGAAATTTTCCGAGAGAACCAAACAGAAGGAAAGAGCTTGAATTCGAGCGAGCGCCAATGGAAGGTTAGTCTCCCTCTTTCCGGGCATGCATAGATAAGTCTCTTTTCCAATACAGCAGATGCAAGTAGATGATTTTATAAAGACGGATTATCCGTTTGGCGTTGTGGGTTTTGGACTTTATCATGAATGTGATCATTTAAAAAGGTTGGGAATGGGGACTAGGGTTGGTGAAGACTTGGCCTTTTGTATTCATGATTCAGTTCTTTTAGGACTCCGGTGATGACATGTCCGACTGTGGCCATTGGCGACCTCGAGAAGATGTAATTCTCGGCGCTTACTCGGTGCTCAGTTTTATTTTTCACTCTAGTCGATATAGTTTTGCTAAGTCATGTCAAGCTCGAACTCGGCTTTATTCAAATATGCCCGACGTCGGCTTACCTCAACTTCGTCGTTCTTATTTGAGATCAATTCATTTTTTTTGAAATTATGATGGTAAGATTTGAACTCGAACTTGAAATCGAAGTTCCAAACCATCAGCGAAGTAAATACAGGAGCTTAATTACCATGCTTACGATTTTTTTTTAACTCGATGATTACGAATTAAAAAATTGATAAGTCCATTGAAGTCCAAAGTTATACTTTTCGATGTCAAACTCAATTGCACCTTTGAAAAATAATTCAGTTGTCCTCAATAATCGTGACCTAAATCTTTAGGTCTCAAATGTACAAACCGGGCATATTTGGACAAATAATTTTATTTCGTGCTTTTTGGATACTTCCAATCTACAATAATTCATTTCCAATAAGCCATAAGATCATGTGGGTCTTATATGGATTTGCTCATGTGACGTGTGGGCTAAAGTAGATCGGAGGTATCTAATGGTTTTTCATTTTTTTCCTATTTCAATCCATCCGATTAGGCTTATTAAAGTCTAATTTTTTTTTATTAAAAGAAAATAATTCGATGTTTTCCAAATAATATGCTTGCTGTGATAAGGTTCTCTAGTCATGCTGTTCAACCTCGACCCCTGCTTGGTTTGCCGAGGACCGATCATACTTTGATGAAAGCTCATAATATTCAATAACACCCGTAACTAAACAAGTGTTTTTAGAGGTAGATATCTTGCTCATTTGAAATCCAATAAAAAGAAATTTATCTTGCGCTATGGCATCTTTACGAGAAATCATTGCTTGGTTAGAATGCAGCATCAATGAGATTCCGATTCAAAAAATCTTTGCTCATAGATAACGAACGGCCGAGATCTATCCTTTTATGATCGCATCTACCAACCCGAGACAGCAGAAGCACCTGGGTGATTTGTTTGGTTTTTGTAAACTTTCTGTGTCTCCCAGCGAGTTGGATAATCCCCAGAATTCGCATTAACCAAAACAAGCTGAGAACATTCTCCTGCATTGTAAGTCTGCAACTTGAGCTGTTCTTGAACCTGTTTAGGACTCTGTGCAGAGTCCACTTTCTGTGCCGAAAAATGGAAAATTTTGTCAGGTTCTATTTGATAGATTAAATATAAACTAAAACCTCTGACAATCCCAATTTATCAATCACGGATAAATTTGTACAAAATTTGGGATCAATTTGTGGAAACGTAAAGATTGACATACCTCTAACCATTGATGAAAATTTGCAAAGGTGGCAAACCTCAAAACCTTTGATGGATCCACACAGCACGATCGATCTGCAATATGGGGAACACCAGATTTGTACGCCCTGTTCTACTAGCCAATACCCCTCAAACCTGATGGTGTGTTTTCTGTAGTGATAGGGTTTGAACTAGACGACCTGATGTTTTTATTCCGTTTATTACATTACCGATATCTTCCATCAAGACCGTTATGATAACATATTCACGTAATACACGTGGGTAATAAATTGGGCAATAAATAGGAATTTATTGGGAACACAATATTGGGATCATATTTAGAATAATAAAAATATATTACATATTATAACATTCTCCCACTTGATCCCAATATTCCATCAAATGAATTATTAACCCAAACCCACGTAAACTTTATACTAAAATAAACACATGAATCACAGCAATGAGTCCTCTTAGAGTGAGTATTATCTTCCGTGTATCACAATGCATTTCATCAGCCCATATGTGATCAAATAACTTAATGAATAAACCTTATGTTTACTCCAGGTCAAGCGTAATTATTTTTCTCAGAATAATTGAATGTATACAACTGTATTGAGAAAAACATTATAAATGAATAAAAGTTTCACAAATTCTTCCATATAAAGAAAAATTTACATGATTGGACCAATGCCCATTCTAAATACATGATCATTATAACTCATTGGTGGCATGCCTTTAGTTAAAGAATCAGCTATCATTAATCTAATGCTTACATGTTCTATGACCACTTTCTTCTCTTTAACACGTTTTCTGATGGCTAAATACTTGATGTCGATGTGCTTGCTTCAACTACTACTTTTATGGTTCTTAGCCATAAAAACTGTAGCTGAATTATTGCAAAATATTCTTAATGGCCTAGCAATGGAATCCATAACTCTAAGCCTCAATATGAAACTTTTCAACTACAAACCATGTGAGGTGGCCTCAAAACAGGAAATGAACTCTGCCTCCATAGTGGAAGTGGCAACCATGGTTTGTTTTGCACTCCTCTAGGATACAGCTCCGCCAGCAAACATAAAAATATATCCCGATGTTGATTTATGGGAATCAACATAGCTAGCAAAGTCTGAGTCTGAGTAACCAACTACCTCCAAGTTGTCCGTCCGTCTATACATAAGCATGTGTCCCTTTGTTCCTTGAAGGTATCTCATCACCTTCTTTGCAGCTCTCCAGCGGTCCATACCTAGATTACTTTGGTATATTCCCAACATTCCCACAGCAAAGGCTATGTTAGGTCGAGTGCAAACCTGAGCATACATCAAGCTTCCGACAGCAAAAGCATATGGAATGTTCTTCATTTGTTCCCTTTCAAAATCGTTATTCGAGAATTGGTTTAAATTAAACCTATCACCCTTCACAATGGGTGCTATACTTGGTGAGCAATCTTTCATCTGAAACCTCTCTAAGACCTTATTGATATAGGTTTCTTGAGATAGTCCTAATATATCTCGAGGTCTATATCTATGGATCTTAATCCCAATGACATAAGATGCTTTACCCATATCCTTCATATCAAAACTCTTAGAGTGGAATTGTTTCACTTCATATAACAACCCCTTGTCATTGGTTGTAAGTAAAATGCCATCTACATATAGCACAAGGAAACAAATTTTGCTCCCACTAATCTTCTGGTATATACATTGATCCATGACATTCTCTTTAAAAGCGAATGAAGAGATGAAGTCATGGAATTTTAAGTACCATTGTCAGGATGCTTGTTTCAGGCCATATAGAAACCTTTTAAGCTTGCATACCAAATGCTCTATAACACTAGAAAAAATCCTTCTAGTTGTTTCATGTAAACCACTTCTTTCAATTTTTCATTGAGGAATGCCGTTTTCACATCCATTTGATGTAACTCCATATCAAAATGAGCAACCAATGCCAAAATAGTACGAAGATAATTTTCTTAGATACAGGAGAAAACGTCTCCGTGTAATCGATTCCCTCATTTTGAATAAATCCCTTGGCAAGGAGTCTGGCTTTGTATCTCTCTATATTGCCTAATAAATCCTTCTTAGTTTTGAAGACCCATTTACAATTAATGGCCTTCGCACCATCAGGCAACTCAACTAAATTCCAAACTTCGTTTGATGCCATATAATTCATCTCTTCCTTCATGGCATTGTACCATAAATTGGATTTATCACAGCTCATGGCTTGTGAAAACTTCTCAAGATCACTTTCAGCTCTAACATTATAGTTAGATTCTTGTAGATACACAATGTAGTTATTAGGAATTTCTGATTTCTTTATTCTAGTAGACCTTCTTAATGTTGCATCAACATCCTCCTAAGGAGTTTGTTGTTCAACTGGAAGCTCAATAGTATCTAGTAATTGCTGAATAGTTGGATCTACCGGATCAATATCAACAGGTTGTGGATCTTCAATGATTGGTTTCTCAACGACCGATTGAACTGAAGGGGCGTTGTAAGCAACAACCAATCTAGTACCTGAGGTGGAAGGTTGAGTATTTGAATGATCTTATTCGGGAACAAAGTCCGTGGATTGATTGCTTCCACTAATCGGGTCATTCTTAAGAAATTTAGTATTTCTTGATTCCACAAACCTAATGGTGTGAGATGGATAATAAAATTTGTATCATTTGGACTTTTCGGCATATCCAATGAAATATCCACTTATAGTCCTTTGATCTAGCTTTTTTCCTATGGATTGTAGACTCTTACTTCAGATGGGCATCTCCAAACACGTACATGTCGCAAACTCGGTTTCCAACATTTGAATAATTCAAAAGGCGTCATTGGAACAGCTTTGGATGGAACTTGGTTTAATATGTACACAGCCGTTTTAAGAGCCTTAGTCCACAAAAACTTAGGAAGTTTGGAGTTGCTGAGCATACTCCGCACCATGTCCAATAATGTTCGATTTCTTCTTTCTGCGACACCATTTTGGTCCGATGAACCAAGCATAGTGTATTGGGCAATAATCCCATGCTCTTCACGAAATTTCGCAAATGGACCGGGTGCTTATCCATCTTCAGTGTATCTACCATAATATTCTCCACTTCTATCTGATCTCACAATCTTAATTTGTTTATCGCATTGTTTCTCTACTTCGGTTTTAAATACCTTAAAGGCATCTAGTGCTTTGTACTTATTACGAAACAAGTAGAGATACATGAATCGTGAATAATCGTCTATGAAAAAATGAAGTATCTTTGACCATTTGAGTTCATATCATGACTAAAAATATCTATATGTATGATTTCTAATATTTATGCACTCCTCTTAGCACATTTCTTTGACTTGTTAGTCTGTTTTCCCTTTATACAGTCTACACAAATGTCATAATCAGTAAAATCTAGAGTATTAAGTACTCCATCATTTACTAATCTCTTAATTCTATCCATGGAGATATGTCCCAATCTCCGATGCCACAATATAAAGGAATCCTCATTCACAACACATCATTTTATACCAGTATTATCATGAATGTGCATCAGCATTATTGATGGCATTATCTTGTAAATTAATTTGAAAGAGACCGTCAGACAAAATACCACTCCCAACAATTTCAAATTTATACGATAAATTGAATGTTGAATCTGAAAATTCAAAGGAGTATCCCAAAGGTACAAGTCTTGAAACTGAAATAAAATTCCTAGAAAAACTAGGAATATTAAAGGTCCTTTATAAAATTAAAACAAAACCACTACTGAGAACTAATCTGCATGTCCTAATAGCTTTCACACGCGAACGCATCTTGTTTCCCGAATAGATGCCTTGTTCACTTCCCACTGGTTTCCGCTGGTTCTAAAAACCCTACAAGGAAGTCAAAATGTGGATTGTAGAACCAAAATCAATCCACCAAGTGTTATGACTCACATCAACCATATTAGTTTCATAACAAACACATATGATTACCTTTCTTTTTGAGCCAGGCTTTAAATTTGGCACAATCATTCTTTATGTGCCTCTTCTTTTTACAGAAGAAGCACTTGGATTCCTTCTTAATGCCAGCTTGGGGAGGTAGAGGCATCTTACCTGTTCCCATCTGCTTGCCTTGCCCTTTATACTTATTTAGCTGAGCACCTTCTCCTTTCTCTATTAATAGCCTCTCTTCCTCTTCATGATGTGTTCTTAATTGACCATTTAATGTTATGTGTGTTGTAAGAGATCTTGAAAGGGGCATACTCTTGTGGGAGAGTATTTAGGATATAGTATACTTCAATGATGAGAACCCTTTTTCATGATGTGCTCATCTTATACTGATAAGCTTCAATGATAAGAACTCATGGCATGGAATGCGCCTTCTCTGAAGACTCAAATTGTGCATCAATAGCCTCCAGCAATTCCTTGGCATTGTTATGCTGAATGACTGAACCACGAATGCTAGCAGAGAGTTTTGTCTTTATGTACATCATACTAAGATAGTTGGACCGCTCCCATTGAGCATAACGAGTATGTTCAGCATGAGTACTATTCTCAGTAGGTTTAGGTGATTCATCTAATCTTAGAGCATAATCAAGATCCATGCACCCCAATTGAAAAAGAACTAATTCCCTCCATTCTTTAAAGTTATTTCCATTAAGCTTGGGAACAATTATACCAGAACTAATCGTAGGTGGTAAGACTGCATCATAATCAAAGAAAACTTACGTATCATATATTTGAGGCAAATAAACTTAAATCATATTTTACCAATGTAAAACATGTTATAAAAATATGAATCACATAACATCAAAAACTATCTGTGGGCTAAATTTCTAATTTAAATTGATTCATAATAACTTCATGATGAAACTATCAAATTATATTTCCTTCCTTAATTCCTGTGGGTAAATTAAGAAAGATAAAATAATATTTCATCCTAATTAATCACATTAATGTATTGAAAATTCCTGTGGAATAAAATTCATAATATTAATGTGAATAATTACAATTATTGTCTTTGACTATATGTGATCCAAAGGCTCTTAATGTATATAATTTAATATAATCAAAGATGCTGTGGCTAATCCTTAATTAATTAAATATATACGGATCACTAGACATTTAATTTTATGAAAAAATATTCATAAAATTGCACATAAGGGTAGAACAGTAAAATCACGTGCAAAAGGGGTAAAACTGGAATTTTGCACGTAAGGCCAGAATTGGAATTTTACTTTTAAGAGGTAAAACAGGAATTTTATGACCAAAAAGGGCAAAATCGTAAGTTTTCACGCCCTAGAGGGGGCAAAATCGGAATTTCATGCGGGAAAGGGTAGAATCGCAATTTTCCTAAATGCAGAGGGGTAGAATTGAGAAATCATAGGCACGCATGCAACGCATGCACGTGCCCACTGTAGCCCTTCGGGCGTGTGCAACGCACGCGCCCATTGCAACCCCTTGGGCGCGTGTGTTGCACACACCTGCTGCAGCCCTCAATGCACGTGCACGCACCCGGTCTTCTTTCGAGCTTCTTTTTCCACCGTCCTTCCATCGTGACTAGCTCCGATTTGCCGCCTGGGTCTCCTCCCACAACCCATATCCAACCAAATTGATTTATGGGTTTCGAAGAGAATGTTGGGATGAACGAATAATTTCAAGAACCAGCAAAAATGACCAATGTATTGACCAAAATTTAGCCTAAAAATGATCTACCCTATAAAACCCTAGCCACCAAAATTTCACTGCTCAATTAACCTCCGACGATCAGTAATATGCCAAAAAAATTAAGGGTTTTTCTTCCTAATGGTGGTGTGATCATGCAAATCCATTATCGCATGGTAGGTTGGCCGAATTTGGCCGGAATTCTAAATTTTGATCCAAACCATATAGAAATCCGAATTTACCCACACATAATTCAATGAAAATAAATTCCAAAAATTTCACCAAGGCAGAGATTGTAAACATGCTCTGATACCAACTGATAAATTAAATATAAAATAAAACCTAATTATCCTAATTTATCAATCACGGATAAATTCGTATAAAATTTGGGATTGATTTGCAAAAACATAAAGATCAATATACCTCCAGCCATTGATGAAAATTTGCAAAGGTGGGAAACCTCAAAACCTTTTATGGATCCACAAAGCACAATTAATTTGCAATATGGATAACACCAGATCTGTATGTCATGTTTTACTAGCCAATACCCCTCAAACATGATGGTGTGTTTTCTGTAGTGATAAGGTTTAAACTAGACGACTTGACGTTTTTATTTCGTTTATTACGTTACCGATATCTTCCATCAAGACCGTTATGGTAACATATTAACGGGCAAATATCATATAATACACGTGGTAAAAAATTGGGCAATAAATCGGAATTTATTGGGAACACAATATTAGGATCATATTTAGAATAATAAAAATATATTACATATTATAACACTATTCAATCGAAATGATTTGTGCAGTGCGAAATGGTCGCTTTTGGTCCACTGTTCAAGGAAATCGATTTTTGTCCCCTGTCAAATTTGCAGCTGAAGAGTGAACAGGCTTGATCTCTTCTCATCCGTCTCGTCCATCGGCGTGCCACTTCTCTCCACGGGCTTAGAAAAGGCCCACATCAGATCCCAAGATTGTACTAGCCGCTCCCTGAAATTACCAATTCCCGCGGGTTCTTATATATTTGTTTAGTCTTTTTGGAGTTGACAAATTGAACTCTCTCCATATTTGAGATTGTTCACTTGTCCAGCCTCGAATTTCAGAATATTGCTCGGAGGCGAACGAAAGACAATTTCTCTTTTAACCTCTGGTTTTCATAAAGAGAAATCACGAGATTCACAGGTAGAACTTGCATAAAATCCACATAAAGCATGAGAATTGGACGCCCCAAATGCAAATGTATCTTTCATACCTGATTCTACCCCTTTGAAAGTCGCGGAGGAGGAGGCCTACATAGTGAAAGATTAGGTCGACACATGAAAACTGAATTTGATAAGAGCGAGTCACCACGGGTGAACAATCGATAGGGCTCTCAAATGATTACAGGAAGAGGATTGATGGGCTGGTCGGGCCTTCAGGATGTACTGGCCCAAAAGTTTTAGGATCTGGCTTCAGAGAAATGGTTGAGACTATCAAACGCACTACCACTAGCCCCCATTGATAATGACAGCCAGACATTTCAAAGCATCATGCCCCCTTTTTCAAACACCGGACGTAATCTACTTTCTCGTTATAATTAAAGGCATCACATTTAGAGGCGCCGAGAGATTTTTCCAGGAGCATTTTCCTTGGTGGTCTCGCCTGAAGTAGATTAAGTATTAGGTAAGGCCAAGAATCGAATTTGAGACTTCATACTTCTCAATCACTGGCCGCCTTGTAAACTTCTTGAAGCAATACACTGAAATACTCATTGCGTAAGCCTACTTGATTTATGGCATTTGGACCATCCGGATAAATACTCGATTAAGAGGGGGTTCATATGCTATTCCCCTAGAAAGAAAATACAAATCAGTATGAACACTTTCAACTATTGAATCCTCCTAAATAGAAATTGCCAATGTTTTAAGGATCAGAACGTAATTTGATTGAATCTCAAAATCCTTTTGATTTCTTTGGTATGAAAGCACCTTATATACCCAAAAAGAAAAAAATAATTACATATTCAAGTCACATAGAAAGTAGGGGTGAGCACGATCCGAGTAAGTGGTTCCTACCTTGGAATCGGGCCACCCACTAAGGACCGATTTCCAAAAAATTGGAACCGAGACCCGCCCATTGGTTTATGGATCCACCTGAGAATCGGACCGCCGGTTTGGTTCGATCTTGAGTGTGTCCATGGAGCCGGTCCCCAATCCCTACAAAGCTTGTTTGGCCTTATACTCAAATTGAATTGTGAGCCATTGATTTTGATTAAAAATTGAAAACTATAGGGCAGGACAAATAGACAATACTTGTTAACTAAAAACTAAACATTTTCGAAGGTCACAGTGTGGCTTTCTTAAGATTTCTCGATATCGGAAACATGTAGAAAATTAGACTCCAAATTAAAAGCCTTAACCTCCGGAAGATAAAATATTAATCACTTAATTAATCTTTTTTCAATGTCAACTTAATTTAATAATGAGAATGGTTAAGGAGAGACCTAATTTTAATCTAAAAATGAGCCGTTGGCTCTTGTGGACATCTCCAATCAGTTCTCTTCTTCTTATAAGTCCTTTTTTTTTTTTTTTTTTTTTTGAGAAAGTAAGTAAATGGATTATTAGAATGGGAGAAAAAAAGTAGGAGGGTTAATCTTATTACACACACAAGAAATAAAATTAGTCAATAAGGTCAAATAATTATAAATATACACATATTTACATATATTTAGTCAAAAACTACAAAATAATAAAGTAATTGAGATGGAATTTCTTTCTTTAAATTTATATATATATATATATGTATTTATATCGGTCCGGTCCGAATAGGTGAGTAGGTGGTTCCACACCTAAAACCAAGAACTCAATCAGTACTCATCAATTCCACTAAATTGGAACCGGGAACCGGATTGGCTCCCATGAAAACTGTCAGTTCCAATCTGGTCCGGTCCAATCTAATTCCAAGAGGTCTAGGTGATTTTCGGTTCTTTTGCACACTCCTAGAAGAAAGCATCCATTTGACCTAGACATGCACAAGTTGAATGGTTTCTTTTTTAATATTTCCCCCGTGTTGTGCTCACATGTTCAAAGCTCTGCATCCCATTCTTTTCAAAGGACGGACATGTTGACACAACCACCTTTTTGAACGATCGGCGATGGTGCACGACCGGACAAAGACTAATCAATATTAATTTCTTAATTTCCTAACGTAAATCTCAATCAGAAAGCCAGATCCCGACTGCCCACTACGACTCCAATATGGTCGTTGAAGTGTGGATAAAGCATCAAACACGACGATATCACTTCATTGACGACGTGACATCTCAACAAGGGAGAGTCATAAGTGGGATCGTCGCTTACATCACGAGATTCTCGACAATTTTTGTTAATTTAGTATTCATTCACGTCGCTTTATGTCAAGAATAACTAATTCACGAAAATATTTTCAAATATTTTTTTTTTCATTTTTTAATATATGGATTGATTAAGAAAATAAGTCAAAGAAAAATATTTACTTAAAATCAGCAAAATAATTTCCTCTTTAATAAACTGAAAATCATTTTTCAAAATATGACAAGAAATCAAAGCTTGAATCAGAAAATTTATGCTTGGACATGGGAACTTCATTGCTAGTTCCTAGGTCCCTACTGTTGTTACGAAATCCATGTCGATTTTAGAAAAATAACGCTCACAAACAATTCACCAGGCAGAATATAATAATAAAGGAACAAAATTAGAAGAACACGCCAGAAAATTTGTTATCGAAGTTCACCCAAACCTGGCTACGTCTTTGCATAGAGGCACTCTGCGAATCCACTAAACTTCGAAAAAAGTTGGAATACAATGATGATCTTCTTTCAAGATCAGGATACAAAGAGATTGAGAACCCCCATCAAGAAAAAAAGACTCACTCTTTTCTTTTATCTTTTTCTTGCTTCTCTATTTCCTTTTTTTAGTGTCTTGACGGCTAGGGTTTTGCCATTGCTAATATAAATGTATCACTTTTAACCTAAAAGAAAATCTAATGGAAAAGACAAAAAGCCCCTAAAAAACAAATATTTGGCTTCATCTATAACAATCTCCCACTTGAAGAAAAATATACCCAAGCACCAAGCAACTTTGCATCCATCTTCTTCAAAAATAGTAGTTGAAAAACTTGTGCCTCTGCGATACTCCTCATCAATCAACATTGAGTAATATCAATGGTAGTAGTACAGAAAATATGCTTCTCTCTGTCTACTACCTTGGTCAACATGTCAGCTGGGTTCTTCGAGCCATCAATCATCTGTAACTTTAACTCATTATCTTTCAATGCTGACCTGATAAAGTGATAACGCTTCTTGATATGTCTAGTCCTTGAGTGATAAGCTGCATTATTTGTTAAGTGCACTGCACTTTGACTATCACTCCACAATATACTGACTGGTTGTTTTTGATGTAGTTCTTCCATGTAATCTCGTAACCATATGATTTCCTTAGAGGCTTCTGTTATCGCCATGTATTCTGCCTCTGTCATCGATAAAGCCATTACTTTTCGTAGTTGAGATACCCAGCTCACTGCTGTACTTACAACTGTAAAGACATATCCAATGGTACTCTTACCACTATCTCGATAACCCGAATGATCTGCATCTACATAACCCTACAACTCTAAAGATGTACCACCATAACAAAGTGAGTAATTGGAAGTACCTGCTAGATATCTTAATATCCATTTTACTGCATTCCAATGCTCTCTGCCTGGGTTCTGTATATATCGACTCACAACTCCCACTGCTTGTGCAATGTCTGGTCTCGTGCTCACCATGGCATACATCAAACTCCCCACTGCTGATGCATATGGAACTACCGCCATCTTATCTTTCAAAGCCTGAGTGCTTGGACACATATCCTTGGAAAGTTTGAAGTGACTTGCTAGAGGAGTTGCAATCGGTTTTTCCTTGTCCATGTTAAATCTCTTTAACACCTTGTTCACATAGTCTTTCTGCGACAACCATAATTTCTTATTTTTCCCGTCCCTGATGATTTTCATGACTAAAATATTATTGACCTCTCCCAAGTCTTTAATAGCAAACTGTGATGATAACATCTTCTTTACTTCTACGATTCTCTTCATATTGGAACTAGCCACCAGCATGTCATCCACATATAAAGAGAGATATACAATATCACCATCCTCATACTTGCGAAAATAAACATAATGATCAGATTCACAGTGTGCAAATCCTTTTTCATTCATGAAACCATTAAATTTTAAGTACCATTGCCACGGAGCTTGTTTCAAGCCATACAAGCTTTTCTTCAAGTGACATACCATGTGCTCCTTACCTTTGACTTCAAAACCCTTAGGTTGTACCATGTATAATTCTTCTTCTAAGTCACCATGTAAAAATGATGTTTTTACGTCTAACTACTCAAGATGAAGATCCTCCACTGCAACTATACTTAGCAGAACTCTAATTGATGTCATTTTCACTACAGGTGAAAATATCTCGGAGTAGTCGATCCCTTCTTTTTGAGAAAAGCCCTTGACTACAAGTCTCGCCTTATATCTAATGCTACCATCTGCTTCATTCTTAATCATGTACACCCATTTATTTAATAAAGCTTTTTTACCTATGGGCAACTTGGTCAACTCCCAAGTTTTGTTCTGAAGTAACGAGCTCATCTCGTCTTTCATAGCACACTCCCACTGCAAGTGAGACGTGTCTACCTTTGCCTCATCGTAAGTCTCCGGTTCTCCTGAATCTGTATATAAGACATGGCTTAAAACAATATTAGCTGATAGATCAAAAATTACCTTTGGCTTTCTCACACGTGTAGACCTCCTCAAGACAGGTACTTCAGGGTTGTTAGTCTGCTCCGAATCATTGCGTTCCTCTTGAACTACATCTTCATTGATAATAGGCTCATCTTGAACCTCTCTTTCAAGTGCATTTTGATCTACTGGAAACATTTTCACGGGCATTGTGTCTAATTCAACATATTCTAGTTCTACTACCTTCTCATGCTCTGTTTGACGATCATTGTACATCTTTTTTTCATGGAATACCACATTGCAACTGCGGATGACTTTTTTATTCTCATAATCCCAAAGCCTATAGCCATACTCGTCACCACCGTATCTGATAAAGGCGCACTTCTGGGACTTAGCATCAAGCTTTTTCCTATCCTCCCGGTCAATCAAAGCATATGCAATACAACCAAACATCTTTAGATGTGAATAATTAATCTTTTTACTTGACCACCATTCTTGTGGTATTTCTCCATCCAACGCACTAGATGGACTTTTGTTGATAAGATAAATAGCTGCATCAACTGTGGCGGCCCAAAAGTGTAGCGGGAGACCTGCGTGTCGCTTCATGCATCTTGTACGTTCTAGAATAGTCCTATTCATTCTTTTAGCTACACCGTTCTCTTGAGGAGTTCTAGGAACAGTCTTTAACCCATGTATGCCCTCTCGACTCAAATATTCTGCAAATTCCTTACTCATGTATTCACCACCATTATCAAATTTCAGAGCTTTAATATGATAACCTGTTTCTTTTTCTACCATGGTCTTCCACATTTTGAACATCTCGAATACTTCTGACTTTTCTCTAAGAGCATAGACCCAAGTCTTCCTTGTCGCATTATCAATGAAGGTGACAAAATATCCCTTACCATCATAAGAGAGTTCCTGAGCAGGTCCACATATATCAGTATGAACCAACTCTAGCTTCTGACATTTATTTTGTCGCCCATTCAATTGAAAACTAATAGCTTTTTGTTTTCCATTAATGCAACTCTCACAAAAATCTAACTCAACTTTTTGCAAACCTGGAAGTAATTTCCTCAAGTGTAACTACTTTACGCTTTTTTCACCAAGATGTCCCAAACGATAATGCCAAAGAGTAGACAAATTGCCTGTAGCCATTGTAGTTGCAACCATATCACTGATATTGTCTTCTTGGAGAAGGTAAAATGTACCTGTACACTTTCCCTTTGCTACTACTCTTGCCCTTGAGGTTATCTTCCACTCTCCGCATCCAAAGGTTATTACCAAACCTTCTTGGTCAAGTTTACTGATTGAAATCAGATTTTTCTTTAATTTTGGAATATGCCTAGTTTCATGCAAAACTAGATGCCCTCCACCTGAGATGTTCACAGTCACAGTTCATTTCCCAACAATGGGACACATGTGGCCGTTTCCCACAACCACTTGTCCAAAATCTCCACTGGCATAATCATCAAATATGTCTCTTTGCGAGGTGCAATGAAAAGAAGCACCGGAATCAATAAACAATTTATCTGTCGTCAAGTCAAACCCAGTAGACAAACACAAGTTATCTAGCAAAGATTCATCTCTAACCACATTAGCACCTTGATTCTCATCTTGCTGCTTCTTTTGTAGGCTTCACACTGAAACCTCCAGTGTCCGGTTTTGTGACAAAACCAACACTCATCTTTTGCAACCTGTCTCTTACCCCTTGATTGTGATTTGCCACGCCCGCCGAATTTTCCTCTACTTTTACTTCTTCCATGGTTCTCCACTGCGAGTGCCGTTGAAGATGTAGATGCAGAAAAATTGTCTCCACCTGAGACTTTCCTTCGCATCTCTTCATCCATGATACTACTCACAACATCATCAAGAGTTAAACCATCCTTCATGGTGCTCGAAATTCCATGCACTGCGGTATTGTAGCTTTCTGGAAGAGAACATAAAAATAATAAAGCTTGAAGCTTCATATCTAAATTTATGCCTGCGGATTCCAATTAACCCGTGACCTGCGTGAAACTATTAAGATGCTCTGCCACAGAACCTCTATCACATAACTTCATATTAACCAGTTTTTTCAGCAAAAATACCCGATTTGATGTGGATGGCTTTTCATAAATATTCGTTAGAATATCCATGGCTTATTTTGCAGTTTTTACTTTCGCGATGTGGTACCATGTCTTTTTCGTCAACCCTAGACGAATCGCACCTAATGCATTTCAATCAAGAATTTTCCATCCGGCTTCTACTGTCGGATCCACTTCTGCCATCTTGGGTTTCCAACCCTCAAGTGGTGTATAGAGATCTTTTTGATAAAGATAATCCTCGATTTGTAGTTTCCACCATTCGAAATCCTCCCATTGAACTTATCGATTCTGATTTTATCTTCTGCCATCATGTTTGCTTTCAATCGAACGTCACCAAAAAACCATCGATGTTCTCAATTAGCCAACCCAGGCTCTGATACTAGTTGTTATGAAATCACACGTCTATTCTAGAATAATAACACTCGCAAACAATTCACTAGGCATAATATAATAATAAAGGAACAAAATCAGAAGAACACTCCAGAAAATTTGTTATCGAAGTTCACCTAAACCTGGGCTACATCTCCGCACAGACGTACTTTGCGAATCCACTAGACTTCGAAAAAATTTGGAATACAACGATGATCTTTTCTCAAGATCAGGGTACAAAGAGATTGAGAACCCCCATCAAGAAAAAAAAAACTCACTTTTTTCTTCTCTTTTTCTTGCCTCTCTATTTCCTTTTTTTTTAGCGTTTTGACTGCTAGGGTCTTGCCATCGCTAATATAAATGTATCACTTTTAACCTAAAAGCAAATCTGATAGAAAAGACAAAAAAAACCCCTAAAAAACAAATATTTGGCTTCCTCTATAACACCTACCACAGGAGTCCAAGCGTATTAAGGTCAAATCCTTGACCCTAGTGCTAGTGCCTTAATTCCCAATGCCCAATCTCAACTCCATTGAGCATAGGCCTTAGGACACTAGCACTTAGGTCCCTAGTGCCTGTGTCGAGTGCATCAAGGCTAAGCCTAAGGGTCCAGTGCCCATGCTCGATGCCTCGGCAATCCAGCCCAACTCCACAAAAGCCAAGCGTAGGATCCTACTACCCGTGCCCAAATCCCAATGCCAGAGCTTGGGCACTTGATGCTCATGCTTGAATCCTTGGTACTTAGGCTCGGGTCCACAAAGGCCATACCTAGGTCCTCGTGGCTCAGCCTCGAGTCCTTGATGCCCAAGCTATTGTCTATGAAGGCCAAGGCTTGGGACCCCAATGCTTGTGCTAGAGACTCGGTGTTCATGCTCGAGTGCTCAATGCTTGTGCCTGTGTCCATTGAGGCCTAGGCTCAATTGCCCATGCTTGGAACCATCGAGGCTAAGCCTGGAACCCTAGTACTAGTGCTCATATCTCCCATGCCTCGAGCTTGGGTACCTAACCCCATTTGGGGTCCATTGAGGCCAAGCTCAAGAATTTGGTGCTTGTACCCAGTTCCTCAACTATTCATGTGCAAGTCATTAATAAGCAATTAATTCATGGTTATTTAGGATAGTCAAATCATATTTTCCTTACCAAATGATGGAAAATATTTTCCAGTTTGTTTTCAAGTTTCAACTAAACACTAAAAAAATTGTCTTCTTGGAAAATGACTTCTTGAAAAAATATTTTCTAAAAATGTTATATTTTTCGTGAAACAAACATAGGCTTAAATCAATTGTCTTTTTGACATGGAGCAAGGGATTCTCCTCTATTCCCACCACTAATGTCACTTCTTACGTATAATTTCTCTCATTTCTATAATTAACACATCTCGGCATGACATGAACGTAACAGAAATAAAAGCAGATATAGACGACACGATAATTATAAGAGTAACTCGATTGAAAATGATATGATTAGACTTGTTTTAGCTCTAACAATTACGATGGGAAACAAACATGCCAACGAATTCACCCTCCCTCCAAAAAAAAAAGAGAACATGCCAACGTCATTGCATGTCATATGTACCAAAGCTCAGTAAGTGTAAGTTTCGTAGTTTAATCTCATTGACTAATTTTCTATATATTTAGCCTGCTTATTGGTTATTTATAGCTTATACTTATGGCATCTCCAAAAAAAAAAAAAATTGCTTTGGTAAAATGGAATGAAAGATGGTTTCTCTGAATTTAGTCTCGTGAGTAGTATACTTCCCAAAGAGAAGAAGGAGGGGCGCATTATTCATGAATTAAGAACACAAAATTACATTCTTTCTACAAATGTAATTATCACGGATAGTGCAAAACAATTTCTATTGCATTATGAACTTAGGCAGCTAATTGGGTCATGTTAAGGCACTAAAGCGAGACGATTAAGAAGATCTAGACACACACTTACTTTAAGTGCATTATCACCTTTAACATTTGAAAGCCATATTTTTCATTTGACAATAATGTACCAACCGGATCAATTTTTTACCATTTATTCAATTGTTTTAGCAGTCTCCTTTCCTGCAAACTTCATAATATATATGCTTAAGCTTTGCTTATGCATTTCTAACTACATTGCAAATCCCAAACTCTTTCTAGGGAAAGTAACTTTTCTAGCCTAGGTCATTCATATGTTCCTCCTAAGAACCAAAGTACAGACCCTCTAAATGGATATTCTCTTGGCCTATGAGAGCTTCTCTTTCTAATCGATCATAGTTCGGTACAATCAAACTATAAATTTCAATGAGTCCAATCAAAGCAGAGACCTGTAATACGAACTCCACAGGTCATGGTGCATGATTTAAGACGGTCGTGATCGTGCCGTGCCGTAAGGGTTAGAATTTTGTGGATCCATTTGGAAGATTTTTGTGGTCGAGCATTGCCTCGAAAGAGGAGAAATTTCTTTGGATGATACGATTAGGCGCACGATAATTTAAAAAGAAATGTAGAAAGACTTGGAGCATATCATCTTTAGCAAACCCTCTAACTAAAACGACAATTATTTTTTATAATTTTTTAATTTTTTTATATTATGGTCTATCAAAGGAAAGAAAGGTGAAAGGTATTTGTTTAATTTTCCAAACTTGCATGACCCGTCTTTGGCCGCATGATATAGGAATTTCACTAAATTTTCTTTTAGCAAAATTAGACCTTTGGGAATGAAGTGAGTAGAAAAAGAGTATTGCTTATTCGAGGGAGAAAATGAGTATTTTCCACACATCATGGTGCATGAATTAAGACGGTCGTGATCGTGCCGTGAGGGTTAGAATTTCGTGGACCCATTTGGAAGATTTTTGTGGTCAAGTATTGCCTGGAAAGAGGAGAAATTTCTTTGGGTGATACGATTAGGCGCACGATAATTCAAAAAGAAATGTATAAAGATTTGGAGCATATCGCCTTTAGCTATCCCCCTATGTGAAACGACAATTTTTTTATTTGTTTATATTTTATGGTCTATCAAAAGAAAGAAAGGTGAAATGTATTTGTTTTAATTTTCCAAACTGACATGACCCGCCTTTGGCTGCACGACATAGGAATTTCACTAAATTTTCTTTTGGAATGAAGTGAGTAGAAAAGGGGTATTGCTTGTTCGAGGGAGAAAAGGCAAAGTCCAACATGATGCATCGCGTTGCCGAGTTTTTCCCATTGATTCAGCGAAACAAAACAAAATGGATATCACACATGCATGAGGTTGAAAGTAATTAAACCATTGTGGGTTGAATAAATTTTGTATGTTGACCATTGAAACGACATAACAGGATCAACATAGCTAGATACTCGAACATAGTCAAGGAGAAGAAAGAGATTTGCATACCTGATTTGGAATCCATTGTTCTTTCTGCAAAATGGCGATGATCCAACACTTAGGTTCTTCTCGTCTATCGCACTTAGATCCTAGCTCAATGAGACCGCCCCTCACGGCTTTCCTTATGTGAGGTTATAGTGTGTTTTTGGAGATAAGAGAGCTCAAGGAGGGACATTAGCGCTATTTATAAGGTTTTCATCTAAGCCCTCTCGTCACAAGCTGCGCCCAACTCGGCTCACATAAGCCAAGTCCATATCCGACTATTAAGAAATCTTATGTCTTATCTTATTAGACCAATCATGTAGAACGATAAATTACAATCTCAATTAATGTAGCATATATCAGGAAAACTCTTACATTCTTTTACTTGAGCTATATTAATTGAGACTATATTGTATGTGCGCAAATTTAAGTTGGTCTAGAGATAATTCTTAATAATCAATCATATCCCATAAAGTCTTAAACACAAAATCATAACGGTAAATGTATGTACACACACAAAACTTTCCATGGTCATGAGTTCTTTCAACTTTACCAATATGAATTCAATATGGTTGTGTGGCAAATGAATAAATCTTCATAAAGAGTAATACCTTATGTGTCATCCCTTTTCTTGGTCACTATTCTCTCACCTTAAGTGTCACAAGAAAATCGGATATGCTACTAGAGAATATCTTTATTGTCACGCCCCGAACCCCAGGCACGCGCACATCTCTCGGTAGTCGATCAAATTGCGACGTTCTTAGGACGCATCGCCGACCCATTCGTTTTATGCACATGCGGAAGTGATTAAATAAAACCTAGACAACCAACCAACTTAGGGATAGTGAAAACACATGCCAACACCCTTTTCACAAACTACTATTCACATAAATATACTTAACCCTACAAGTTTATACGCATGAGTCTGGTCCAAAAAGAAACCACTAAATAACCTACACCCCGAGCCTCTCCGCCTCGAGCTCCGAATCCTCCACGACACTATCTGAGATGTCGATGTCCAAAGGATGAGCTACTTTTGCTCTGGACCCTTTAGCCTCGGGCCCTGAGTTCACCATGATATCATTCAGTATATCGATATCCGTGGGGTGAAGTACCTCTTCATCCTTGGTTTCGACGGTAGGTCGTCAAAACCATGCAAAGGACCCTCTCAAACCCCATTAGGCTCGCCATGCTTTGAAGCGATGAGGTACCAAGTGAGATAAGCCCTTATTGACCCAAATAGTGGTCACCACGAGCTCATGGTTCTAGGTGGTCCCAATGATGGGGAAAAAGGTAGACTCGGACTCTACCTCCCAAGGACACCCAAAATGGATGTGACGTACCTCCATCTAAGGACCTGAAAAAGGGTTAATCATGATGGGATGAGATAAAATCTTAATGAGTTAACACCCTAAACTCCGATTAGGATGAGAATTCACTCAGAGGCAGCCTAAACAAGCGTTACACATAAACTTACCTCGTCTCCACACCTCCCTGCATATTAGCTCATCACATATATCATATGCACACAGCAAACATATTTAATAATTGGAACACCTCAATTTCACATATCAACCAATCACATGGGTCTCAATTATAAGGTAAAATCGTTATGACACGTCACATTCCGTGCCACACAATTTTGCCCCATAATCAGGTGCAGCTATCCCAATCACTCAAGCGTGTCCTAGTTATTTATGAGCCATCGGCCACGACCAACTCAACAACGGTCATCCGGCATAATCGGGCATCTTCCCACTCCGTTGGGCATGACAATGTCTATATCTAGACGGTATTCCATATAGGAGTATCAGCCCAACCTCCACTGCAACTGGCATCCGTTGACATGGGGCATCCGAACTTAATTAGGTATCGTCCCACGTGAATGCATCAGGACGGGTTTCGATAGTGACCACATACACATTCATACTCGGCCAAGAATACCATGCTTTGTACTCAAATACTTCCATTTCAAATAATGGACTTGGTCAATTCATATTAAAAATTCCCGTAAAATAATTGTGCGTGGTCACACCTTTAGCATGGTACACTCTCATTTCAATATTCCACGATTTCATATACTATATAAAATTTTAGCGTCAAAAACCGACACTCGGTATTTTTCTAATTAAATACCATAAAATCAATTTTTGCAATAATAAACCACAATGATCACCAAGCACTCGATTGCACATATAATCAACCAATTTCACATATAAACTCAACCACGATGATCAGCATAAAATTATGATAAATGGCTATCCCGTCATAATTTAAGCTAATAAAAATTAATTAAATAAATAACCATTAAATTAAATAAATTTAATTTAATTAAAATAACCATGGTTAATTAACTAACCCCGGTTAACTAACTAACCCTAGTTAAATAACTAACCTAGGGTAGTAACCTAACTAACCACCTAACTAAACTAGCCTAGGCAACTAACTAACCTAACTAACTTAGTTGCACTAACTAAACTAACCACAAATCCTTAATTAACACTAGTCCACCTACTAAGTGCAATTAACTTCCTAATCCAAGATTAGGGCGTTAACTCACCGGATTAGGGCGGCAACGGGTTCACAGCGATGGCGACGCGAAGACGGTGAAGACCCGAGCCTACGGAGTCTCCAATGGAGGTTCGGAAGAGGCTAAAAAATGGCCCACAAGACTTGGCTAAGGACTGAAAATTCGGTTTTGTGGGCTAGCCAAAGGTGTGGCTGGGCTTGGCCGGATGGGCTGGCGGGCGCAAGGGCGGTTTGGCTGGACGAGCAGGGGCTGGTAGCGGACGGCCAGGCGGTTCGGCTGCTAGAGTTGGGGGCGGTGGCGAGCTGGGCCAGCGGATGGACTGACGGGCGCGGGCCACTCGGCTCGGTCGTGGGTGTTAAACCCTAGTCGGTGTGGGGACGGCAGCTGGTGGGATAGTGGTGTGGGATCGTGGAGGGTGGACGGTTGCTATCTGTTGGTTAAGAGCTGGTGCGGGTAAGATGGGGCTAGAGTGTGTTGTAACAAGGAATGAAAATGAAGAAGAAGAAGTGAGGAAGAAGCAGCAAATAGGAGACTCGGCTGGGGGGCTGCATGCACAAAGGAAGAGGGGGAAGGAGAGAGGGAACAAGGGGCCATGAAAGTCCATAAGCTGGCTAATGAGGAAACAAAAGAAATATCAAGCACTTGAGTGCATGGCCTCAAAGTCTTCAACCACAAAAGTCCATAGACCTTTCAATGGCCATTTTCCTCCATTTCCCTCACCAATTCATCCATTTTGGTGGCCAAAATTCCAACTAAAGGTGCCCATCCGAATTTCCTTGATTTTAATTTGCCGAATTAGATTTTTCCACAAATTTCTAAGCTCGACAGAATTTTTCCAAAAGATGAGACGTGGTCCTAAAATTAAATCGTGACACACTCAAACGTTCAAATCCTGAAACCAAATTCAATTTCGTGGTTCAAATCGATCGAACGCGATTTTAGTACAACCCAACCTATCGGGTATCTTTTAGGGATTTTAGCGCGTTTGACCCGTGGTCAATAATTTTCGATTCGCATTTGTGCATCTCCGACTTGTAGGCAACTCTTAGTTGTCGTAAAAATTGCAAGGTTTCAATTACAGGTACCAAGTACAAAATCGACAGAAAACTAGGTTAGTGCCATTCGACGCAAATTTCACAATCATGTGGAATCACCCACAATTCAATTGCGTGTTTTCGTCGAATCGACCTATATCTAATCACTAATCGATTATAACAGTGCCGTATTGACCCTTACTGATTATCACGGTCGAGCGATCGATTTCCGATGAAATTCTGAAGTCTGCCGCATTTATATTCATTAATGACTTCACATAATAGGTTAGTTAACTCGTGAGTGATCAGCTTAGAGAAAAAGGACCATAGGTGCATCATTGAAATTCAGGATGTCACAACTTTTCCCCTCTTATAAAAATTTCGTCCTTGAAATTTAAACCATTACAATTCTTCTTCAAAAAGGTGGGTGTATTGACGTCTCATCGATTCTTCACTTTCCCACGTAGCTCATTCTGTTCCGTGGTGTTGCCATACCACTTTGACCAAAGAAATCGTCTTGGTGCGCAGTATTTGCTCCTTTCAATCCACTATTCGGACCGATCTCTCCATGTACGACACTCTTTCGTTTATGTCTAATTCTTCAAAATTTAGCACGTGGGTCGGGTTAGGTTCATACTTCCTCAACATCGACACGTGGAATACATCATGCACTTGAGCAAGTCTTGGTGGCAAAGCAAGACGATACGCCAAAGTCCCAATTCTTTCTAAAATTTCAAAGGGACCGACGTACCTCGAACTTAATTTCCCTTTCTTGCCGAAGCGCGAAGTACCCCTCATCGATGACACTTTAAGGAAGATGTCTTCACCAACTTAGAACTCCAATGGTCTTTGCCACTTATTTGCATAACTTTTTTGACGACTCTGAGCGGTCTTAAGTCTTTCTCGAATGACTTTGATGGCGTCAATTGACAGTTGAATCAACTCAGGGCCGGTGATTTCCCGCTCTCCAACTTCGTCCCAACAAACTAGAGTTCTGCACACTCTACCATACAATGCTTCAAACGGTGCCATTTGAATGCTTTGTTGATAACTATTATTGTAGGCAAACTCAACTAGATGAAGCCATTCCTCCTAGCTTCCTTTGAAGTCCAATGTGCAAGCTCACAGCATGTTCTCGAGGGTTTGAATCGTTCTCTTAGACTGGTCATCCGTCTGAAGATGATAGGCCGTACTGTACTGTAGCTTAGTTCCCAAGACAGTCTATAAACTTTTCCAGAAAGCTTCTATGAACTTCGAGTCTCGATTTGATGTAATTGTCATTGGAACTCCATGCAGACGAATTATCTATCGCACGTACAACTCAGCATATCTGTCCAATGCAAAATCCTTTCGTACAGCAATGAAGAGAGCAGACTTCGTCAATCTATCAACTACAGCCCATATGGAATCATTACCTCACTGATTCCTTGGTAACCGCATCACAAAATCCATTGTGATATGTTTCCACTTCCACTCGAGAATCTCGAGAGGTTGTAAAAGTTCTCCTGGCTTGCATTGTTGTGCTTTCACTTTCTGGCACGTTAGACACTTGGCGACATGTCTAGCGATATCCGCCTTCATACCGGTCCACAAATAATGTTGACGCATATTCTAATACATTTTCATACTACCTGGATGAATGTTGCAATTGCTACAATGAGCTTTTGACAATATCTCCTCCTTGAGCTCTACATCGTCAGGTACACACAATCATCCACGAAACTTTAGTGTTCCATATTTAGATACTTGAAAATAAGCCTTTTTCTTTTCTGCATCTTCCTACAAAATTTTCTGGATCTTAAGATCTATCATTTGCAACATCTTGATCCTTATTTGTACTTCTGGTTCAATTCTGAGGGTGGCCATAAGACTTGAAAGGTGGCTTACCTCAAATTTGAAAATCGAATCTCAAGCTCTTTTGAGTAAGAGCCACTCTTGAACCATCATCTGCGCAATCAAAAACTTCCGACTCAATGCATTTGCAACTTTGTTAGCTTTTCCAGGGTGATACAGGATGTCGCAATCATAGTCCTTGAGAAGTTCCATCCAACGATGCTGTCTCTTGTTCAACTCCTTCTGAGAGAATAGGTACTTTAAACTCTGGTTGTCCGTAAGGATCTGGAACTTTTCTCCATACAAGTAGTGTCTCCAAATCTTTAGAGCAAAGATAATCACGGCGAGTTCTAAGTCATGCGTCGGATAATTCAACTCATGAGATCTCAACTGACGGGACGAGTATGCAACAACTCTACCATGTTGCATTAAAACGCAACCCAGTCCTCTGAACGACACATCACTATAGATCTCATATCCTCCAAGACTAGACGGAATCGTCACCACGGGTGCGGTAGTCAGCTTCTGTTTAAGTTCTTGAAAACTATGCTCGCACTTATCAGTCCATACGAACTTCTCTTCATTCTTCAGCAATTGAGTCAAAGGCATGGCTATTGTAGAGAATCTTTCCACAAATCTTCTGTAGTAACTTGCCAATCCCAAGAAACTTCTGAACTCTGTCATTGTCATTGGTCTTGGCCAGTTGATAATTGCTTCGATCTTAGCCGGGTCCACGGTGTTGGAGAAAACTTCCTTATCTATTTTGAAGTTGACAAAACGTTTCCTTCCATCAAAGTCTGAAGACCGCCAGACTCAAGATTTAAAGTCTGCCCTTATTAACAATTTCTAGACCGACGAAGAAATCTTATTCAGATGCAAGTTTATCTTTAAGGATTTGATCCATTTGGTTGAAGATTATCTCACAACTGGAGATAGTATCTAAAGATCTATTATTCGTATTGCAAATAATTCGAGTAATTCAGATCCGGTGATTGGCGAAGTAAACTTGGAAGGTTCTACTTATGGAAACTTAGATCCTGATTGTATGGGCGAGCAGGATTGGTGGGCTATCTTCATTTTCTTTAAGTAGCTCAAGATCTTTCTAATTGATTCTGTCCAACGGTTAGATTGGAAGAACTCATTTGGAAGGTGTCAATGGTTATGGAGGCATGAAAGAGTATATAAGGAGGATGCTCTAGTTATTCGAGTGAGTGCGAGATAGAAAAATTCCAAAGTCTGAGCTTCTAGTTCTTTGCTGATTCATTTGTTGAGCGTAAACTTGTACTCAAAAGATGGATTAGATACTTGTGAGACCTTGAGGAAGTGTAGCAAAGTCTCTACACTGTGGAATCAAGGACGTGTGATTGTAATAACTCTTTTGATTCATAGTGAAATCCAGCTGGTGGGCTGTCAGTGCGGGAGAATGGACGTAGGCTTGGTCTAAGTCGAACCACTATAAAACATCGTGTTTCAATTCTCTTTGCCTTATCTCTTTACTTAATTCATAGTCTTATATATTATTACAGATCTTCTATATCTTAAGTCTTCTATTGCTATATAAGTTGAATTAAGTTGCTGAGTTTTATAAAATTCGTTTTCACACCTATTCACCCACATCTAGTTGTTCATACTAGCACTATCAATTGATATCAGAGCCTGTGTACTCATTTAATTGAAGTGTTTTTACTTCAGAGTTAAAGATCCATGGCTAGTATGTTGGCTCCAGATTTGGTTGAAGGGCAAAGCAACACCAGACCGCCTTATTTCGATGGAAAGGTTTACAGCATATGAAAAAACAAGATGAAGGCATTTCTAAGATTGAAAAATCCTCTGGAATGGGATGTGGTAGAAAAAATAATTATTCCTAAAGCTACATCGGTGTCAGAAAGGGGAAAAGAAGTTGTAGAAGCTAGCGACATGACTCAAGAAGAGATATCCAAGAGACAAGCTCTTGATGCTAAAGCAATTTACTCATTATATTGTGCATTATCTCCTGTTGAGTATAACAGAATATCTTCTTGTGAAACAACCAAAGAAGTCTGGGACAGGCTACACATTACCTATGAAGGAACTGATCCAGTGAAAGAAACAATGATCAACATTCTACTCGAACAATATGAAGCCTTCAAGATGAAACCAGTAGAATCTATCATTGAAATCTTTAGTCATTTTACAAAAATTGTAAACGGTCTAGAGTATCAAGGACAGCCAATTTTAGAACCAATGAAGGTCAACAAATTGTTGCGAGGACTCTCCAAAGACTGGAATCACGTAAAGACTTCAATAAGGGAAACATAAAGAATCATGCCACTCTCCGTTGATGAATTGGTTGGAACACTTCAGTCCTATGAAGTGGAGTAAAACAATGAATAAGAAGATCCCAAAGGTAAGAAGTCAATTGCCTTAAAGTCTAACGATAATTCTGATGTTATAGATTCTGAAGAGGACAGAGACGATGAAGAACTTGCTCTCATGATAAAGAGGTTTAGGAAATTGAACAAAAAGGGAAGAAGATTCAATTGAAAGAAACAAAACTCTCAAAGATTTCAAAATAAATTAGCTGAGGATGATGAATCCAATAAAGATGTGATTTGCTTTGAATGCAAGAAAAAGGGACACATCAGACCCAACTGTCCCTTGGTGAAGAAAAAGAAAGGAAAAGCTGAGAAATACAAAAAGGCACTCAAAGCAGAAACTTGGAGTGATACTGAATGCGAAGAGAGTGATGATAATTATACTAATATTTGTTTAATGGCAAAATCAAAATCAAAATCAGATTCAGATTCAGAAATCAATACAGACTCGATTTAGATAGTGAAATCGAGGTAAGTAATTTTAAAATTCCTATTAAGGTCTCGAAATATATTGATGAACGTGTCTTAGTCTCAAAACCTCTCTCAATAGGATTTCCAAGCTAAAAAGGGAGAGTTCTACACTGAAGCAACAAGAAATTTTATGGAAAGAAAAGTTTGAAAATTTAGATAAAAGTTTTATTACTTTAAAAGAAAATGAAGAATCTCTTTCAAAAGAAAACACACTTTTGAAAAATGATATTTCAAACATTTCAAAAGGTTTTTTATGCGATCTGAGAAATTGGAAAAAATTCTTTTAGTACAAAGACCTTACTTTAACAAATCAGGCTTGGGAATGACATATGAAACTATTCCTTTAATTGATTTTCCAAAAGTAAAGGAAATAATCAAACAAAGACCTACAAAAGGCTTCTATAGAAATCATTTTCAAAAATTCTTTGTAAAACCTGTTGGTTGAAGTGCTCTTAGATGTTCTAAGTGTAACAGCTCAGAACACTTTGAGAAAGAATGTCCTATGGTTTGGAGGCCTGTTAAGAAGGATTGGGCAAAGACCGTATATTGCACTAACTCCACTGAACCCAAGAAAGTGTGGGTACCAAAGAAAGCTTGAGGTTCTTTTTTGATTGCAGGTCACTATCAAGAAAAAATGTCAAATGATATTTAGATAGTGGTTGTTCAAGGCATATGACTGGAGATTCAAATTGTTTTATTAAACTTAAGCAGGTAATTGGTGGAAAAGTCTCTTTTGGCAGAAACAACAAAAGAAGAATTGTTGGATGTGGAATTGTAAAAATAGGAAGTCTCATAATCAACGTCTCCTTAGTGGAAAGACTCAACTACAACTTGTTCAGCATCAGCCAATTGTGCGACACTAGATTCAAGATCAATTTTCAAGAAGCAATATGTTCAGGCACTAGTAAATATCTTTCACAATCGTTTATTGGACGAAGACATGGAAATATCTATCTTTTGGATATCAATCCAGAAAGATCTCAATGTCTAATTTCAATTCAAGATGAAGAAAATCTCTAGCATCGAAAGCTTGGCCATATCAACATGAAGCAAATTGCCAAGATCTCTTCAAAGAAGCTTGTTCATGGACTACCCAACCCGAAGTACCAAAAATCTGACTTATACACATCATGTGTATTGGGAAAACAGGTTAGAAATTCTTTCAAACCAATAAATCAAGTTTCCACTAATCGTGTGTTGCAGCTCCTGCATATGGATCTCTTTGGACCAACTAGAACTCAAAGTATTTGTGGAAAGAAATATTGCCTAGTAATAGTGGATGATTATTCACGATTTACTTGGGTCTACTTTTTGGCAAGTAAGTCTGAAACTTTCTCTTATTTTACCAAGTATGCCAAGAAGATTCAGAATGAGAAATAATATGTTATTTCAAGTATACGGACAGACCATGGATGTGAGTTTGAAAATCAAGATTTTGCTAAATTTTGTGATGAATCTGGTTTTTAGCATATGTTCTCCTCACCATATACTCCTGAACAGAATGAAGTTGTGGAAAGGAAGAATAGATTATTGTAAGAAATGGCTAGAACTCTTTTAATCGAAAGTAATATTTCTTCTCGTTTTTGGGCTGAAGTAGTTTCTATAACATGTTATATTATTAATAGAGTTTTCTTAAGGCCTATTCTGGAGAAAACTCCATATGAGTTGTTCAAAGGAAAGAAGCCAATTGTTTCTTATTTTCATGTGTTTGGTTGCAAATGTTTCATCCTGAAAAATGCAAATGATCGAATTGGTAAGTTTGAAGAAAAATCAGATGAATGAATCTTCCTTGGATACTCAACATCCAGCAAAGCTTACGAGTATACAACAAGAAGACTCGATGTCTGTGGAAGAGTCAATGAATGTCAAATTTCAAGACTCTATACAAAATCAATCTATCCAGACTCAACCTGAAGAATCTGAACCTGCTCCAGACTCTACAAAGCCTACTTCCCCTGAAGCAACTTAGACTACAGAAGAACAACAACGAACAAATATTGAAGAATCAACTGAAGAAGAAGTTCAGCAATGTCGGACCAACCAAAGAATCGGAAGTACAAGTCCGCTTATCCCAAAGAACTCATCATTGGTAACATTGATGAAGGAATTCGTATAAGATCTAAAAGGCATGAAGAGTCTAGCGTTGTAGCTCTTATTTCTAAAATAGAACCAAGAGCATAGAAGAAGCTTTAACTGATGAAAGCTGGATCGAAGCCATGCAAGAACAACTCAGGCAATTCAATGTTAACGATGTTTGGGAACTAATTCCTAAACCAAAAGGTAAATCTGTTATTGGAGCTAAATGGGTGTTCAGGAAGAAGATGGATGAAAAAGGAAAAGTTGTAAGGAACAAAGCAAGACTTGTAGCCAAAGGATATACGCAAGAAGAAGGGATAAATTATGATGAGACTTACGCACCAGTAGAAATGTTAGAAGCAATTAGATTATTACTTGCTTTTGCTTGTTATAAGAATTTTATATTATTCCAAATGGATCTCAAAAGTGCATTCCTGAATGGATTTATTCAAGAGGAAGTCTATGTGGAACAACCTCCTAGTTTTGAAGATCCAAGGAAACTAGACCTTGTATTCAGACTGAAGAAGGCTCTATATGGATTAAAGCAAACACCTCGAGCTTAGTATGACAGGTTAAGTAAATTTTTAATCCAAAGTGGTTTTGTCAAAGGTAAAGTGGACACTACTCTGTTTATTAAAAGGGGAGGTAAAAAATTTTTACTCGTTCAAATTTATGTTGATGATATAATATTTGGATCATCTAACAAAAATCTATGCAAGAATTTCTCTAGGTCTATGTAGGGTGAATTCGAGATGAGCATGATGGGTGAATTATCTTTCTTTCTTGGACTACAAGTAAAGCAATTGAAGGAAGGAATTTTTATTCATCAAGAAAAATATGCAAAAGAACTTGTTAAAAAGTTCGGATTAGATAATTGCAAAAAAACTAAAATACCAATGTCTAGTTCTTCGTAGCTGGATAAAGATGAAGGAGGAAAGAAAGTTGACCAGAAACTTTATAGGAGTATTATTGGTTCACTTCTTTATCTTACTGCTTCTAGACCTGACATTTTGTTTAGTGTTTGCATGTGTGACAAATTTCAATCCGATTTAAAAGAATCTCATCTAAGTGTTGCGAAACGCATCATCAAATACGTTGCAACAACTTCGAAGATAGGTCTATGGTATCCCAAAGATGGAGACTTTACTCTCCTTGGATATTCAGACGCAGATCTAACAGGTTGCTGAGTTGAAAGAAAAAGCACTTCCGGTACTTGTCAATTGCTTGGTAACAGGACAGTATCATGGTTTTCAAGGAAGCAAAGTACAGTAGCTCTTTTAACAGCAGAAGCAGAATATGTGGCTCTTGGAAGTTGCTGTTCTCAAATCTTATGGATAAAACAACAACTAAAAGACTTTGGAATCAAAGACTCATGCACTGAGATCAGATGTGATAACACCAGCGCTATTAATCTCACCAAGAATCCAATTCTTCATTCAAGAGCAAAGCATATAGAGATTCGGTATCATTTTATTAGAGATCATGTTCAAAATGGAGAAGTCATGATTCAATTTATTGACTTAAAGAATCAACTGGCAGATATATTTACAAAACCACTGGAGAAAAATCTATTTGAGTCTATTCGCACCAGACTAAATATTATATCTCTTACCCAGTAGAGTCTGGATGTGCACAAGACTCAAAGGTAAAGTCCGAATGTGTTCAGACTCATAAATCCAAGAGTTACAATGGTAAGGTATTTCTAAATTTGAAAAGGTACGGTTGTCTATTAATCGCTAATTGATTGGGGTTACCTTTCTAAGTTTTCTTTACTTTTTCAAAATGGCAGTCATCAATTTTTGAAAAGACAGTTATTTTCGAAAAGGGAAGTTATCATTTTCAAAAAAGGCATTTTTATTTTCTTTTTACGACGTTTCGTTTACCTCGCTTTACTTGCTTTATATATTGCCAAGACTCGTCTTCTTTGTTTTTACACTGAAACCCTAGAATACAAAATTCCTATTTGCTTTCACTTTCACTCTCAATCTGTCAAAAAGTTATCTCCTTTTTCGAGCAAGTGGTGAATTCCTCCCTTGAAGCGACAATGTCTTCGAGAAAGTCTTCAAGAATTGCAAACAGGGGACCACGATCTATGCCTGAGGGTCCTACCCATTTTGACTTAACTGAGGAAGCAGATTCTTCTCCACCACTACGTCCGAGTCAGCAACAACCTTCTCAACAGTGTCAACCTTCTCCACCGACTCACCCTAAAGATGAGGTCATAGAAGATGCTGAACCTATAAGAACTCTGACTCCCAAGGTTGCTTTTAAGCTCTACTCTAATCTAAAGAAATGAGGTACGTCGATGTCCTTAATCGATGAATTCTTAAAAGACAGAGGATTCAAAAATGAAACCTTGTTTTTGAGGGATTTGGAAAAATTGGGAGTTGTAGAGGAAGGAACGGCTGATAGAACGTTTGAGAACATATCGAGTGACCCATTCTATGGCACTGCAAGTCAACCTCAGGACGATGATGAACGGTTGTTTGCTCATTTTCAGCCTAGATTGAGTGTGGCTGCAAACGTTACTGATGGCTCTAATCTATTTAGATCGAAGGGGCATAAGAAGGTTTATTCAAAACTTCTGAAGAAAGGGGTGATGAACCCTAGAACTGTTGATTTTGATTTCCTTGATTCGATCAAGGTCAATCTCCGCGAGAAGTTTGCTTTACTGCAACTGGAACGATTCTGTTTTGAATCCATTGTTGCTTTTCCAGAACTCACTGCGTACTTTTATTCGAACTTATTTTTCTTGGATGCGAACAGTTTTATTTTCACTGTGAAGGACAAAGAGTTTTTGGTGAATACAGACACACTGGCCAATATAATTGGGGTGGAAAGATCGAGTTTCCAACCAATTAATGTGTCTATTGCTCATGCTATTCTGTCATTGGTGAGAGATAGGAATGTTGATGGCAAGATTTCTTACTCAAGGATGAGTGCCTCTAACATCCTGCTTCACAAGATTGTGATAAATTGCATTCATCCTAAATCAACATCCAAGACAGATGTTTCTCGATCGGAAACTGAGTTGATGTGTGACATCAACTCTGGATATAAATTTTCTTTACCTCACACCATATTGTTTCATATGTACCGCACTGTGGAAAAAGATATGGGACAACTCCCTTATTCTACTCTTATCTCGAGGCTCTTTTGGCACTTTAAAATTCACATCTCTACACCATTATGCCTGTCAACCATCTCTCCTATGGTGATTGGGTTCAAAATGGTGACAAAGATGAGATTGAAAGAGTTGAACAAAGTGTTGGAGCATGTGAAGGAAAAGTCTCCCACAAAAGCAAAACAAGACTCTGCTGCTGCGAAGAGAAAAGGCAAGGAACCCATGGTTGCTCCTGTGAAGAAGAAGAAAAGAACTTTCATCTTGCAAGATGAAGAAGATGAGGATGAATTGACCATAGCAGCCTTGAGAAACTTAAAGAGTTTTGTCAACTTTCGTGAGACAAGAGAAGAGCTAGAAAAAAAGGAAAGAGAGAGAGAAGTCACAGAGAAGGAAGAAGAATAGAGGAGGATAGAGGAAGAACGAAGAGAAGAGGAAGAAGAAGAGGAAGGAAGAGGAAGGAGAAAGAGAACAAGATCGGGTCAAGAGGACTCGTTCAAGCCAACCTTGGCTATCTTTCTGTCTAGTGCGTTTGCAGATGAGGAAACTTCACCTACTCTACCTGAGGGCATCAAAACAGGGGGAGCTGTTGATCCAAAAGGTATTTCTTCATCTTTTCCTGCTAGTGATATGAGTCATTCCGCAGCAGATCCTGAGGATATGTATGCCTCGCATAATCCAGAAGACGGTCATGATGGACATTCTGCTGAAGCTCCATCGATTCTCAAAATCCCCGTCCTTGACTCAGCTGGTCCTAATGATGCATCTGCTCAGATAGCAGACTTTTCAAGATTGTTGGAAGTTCTTTTGGATGTCAGAAAGCATCAATATGCCATGGGATTTAAGATGCAGGATCTCAAGAATGCTTTTAAGGCCACTTCAGTATCGTTGCATGAACAGTTTAATGCCCTGAAGCTTCAAGTTCAGTCTTTGCAGGGTGAAGATTTTTAGTTACTGAAGCAGAGTTTCGACAAGCTTGAGAAGACAATGCATTCTATGGGAGAATTCATGCTCGTTCGCCTGCCCAAACAGCCTTGATTTTAACTCCATTTTCTATCCATCTCTTTAGTCTATTCTCCATTTTTTGCTGTTGACAAAAAAGGGGAGAGGTTTTATGCAGATTTGATTTGACTTTATCTTTCATTTCCTTTAACTTTCTGTTGGACTTTAACTTTTGTTTGGTGTGGTTTTGATTCAGACTGGTTTGAACTGATGATGCTTGCAACTTAAGCTATTATTGATTACATTAAAGATAGTTGTGTTTACAAGACTAACACGTTTTCTGTGGTTGTAGAATTGCTACTATCTCTATCATAATCTCTAATTTTCATCTATAAAAAATCTTGGTTTGCTTAAGTGTTGTCTTGCAAGTCAAAGTGTCCAAATTTGCAGGAAAGTTTTGTCACCATCAAAAAGGGGGAGATTATTGGAGAAAATTTCCTTATCTGTTTTGAAGTTGACAAAACGTTTCCTTCCATCAAAGTCTGAAAACCGCCAGACTCAAGATTTAAAGTCTGCCCTCATTGACAATTTCTAGACCGACGAAGAAATCTTATTCAGATGCAAGTTTATCTTTAAGGATTTGATCCGTTTGGTTGAAGATTATCTCACGGCTGGAGATAGCATCTAAAGATTTATTATTTGTATTGCAAATAATTCGAGTAATTTAGATCTGGTGATTGGCGAAGTAAACTTGGAAGGTTCTACTTATGGAAACCTAGATCCTGATTGTATGGGCGAGCATGATTGGTGGGCTATCTTCATTTTCTTTAAGTAGCTCAAGATCTCTCTAATTGATTCTGTCCAACAGTTAGATTGGAAGAACTCTTTTGGAAGGTGCCAAATATAGAGGCATGGAGGAGTATATAAGGAGGATGCTCTAGTTATTCGAGTGAGTGCGAGATAGAAAAATTCCAAAGTGTGAGCTTCTAGTTCTTTGCTGATTCATTTGTTAAGCGTAAACTTGTACTCAAAAGAGGGATTAGATACTTGTGAGACCTTGAGGAAGTGTAGTAGAGTCTCTACACTGTGGAACCAAGGACCTGTGATTGTAATAACTCCTTTGATTTATAGTGAAATCCAGCCGGTGGGCTATCAGTGTGGGAGAGTGGACGTAGGCTTGGTCTAAGCCGAACCACTATAAAATATCGTGTTTCAATTCTCTTTCCCTTATCTCTTTACTTAATTCATAGTCTTATATATTATTGCAGATATTCTATATCTTAAGTCTTTCGTTGCTATATAAGTTGAATTAAGCTGCTGAGTTTTATATAATTCGTTTTCACACCTATTCACCCCCTCTAGGTGTTCATACTAGCACTATCACACGAAATCCCTTCACTAGAAATCACGTGACCTAAGAAAGTTACACGAGTTAGCCAAAACTTGCACTTACTGAACTTGGCATAAAATCTGTGTTCTCGCAAAGTCTAAAGCACTTTCCTTAAATGTCCTTCATGCTCCTTTGGACTTCTCGAGTACACTAGGATGTCGTCGATAAATACTATCACGAACTATCCAATACTCCTTGAATACTCGATTCATCAATTCCATGAAAGCAACCGGGGCGATGGTCAAACCAAACAGCATTACGGTGAATTCATAATGGCCATAACGTGTACGAAAAGCCATCTTCGGTATGTCTTCCTTCTTGATCCTCAGCTGATGGTATCCTGTCCTCATGTTGATCTTGGAAAATATCGACGCTCCCTGCAGCTGATCAAACAGATCATCAATCCTTGGCAACGGATACTTATTCTTGATCATAACTTGATTGAGTTGCAAATAGTCGATGCAAAGACACAACAAACCATCCTTCTTCCTTACAAACAGAACTGATGCTCCCCAAGGTGATGCACTAAGATGTATAAATCATTTGTCCAACAACTCCTGCATTTGCACATTCAATTCCTTCAATTCTAACAATGCCATATGGTAAGGGGCCTTAGAAATTGACTCCGTCCCAAGGGCCAACTCAATCACGAACTCGATCTCTCTTTCTAGGGGTAGACCGGGTAATTCTTTAGGAAACACATCAAAAAACTCCTGTACCACTGCAGTGTTCTCCATCTTCAGCTCCTCAACTCTCGTATCCACCACAGTTGCCAAATAACCTTGGCAACCCACCTCTAACAAACAGGTTGCCTCAAGCAACGAGATTAAGGTAATTGAGGGTCTTCCTCGACTTCCAATAAACTCAAAACTTTCACTCATTAACAAGTTAAACTGAATCGATCTACAATAAAAGTCTACTGCAGCTTGTTGCTTGGTGAGCCAATCCATGCCAATGATCACATCAAAGTCAAACATGGCCAGCACAATCAAATCTATCCTTTCATCTCACTCACTAATAACTAACTTGCAACCACAACATCCTATTGCAGACAACACCTTATCATTTAATGGGGTGGATATATTAATGGCTATTCCCAATGGTTCTAGACTCAATCCTATCAACTTAATGTACTGCTCAACAATAAATGAATGCGTAGCTCTAGGGTCAAATAAAGCATAAACAACATGGTTGTTCAGCGAGACCGTACCTGTGACCACGTCTGGTGAGTCCTCTGCCTCTCGTCGAGTGATAGCATACACCATTCCTTATGCCGGAGGCCTGTTCATCATGCCCTGTTGTGCGTTATGCGACGCACTGCCTCGGTTCTATCCTATCTGCAGTAGCGACAGTTGTGATCCCATCGGTCTGCACGAACAATCCCTTATTCGGTGACCGTGTTGGCCACATCCAAAACAAGCTCTTGTCTCGTGAAACATAGGACTGATCCATGTCGTCTCCCACAAAAGTGACACATGCCGTTCTGTTTAGGCGCTAACTTTCCAATCCCACCCTTCCTGTTGGGCGGAATGGGATATCTTCCTCATAGCATCGGCCTCTTCCCGAATCGACTGCTATCTCTATTTGACTCGAACCGTGATCCAGATGCAGCGGCTCACTCATTTAGGTTCTTCTCGATCAGCTGTGCCTACTAGGGGTGAGCATAGTCTGGGTTGGGCCGGTCCACCCCCTAACCCTAGGACCAACTGTACAGTGCTAGTCCTCAATTTTTGGGATCGAGGACCGACCCTATTGAACTTGGGACCGATGACCAGATCGACCCAATAGGTTCGGTCCAGTTCCAGGGTTAACCCGAGACCAACTAATAATTTTTTATTTCATTTTTGTACTCCTTAAAAAAGTAATTGAGGACCGGACTGACCCAATGTGTTTGGTCCGATTTCAAGGTCAACCCAAGACTAATCAATAATTTTTTATTTCATTTTTTGTACTCCTTGAAATGGCAACCGAGGACCGTACTGACCCAATGGGTTCAATAATGAGCAAGGTCAGCTAAGAAAGGTAAGCAGTGAGGGTCAAGTGGGGTGAGCGTCGAAAAAAAATTAGCATCGAATGTCGAGCAGGGAGCAACAAGCCAAGCGAGTATTGAGCGACAAGCGGCATGAGTGACCCAAAGCAAGCGAGGTGAGTATTGAGTGGTGAACGGAGAAGTTGTTTTTTTCGATTTTAGCAAATTGAAGACTAGGAGAACAAATAAGATAGAAGAGAACGAATAATAGAGGAGGATGCCACAAGGTGCCTTTTTGGACGCCGTGAGGACTCCTCACAAAAACATTTTCCTCCTTCATGAATTATGACTATTGACGTCATAAAAGATATTAAAAACCTAAGTTATTAAATAACAATGTAAAATTACTTAAACTCCTCACTAAAGAACTTTTTAATGTTATTGATGCCGTTTATTTTAAGATTTTCTCTATATACAAAATTATAACTATTATATATATATAGTTAGAGTTGGTCCGGTTGGACCGACCTGGAACTCTCAGGACCAAGAACCGACTCGCACAGTGCTGGTTCAAGAATTCTAGGACCAAGGATCGATCCAGTCTCCTTGAGAACCGGACCAGGACCGGTAGGGTTGGGCTGGTCCAGGGTTGACCCTAGACTGATGCTCACCCCTAGTGCCCGCTCATACAAGTTGTTGTAGTCCTTCAGATTAAATGGCACCAACGGATCCTTTATCTCCAGTCTCAGTCCATCTCGGAATCTCCTTGTTCTGTCTACTAGATCCTCAATCAATCCGGGGGCATACTGGGACAACTCGGCAAATTTCTCCTTGTATTGGTCCACTGACATTAGACCTTGACGAAGGCACTGAAACTCTGCCATTTTCCGCTCTCTGACGCAATCAAAAAAAAAAAAACTTCCCATTGAAGACTTCTACGAAGGCATTCCACACCGGAACCGCGCCTTAAGGAAACACTCTTCCTTTAGTGGACCTCCACCAGGTGCTTGCATTTCCCTGCAACTAGTAGACCATTACCTTGTCTTTCTCAGAGCACCTTAGCAGTATGAAAACTTTTTCTAACTCGTAGACCTAGAGGGTTGCAGCCTCGGGATCGCTTGCTCATGAGAACCTCGGCGGGTTTAGCTTCAGAAATTGTTCCACTAGCTTGTGCATTGGTCATTCCTTGATCACATTTCCAGGAGGGACTTCGGCAGGTGTGGTTGTAGCAATAGCGGCAGCATTGGTGGCAGCAATGGCGGCGGCAATAGCGGCGGCTTGATTATGTGCTTGTTGTCCCACCAAGTTTCCCAAGGTCTCAAGCGCTTGAATGATCCCATCTATTCTAGGATCGTCGGGTGCTGCTACATTAGTACCGGCCTGCGGTGGTACTCTTTCTCTCACGCTGGCCTGAGTCGGCGCTCTACCTCGGGTACCGACCCTAGTCGGCATCTTACCCCGAGTGATGACGCAATAGTCCTCTTCTAAGGAGTCCTCTGCTCCAAATCGCTCATGATACAGACTCTTTATAGAACCTGTTTTCCAATTCCACATAGAATTAGAAATTTGAGCGACCTACACAAAACCATCATTCAATCAATCAATCACAAGCATTAGCATAAAGAAATGTCTTTCCTACTAACTATCCCATAACCCATTGCACCTTATCACTCCAGACATTGACCAGCTCTGATACCACTTCGGGCGAGGATGTCACGCCCCGAACCCTGAGCATGCACACATCCCTCGGCGGTCAATCAAATTACTATTCATATAAATATACTAGGTCAACCCTTCAGGTTTATACATATGAATCTGGTCCAAAAAGAAACTACTAGAAAACCTACGCCTCGGGCCTTTCCGCCTCGGGCTCCGAATCTTCCATAACACCATCTAGGAAGTCGATGTCCAAAGGATGAGCTACTTTTGCTCCGGACCCTTCAGTCTCGGGCCTCGAGTTCACCATGATATCATTCAATATATCGATATCCGTGGGGTGAAGTACCTCTTCATCCTCGGTTTCGACGGTAAGCCCGTCAAAACCTTGCAAAGGACCCTCCCGAACCCCGTTAGGCTCGTTAACGAACCACGCTTTAAAGCAATGAGGTACCAAGTGAGATAGGCCATTATTGACCAAAATAGTGGTCACCACGAGCTCATAGTTCTAGGTGGTCCCGAGGATGGAGAAAAAGGTAGACTCGGACTCCACCTTTCGGGAACACCCAAAACGGACGTGACGTACCTCCATCTAAGGACTTGAAAAAGGGTTAACCACAACGGGATGAGATAAAATCTCAGCGAGTCAACACCATAAACCCCGATTAGGACGAGAATTCACTTAGAGGCAGCCTAAACAGGTGTCACACACAAACTTACCTCATCTAAGCACCTCCTTGCACATTAACTCATCACATATATCATATGCGCACAACAAACATATTTAATAATCGGAACACCTCAATTTCATATATCAATCAATCACATGGGTCCCGATTATAAGGTAAAACCGTTATGACACCTCTCATTCCGTGCCATACAATTTTGTCCCATAATCAGATGTAGTTATCCCAATCACTTAGGCATGTCCTAGTTATTTACGACCCATCGCCCACGGCCAACTCAATAGTCGGCGGTTATCCGGTATAACGAGCATCGTCCCGCTCCGTCGGGCACGATAACATCTATATCTAGATGGCATTCCATAAAGAAGCATCGGCCCAGCCTCCACTGCGACCGGCATCCGTTGACGTGGGGCATTCGGCATCGTCTCGCGTGAACCCATCAGGATGGGTTCCAATAGTAACCACACGCACATCCATACTCGGCCAAGAACACCGTACTTTGCACTCAAATACTTCTATTTCAAATAATGGACTTAGCCAATTCGTATTAAAAATTCCCGGTAAAATAATTGTGCATGGTCACACCTTTAAATTGAACTCGTAAGCATGGTAGACTCTCATTTCAAAATTCCACGATTTCATATGCTATATAAAATTTTGGCGTCAAAAATTGACACCCGGTTTTTTTCTAATTAAATACCATAAAATCAATTTTTTCAATAATAAACCACAACGATCACCAAGCACTCAATTGCACATATAATCAACCAATTTCACATATAAATTCAACTATGATGATTAGCGTAAAATTCTGATAAACATAATGGTGTAGATATGTAAATTTTGAAGTACCGAAAGAGCCTCAAGATAAGAGCAGAGTAAGGGAGTTGTCCCTTATCTTTTTCAACAGTGCGGTACATATGAAATAGTATGGTGTGAGGCAAAGAGAATTTATGTCCAGAGTTGATGGCACACATCAACTTAGTTTCCGATCGAGAAACATCTGTCTTGGATGTTGATTTAGGACGAATACAGTTTATCACAATCTTGTGCAGTAAAATGTTAGAGGCATTCATCCTTGAGTAAGAAATCTTGCCATCAATATCCCTATCTCTCACCAATGACAGAATAGCATGAGCAATGGACACATTAATTGGTTGGAAACTCAATCTTTCCACCCCAATTATGTCGGCCAGTGTATCTGTATCCACCAAAAAATCTTTGTCCTTCACAATGAAAATGAAATTGTTTGCACCCAAGAAAGAAAGGTTCGAATAAAAATATGCGGTGAGTTTTGGAAAAGCAACAGTGGATTCAGAACAGAACTGTTCCAGTTGCAGTAAAGCAAACTTCTCACGGAGATTGACCTTTATTGAGTCAAGAAAGTCGAGATCAACAGTTCTAGGGTTCATTACCCCTTTCTTCAGAAGTTTCGAATAAACCTTCTTGTGCCCTTTCAATCTAAACAGATTAGAGCCATCAGTAACATGTGCAGCCACACCCGATCTAGGCTGAAAATTAGCAAACAACCATTCATCGTCATCCTGAGGTTGATTTGCAGAGCTATAGAATGGGTCACTTGGTATGTTTTCAAATGTTTTGTTAACCGTTCCTTTCTCTATGACTCCCAATCTTTCTAGATCCCTCAAAAACATGGTTTCATTCTTGAATCCTCTATCTTTTAAGAATTCATTGATTAAGGACATCGGCATACCTCCTGTCTTCAGATTAGAGTAAAGCTTATAGGCAACATTGGGAGTCAGAATTCTTACAAGTTCAGCATCCTCTATAACCTCATCTTCAAGTTGAGTCGGTGGAGAAGGTTGATGCTTTGCCGAGAAGGTTGTTGCTGACTCGGACGCAGTGGAGGAGAAGAATCTTCTTCCTTAGTTAAGTCAAAATGGGTAGGATCCTCAGGCATAGATCGTGGTCCCCTGCTTGCAATTCTTGAAGACTTTCTCGAAGACATTGTCACTTCAAAGGAGAAATTCACCACTTGCTCGAAAAAGGAGATGACTTTTTAACAGATCGAGGATGAAAGTGAAAGCAAATAGGAATTTTGAATTCTAGGGTTTCAGTGAAAATGAAGAAGACGAGTCTCGGCAGTATATAAAGCGAGTAAAGCGAGGTAAACGAAGCGTCGCAAAAGGAAAATAAAAATACCTTTTTTGAAAATGATAACTTCCTTTTTTGAAAATAAGTGTCTTTTCAAAAATTGATAACTGCCATTTTGAAAAAGTAAAGAAAACTTAGAAAGGTAACCCCAATCAATTAGCGATTAATAGACAACCGTACCTTTTCAAATTTAGAAATACCTTACCATTGTAACTCTTGGATTTATGAGTCTGAACACATTTAGACTTTACCTTTTGAGTCTTGTGCACATCCAGACTCTACTGGGTAAGAGATATAATATTCAGTCAGGTGCGAATAGACTCAAATAGATTTTTCTCCAGTGGCTTTGTAAATATATCCGCCAGTTGATTCTTTGAGTCAATAAATTGAATCATGACTTCTCCATTTTGAACATGATCTCTAATAAAATGATATCGAATCTCTATATGCTTTGCTCTTGAATGAAGAATTGGATTCTTGGTGAGATTAATGGCGCTGTTGTTATCACATCTGATCTCAGTGCATGAATCTTTTATTCCAAAGTCTCTTAGTTGTTATTTTATCCATAAGATTTAAGAACAACAACTTCCAAGAGCCACATATTATGCTTCTACTGTTAAAAGAGTTACTGTATTTTGCTTCCTTGAAAACCAAGATACTGTCTTGTTACCAAGCAATTGACAAGTACCGGAAGTGCTTTTTCTTTTAACTCGGCAACCTGCTAGATCTGCGTCTGAATATCCAATGAGAGTAAAGTCTCCCTCTTTGGGATACCATAGACCTATCTTCGAGGTTGTTGCTACGTATTTGATGATGTGTTTTGCAGCACTTAGATGAGATTCTTTTGGATCTGATTGAAATTTGGCACAAATGCAAACACTAAACAAAATGTCAGGTCTAGAAGCAGTAAGATAGAAAGTGAGCCAATAATACTCCTATAAAGTTTCTGATTAACTTTCTTTCATCCTTCATCTTTATCCAGTTTTGAAGAACTAGATATTAGTATTTCGGTCTTTTTGCAATTATCTAATCCGAACTTTTTAACAAGTTCTTTTGCATATTTTTCTTGGTGAATAAAAATCCATTCTTTCAATTGCTTTACTTGAAGTCCAAGAAAGAAAGACAATTCACCCATCATGCTCATCTCGAATTCTTCCTGCATAGACTTAGAAAATTTCTTACATAGATTTTCGTTAGATTAACCAAATATTACATCATCAACATAAATTTGAACAAGTAAAAAGTTTTTACCTTCCTTTTTAATAAACAGAGTAGTATCCACTTTACCTTTGACAAAATCATTTTGGATTAAAAACTTACTTAACCTGTCATACCAAGCTCGAGGTGCTTGTTTTAATCCATATAAAGCTTTATTCAGTCTGAATACAGAGTCTAGTTTCATTGGGTCTTCAAAGCCGGAGGTTGTTCCACATAAACTTCCTCTTGGATAAATCCATTTAAGAATGCACTTTTGACGTCCATTTGGAATAACCTGAAATTCTTATAACAAGCAAAAGCAAGTAATAATCTAATTGCCTCTAACCTTGCTACCGGTGCGTAAGTCTCATTATAGTCTATCCCTTCTTCTTGCGTATATCCTTAGGCTACGAGTCTTGCCTTGTTCCTTACAACTTTTCCTTTTTCGTCCATCTTGTTCCTGAAACCCATTTAGCTCCAATAACAGATTTACCTTTTGGTTTAGGAGTTAGTTCCCAAACATCGTTGACATTGAACTGTCTGAGCTCTTCTTGCATGGCTTCGATCCAGCTTTCATCAGTTAAAGCTTCTTCTATGCTTTTGGGTTCTATTTCAGAAATAAGAGCTACAGCGCTAGACTCTTCATGCCTTTTGGATCTATTACGAATTCCTTCATCAATGTTACCAATGATGAGTTCTTTGGGATGACTAGACTTGTGCTTCCGATTCTTGATTGGTCCGCAGACATCAACTTCTTCTTCAGTTGATTCTTCGACATTTGATCGTTGTTGTCCTTCTGAAGTCTGAGCTGCTTCAGGGGAAGTAGACTTTGTAGAGTCTGGAGCAGATTCGGATTCTTCATGTTGAGTCTAGATTGATTGATTTTGTATAGAGTCTTGAAATTTGACATTCATTGACTCTTCCACAGACTGAGTCTTCTTGTTGTATACTTTGTAAGCTTTGCTGGATGTTGAGTATTCAAAGAAGATTCCTTCATCTGATTTTTCTTCAAATTTACCAATTCAATCATTTGCATTTTTTAGGATAAAACATTTACAACCAAACACATGAAAATAAGAAACAATTGGCTTAATTCCTTTGAACAACTTATAAGGAGTTTTTTCCAGAATAGGCCTTAAGAAAACTCTGTTAATAATATAACATGCTGTAGAAACTGCTTCACCCCAAAAACGATAAGAAACATTGCTTTCAATTAAAAGAGTTCTAGCCATTTCTTGCAACGATCTATTCTTCCTTTCCACAACTCCATTCTGTTCAAAAGTATATGGTGAGGAGAACATATGTTGAAAACCAGATTCATCACAAAATTTAGCAAAATCTTGATTTTCAAACTCACCTCCATGGTCTGTCCGTATGCTTGAAATAACATACCCTTTCTCATTCTAAACTTTCTTGGCAAATTTGGTAAAATAAGAGAAGGTTTCATACTTACTTGCCAAAAAGTAAACCCAAGTAAATCGTGAATAATCATCTACTATTACTAGGTAATATTTCTTCCCACCAATGCTTTGAGTTCTAGTTGGTCCAAAGAGATCCATATGTAGGAGCTGCAACACACGATTAGTGGAAACTTGATTTATCGGTTTGAAAGAATTTCTAACCTGTTTTCCCAATATACATGGTGTACACAAGTCAGATTTTTGGTACTTTAAGTTGGGTAGACCACGAACAAGCTTCTTTGAAGAGATCTTGGCAATTTGTTTCATGTTGATATGGCCAAGCTTTTGATGCTAGAGATTTTCTTCATCTTGAATTAAAATTAGACATTAAGATCTTTCTAGATTGATATCCAAAAGATAGATATTTCCATGTCTTCTCCTAGTAAAAGATTGTGAAAGATCTTTACTAGTGCCCGAACATATCCCTTCTTGAAAATTGATCTTGAATCCAATTAATCGCATAATTGGCGATGCCGAGCAAGTTGTAGTTGAGTCCTTCCACTAAGGACACGTTGTTGATTGTGAGACTTCCTATCTTTACAGTTCCACAACTAATAATTTTTCCCTTGCTAATTCCGCCAAAGGAGATTTTTCCACCAATTACTTGCTTAAGTTTAATAAAACAATTTGAATCTCCAATCATATACCTTGAACAACCACTATCCAAATACCATTTGACTTTTTTCTTGATAGTGGCTTGCAATTTGAAAAAGAAATTCAAGTTTTCTTTGGTACCCACACTTTCTTGGGTCTAATGGAGTTAGTGCAATATACGATATTTGCACAATCCTTCTTAATAGGCCTCCAAACCATAGGACATTCTTTCTCAAAGTATTCTGAGCTGTTACACTTGGAACATCTAAGAGAACTTCGACCAACAGGTTTCACAAAGACATTTTGAAAATGATTTCTATAGAAGGCTTTTGTGGGTTTTTGTTTGATTCTTTCTTTTATTTTTGGAAAATCAATTAAAGGAATAGTTTCAGATGTCATTCCCAAACCTAATTTATTAAAGTAAGGTCTTTGTATTGAAAGAATCTTTTCCAGCTTCTCGATCCCATGGAAAACCTTTTTGAAATGTTTGAAATATCATTTTTCAAAAGTGTGTTTTCTTTTGAAAGAGACTCTGCATTTTCTTTTAAAATAATAAAACTTTTATTGAGATTTTCAAACTTTTCTTTCCATAAAATTTCATGTTGCTTCAGTGTAGAATTCTCCATTTTTAGTTTGAAAATCCTTTTGAGAGAGGTTTTGAAACTAAAACACAATTCATTAATATATTTTGAGACCTTAATAGGAATTTGAAAATTACTTACCTCGATTTCACTTTCGAATCTGAGTTGGTATTGATTTCTGAGTCCGAGTCTGATTCTGATTTTTCCATTAAACAAATATTAGCATAATCATCATCACTATCTTCGTATTCAGTATCACTCCAAGTTTCTGCTTTGAGTGTCTTTCTGTATTTCTTAGCTTTTCCTTTCTTTTTCTTCACCAAGGGACAGTTGGGTCTGATGTGTCCCTTTTTCTTGCATTCAAAGCAAATCACTTCTTTATTGGATTCATCATCCTCAGCTGATTTGTTTTGAAATCTTTGAGAGCTTTGTTTCTTCCAATTGAATCTTCTTCCCTTTTTGTTCGCCCCTGAACCTCTTTATCATGAGAGCAAGTTCTTCATCGTCTATGTCCTCTTCAGAATCTGTAACATCAGAATCATTGTTAGACTTTAAGGCAATTGACTTTTTACCTTTGGGATCATCATTTTCATTGATTTGCTCCACTTCATAGGACTGAAGTGTTCCAACCAATTCATCAACGGAGAGTGGCATGATTCTTTGTGTTTCCCTTATTGAGGTCTTTACGTGATTCCAGTCTTTGGAAAGTCCACGCAGCAATTTGTTGACCTTCATTGGTTTTGAAATTGGCTATCCCTGATACTTTAGACCATTTACAATTTCTGTAAAATGACTAAACATCTAAGTGATGGATTCTACTGGTTTCATCTTGAAAGCTTCATACTGTCCGAGTAAAATGTTGATCCTTGTTTCTTTCACTCGATCAGTTCCTTCATAGGTAATATGCAGCCTGTCTCAGACTTCTTTGGTTGTTTCACAAGAAGATATTCTGTTATATTCAGCATGAGACAATGCACAATATAATGAGTAAATTGCTTTAGCATCAAGAGCTTGTCTCTTGGATATCTCTTCTTGAGTCATGTCACTAGCTTCTGCAACTTCTTTTCCCCTTTCTGACACCAATGTAGCTTTAGGAATAATTCCTTTTTCTACCACATCCCATTCCAGAGGATCTTTCGATCTTAGGAATACCTTCATCTTGTTTTTCCATATACTGTAATCCTTTCCATCGAAATAAGGCGGTCTGGTGTTGCTTTGCTTTTCAACCAAACTTGGAGCCAACATACTAGCCATGGATCTTTAACTCTAAAGTAAAAACACTTCAATGAAATGAGTACACAGGCTCTGATACCAATTGATAGTGCTAGTGTGAACACCTAGAGGGGGATGAATAGGTGTAAAAACTAATTTTATAAAACTCAGTAACTTAATGCAACTTATATAACAACAAAAGACTTTAAGATGTAGAATATATGCAATAATATAAAGCTACGAATTAAGTAAAGAGATAAGGGAAATAGAATTTAAACACAGAGTTTTATAGTGGTTCGGCTTAGACCAAGCCTACGTCCACTCTCCCACACTGACAGCCCACCAGCTGGATTTCACTATGAATCAAAAGAGTTGTTACAATCACACGTCCTTGATTTCATAGTATAGAGACTTTGCTATACTTTCTCAAGGTCTCTCAGGAATCTAACCTCTCTTTTGAGTACAAGTTTTCGCTCAACAATCAAATCAGCAAAGAACTGTAAGTTTCATACTTTGGAATTTTTCTATCTCGCACCCCTCGAATAACTAGAGCATTCTCCTTATGTACTCCTCCATGCCTCCATAACATTTGGCACCTTCCAAAGGAGTTCTTCCAATCTAACCGTTGGACAGAATCAATTTAGAGAGATCTCGGATCATTTAAGGAAAATGAAGATAGCCCACCAATCTTGCTCGCCCATACAATCAGGATCTAGGTTTCCATAAGTAGAACCTTCCAAGTTTACTTCGCCAATCAACGGATCTGAATTACTCGAATTATTTCAAACACGAATAATAGATCTTTAGATGTTATCTCCAGCCGTGAGATAATCTTCAACCAAACGGATCAAATCCTTAAAGATGAACTATATTTGAATAAGATTTCTTCATCGGTCTAGAGACTATCAATGAGAGCAGAATTTAAATCTTAAGTCTGACAGTCTTCAGACTTTGATGGAAGGAAACGTTTTGTCAACTTCAAAACAGATAAGGAAGTTTTCTCCAACAGTAGTCAACTCAACATGATAACAACACATTCATGAACACTTTATTGAATGTGAAAGAGATTATACATGTCAAAATGTTACTGAATGTAATAAAACATAGATATACACTTTATTAGAGTAAAAACAAAATAGCTCCCACTAAATAATAGCATCCAATGATGCTTCTCAACCCATATTTATGATTTGTCGTTCATAACCACAATGGCAAAGATATTTAGTTAGTAGATTAATAACCATATCATCTATGGAAATATGCTCCACTGTAACGTCACCACTTTGTGTTTTTCTATGTTCAACAACTTGACCACCATATGTTTAGACCCCTTGAGATCTCTATTATTATTAATAAATAACACTGAAGAGTTATTGTCTCAATACAACTGTATTAGTCTATTCTCAAAATCAAATACGGACAATTTCTTAATAAGGTTCTAGAGCCAAATATTCCGAGTAACAGCTAAAAAGCATACTACATACCTTGTTTATATGGTAAAGGATAACATAGATTTTTGTTTCTCGCTTTGCCATAATTTTGCATTTTTTGCTAACATAAAGATACATCATGTTGTCGACTTCTTGTCATCTTGACAGCTAGCAAAATCTACATTTGAATACCTTACTAGCTCCAAGTCCTAAACATGTTTGTAAATCAGCATATAGTCTCTTGTTCTTTTAAGTACCTCAAAACCTTCATGGCAACAATTTAGTGATCGTGTCCTGAATTTGACTGATATCTACCTAAAAGTCTTGTCGTAAAAATGATATTTGGTCTAGTGCAAACTTGAGGATACATGATACTTCCAAGTACACTAACATAAGATATATCCTTCATTTATGCTTTCTTAATCTTTGAATGAAGACATTGCACTAGACTCAGTTTATCACCCTTAATAATACGAGCAATTCCTAGCTTACAATGTTGCATACTGAATCCTTCTAGAATACAATTGACATGTGCCCTTTGAGACAAACCCAATACATAGTGAGAACAATCCCTATGGATCTCAATATCAAGAACAAAAGACGTCTAATTGAGGTCTTTGAAGTCAAAATTCTTTGACAGCATTTACTTTGTCTCATGCAATAATCCAATATTGTTACTTGTAAGCAAGATGTCATCTACATAAAATATGAAAATAGTAAATTTCCTCCCACTAACTTTGGATTGTATACACCAATCTACTTTGTTCTTAACAAAACCAAACAAATTGACAAAACTATGAAATTTCAAGTACATTGTCTACAAACTTGCTTGAGGCCATAAATAAGACTTTTCAGTTTACACACAAGTTTAACTAAATCATCTACTACAAAACCTTGGAGTTATATCATATAGACTTCTTTATTAAGGTATCCATTGAGAAATGTAGATTTAACATCCATTTAGCGTAACTCCATATAAAAAATGAGCTATTAATGACACGTTCACTTTGAAAGAATATTTAGAAAAGACTAGGGAAAAAATTGCTTCATAGTCTACTCATTTTCTCTGATTGAAACCCCTAGCTACTAGTCTGGGTTTGAACTTCTCAATATTTCTTTTGGAGCCTCCTTTAGTCTTATGCATTCATTTGCAGCAAATGGGCTTATAACGTTCAAGCAATTCAACAAGCTCCCAAACACTATTATGTTTCATAGATTGCATATTATCTTTCATTGTATCTAACCATAGATCTAATTGAGGATAAGAAACAACATTTATATAAATCACTAGATCAACCACGTAATAGATATTGTAGTCATGTTGTCATAGATAGACTATATAGTCTAGAGATACAACCGATCGCCTCTCCTAATAGATTTCCAAAGTGGAGCTACAATCACTTCATCTTGTGCCTAAAAACTTTGAAGAAACTTCATCAGGAATTATATCAATAATAATATCCTGAACTTCAATAGGTTTAATATGTGGTGTAGGATATTTCACAATTATCTGTATAGACAAAAATAAAGACACAGTAGTCTCCACCATACTATTATCTTTAATAGTTTGAGAGCAACTATCCTCTATAACTACACCAAACTCCAGAAACTTCACTATTGTCGGGGTTTTACAATTCTTGCATCTCCATTGGGATTATAAAACCTAATATCATTTCGAATGATTTGAGCAAGACACAAAATAACACTAAGTGGCTTGAGATTCTAACATACTTAATGTTGATTATATAACCTAATTTCTGCAGGACCCAAACCTCAAAATGATAAAGCTAGATTTATGTCTAGTCCATAATTCAAAAGAAGTCAATGGAACAGTTTTGATAGGAATATGGTTTAATGCATAAAGGGTCATTTCAATGCTTCACCCCACAGAAAATTAGATAAATTAGTCCTACTAATCATACTCACCATCATGTCCATTGTGGTGCAATTACATTTTTCAGCTACACCAACTTGTTCAAGATTTTCGGTAACTAAGTTACCATCCAAGAATCTTCTAAATATTTGACAAATGTCCCTTTAAGTTATATAGCAATGCCATACTTGCCAAAACACTCACCACTACGGTCAAATTTGATGTGACATCCATAATTTTCATATTTATAATTATGTAATATTTTTCGAAAATTCATACTATGATAATAATAGTTAGATTTTGAGCTAAGTATTATTTGTCTTAGTATTTGGAGAAGCACGCAGAGACTTTAATCGAATTTGTAAATTTTGTGAGATGTAGTCGGTAATTTTCATGAACTTAAATCGTCTCAGGTATGACATATGAATCGAATTATGTGCATGTTAATAATAGAACAATATTAATTAAATTACTATAGTCTTACTAATTAATGGTTGTTATTAATCATGTAAGTTTTAGTTAACTGAAAATAATATTGTGGAATAATTTGTGTTAATGGTGCTAAAAGAATGAGAGTACATTTTGCTTACTACATTTTTCCATTGCAAAATTTATTAGTTAAAATCAAAAGTACCACATGTCATTGAACAAAGTTTTGCATGGCCATGTGTTCTTAAAACACAATATTTTGTAGTTAAATTTTTTTACACTTAAACTAAGTATAGATTATTTCAAGATGACTCATTTTCTTAATGCATTCTTTTTTGCCACATGCAAGAGCCTTGCTTTTTATTATTGCCACATTAAGTTGAAGATTAACATGCAATTTTACACCTAGCATTGCAAGGAATTAAATTATCTTAATTAATTTTAACAAAACTCATTTTATCTTGCCAAAGACCCATTTTCCGTTCCTTCCAAAAAGCCAAATAGAAGTTACATGTGTTATTTTCCACTTTTCAATCCAAGAATTTGGAGAACAGAGCTTCATATTCAAGTACAATTAAGGTGGTAAAGACAATTGATAGTCCGTGGTTTGCATTTGTTTGAGGTAAGTGAAGTTTTTAGTGTTAAGTTAGTTCAAATCTACTTAGTTACGTTTATCTTAATTGGTTGGGTGAGAGGTGAAGTCTTGATGTGAGTATGGTGGTTGTTAAGTGGCTTGATAATTTCTTGCAAGTTCGTTCTGCTTCATTTTGGTTCATTCTAGTTCATTCTATGTGATTCTAGATAGTCAAAATGTGCTCATTTTACTATATTTGTCTTGATATCTCATTGCATGTTCGTTCTGCTTTTTTTTTCTCATTCCAAATAGTTAGAATCTGGTCATTATGCTGTATTTGTCTTGATAATCCATTGCATATTCGTTCTACCTCTTTCTACCTTATTCTTGGTAGTTAAAATCTAGTCATTATGTTGTATTTGTCTTGATAATCCATTGCATATTCGTTTTGCCTCTTTTTACCTTATTCTGGATAGTTAGAATCTGGTCATTCTATCATATTTATCTTGATAACACATTACATATTCATTTTGCTTCTTTCTACATCATTATAGGTAGTTAAAATGTGGTCATTCTGTCATCTTTATCTTAATGACTTATTGCATGTCCGTTCTACTTCTTTCGACCTCATTCCAGATAGTTAGAATTTGGCTATTCTACCATATTTATCTTGGTAACTCATTGCATGTTTGTTCTACTTCTTTCTACCTCATTCTGGGTAGTTAGAATCTGGTCATTCACCATCTTTGTCTTGATTATTTTTTACATGTTCGTTCTACTTCTTTCTGCCTCATTCCGAATAGTTAGAATCTGACCATTATGCCATCTTTGTCTTGATGACTTATTGCATATCCATTCTGCTTTTTTCTACCTATTCTAGATAGTTAGTATCTAGCCATTCTGCCATCTTTGTCTTGATTACTTATTACATGTTCATTATGCTTAATTCTATTTCATTATGGGTAGTTAGAATCTGACCATTCTACCATATTTGTCTTGGTGACTTATTACATATTCATTTTGTTTCATTTTTCCACATTCTAGGTAGTTAGAATCTGGTCATTTTGTCATATTTATATTGATGACTTATTGCATGTTCATTCTGCTTCTTTCTACCTCATTCTGGGTAGTTAGAATCTGGCCATTTTGCCATCTTTATCTTGATGACTTATTTCATGTTTGTTTTGCTTCTTTCTATCTCATTCTGGGTAGTTGGAATATGGTCATTAGGCTAAATTTGTCTTAATAACCCATTGCATGTTCGTTTTGCTTTTTTCTACTTCATTCTAAGTAGTTAGAATCTGGTCGTTCTTCCATAGTTATCTTAATGACCCATTACCTATTTGTTCCGCTTTGTTCTGCTTAAATTCTCCCAGTTATAATATATTTGTTTCACTTGTTTCTGTTGGAATTTTCTAAGACAAAATTTATCCATTTGTGAGTTTGCTTGAATATGTTTATTGGTGAGTTTGTTCACTTACTAAATCTGCCAACTTGTGAATCTATTTGCTGATAAATCTGTTTATTAGTTCAGGCAGACTTTACTAATTTGAATCTAATTCTCATTGAATCCATTGGTCTTTTGATTCTATCCATTACTAAATTTGTCCATTCATAAGTATGTTCATTGTTGGATCTGTTCTTTTGTTCTATGAGCATTTATCAAGCCATAATTTACCTTTTGATTGTTCAGACTTTACGATTAGAATGTACTTCGTTGTTCTAACCCAATATGTACCTATTTACATATTCAGACTTTACCTCCAAAATGTACTCATTCATCCAAATTTAGAATATACCCATTTGATTTATCAGATTTTGATATCCAAAACTTGCTTGATATTCGGACTTAGAACGTACTCATTGGAATATCCAGACTTTAATAATCAGAATATGTATGTATGTTATTTCATATGTGGTTATTGACAAATTGATTAAATTGAGTTGAGATATGTGTGCTATACTTGTGAGTATGCATATACCATGGTATGAATGAGATTAATGTGATTTTATCACCCGTCTAGCGGTGAGTGAGGATGTCCCGTGATGGAAGTTTGTGGGATGCCCTAATTGTTGGGATGCCCCGGGGAGTGTTTCGGGATGCCTCGAAGTCAAGATGCCCCTGTGGTGAAAGTTTGTTGGATGCCTCAAAGTTGAGATGCCCCGTGTGTCGAGATGCCTCGAGAGTGTTCGGGAGGATGAAACATTAATGAATAAAATGCATTGTTATGTGTAGAGCCAAATAATTGTGTGAAACATGGTGTGCACATGCATGAGTTTGGATGAACATTTTGTTGGTTGACAATTTCTGTGGTAGATGAAAATGAAAGGTAAAGTCTATTTATGTTTGTATTATACTTATCGGATGATTATGCAATCATTTTATGTATATTAGGTGAAATGGTAAGATAATTTTTCTAACTTAAAACTAGAAATTTCATTTGCTAGGCTTCAACTCATCCCTTTTATTTTTCAGACGTGTAGGATGGACATCCCTCAACCCTTGCACTATAAAGTTTGTGTATAATGAAGCTTTTTATGAAAGTGTGCTTGAATAGAATCTGGAATAATATATACCAAGTGTAGTTCTACAATATGGGTTGATGTACGAGGTTTTGCGGAGTGGGTTCCTTTTTGGTTCATTGCCTAGTACTGAAATCTTGATGGAGAGTTGGTCCATTGAGTAGCCTCGATCTGAATGTTGGAGGCATAGTAGATGGAAAAGTTATCGACCCGTGACTCATCTAGAACGTTTGTATAGGCAAACTTTTGAAGTATAGTATAGTTTGGAGATAGTCTCCCTACCCTACCCAAACTTCTGTCTTTTGCTCGTGATGTAATTAACTTGTGAACTCATATGTAGTGTAAATAAAAGAAGTAGAAGTATGTTGGTTATAATTGTAAGGTTTTAGTCGTTAAAAGAATATTCATAAATGTTTATTTTCACTTCCGCACGCTCAAAGAAATTAGCAATATAATAAACACATTTTGGGTGACGTTCGGGATGTTACATTTGACACCCTTCAAGACTTATCCCAACTATTTCTTGACTTCAGTCCGAAAGATCTTGAACTTGTCAAAAGATTCAACTTTTCTTTAATCAAATACAAATAACCATATCGGGAGTAGTCGTCAATAAATGTGATGAAATAAAAATTTCTACACAACGTTACCATAGAGGGTCCATTAATATCAGTATAAATGATCTCCAATAGGTCAGAATTTCATATTGTAGTTTTCTTTTTTATTTTAGTCATCTTACTTTTATAATAGTCTACGCAAGTCTTTAGGTAACTTTAAGAGTAGACAAAATGTTAACTTTGTCAGTCTTTCTTCTCTTCTCTAGACATATGATTATAATGTTAATGTACAAGACTATCCCTTAAGTAGAAGTCTTTTGTAAACAATTTTTTTAACTATATAAGCAACGTACATATCATTGGGAGATTATCACAATTGGTACAACCCATTTGATATATTGCAACACCCAACTTAACTTTACTTGAATTGAAAAACATAGAAACAATATTGTTCTTTACTTCAAAAGAGTAGCCACACATATCAAATGTAATACAGAAACTAAGTTTTGTCTAAAAGAAGGTATATAAAAGGTGTTTTTCAACATCAAATGAAAACCACAATCCAGAATTAAAACAAAATCTCTCATGACCTCGACTTCAACTTTAACATTGTTTTCCATGATGAGTTATGATTCATCCTAATTTGGCTTCCTTTGATTTATGAATCTTCTTATGGTAAACAACATATATCATTGCATCGCTATCTAGCCCAAGGACTGGATGAGACTTTCGATAGGAATTGGATTCATAAACGAATGCCAAAGAATCATTAGCTATAGGTTCACGCTTGGACAACCAAGCTTAATGTTTCTCATAGTGTTTTATGTGTCCTCTCTTCCTACAAAAGTAGTAGAGGATATCATTCCTCTTAAAGGGTTCTATCTTGAGACCAAAGTATCAAAATAACCAAGGGTTTCATGAGTATCTTTATAAATATGATTTTTGGACTTCAAATCTACCATCTTTAGAATGTAATCCTTAACCTCATCAGAATCATCATAACTCATGTTGAAGAGTCCTTGCAAATGTATCACGATCTTGGCATTAGATAAGACATAATTTCAAACCACCAAGGTTTCTATCATCCTTTTAGCATTCAGTCAGCTGGTAAACCATTTTCAAGTGTTCCCGAATGGAACGCTTCATGGATAATGGACAAATTTGATTGCTCTTTTCCGAGTAGTAAAATGTGCTTTTTAGTTCCATATTGCAAGCAGTGATATTGCCAGCTTATTTTCAGTAAAAGCAATATAAACAACCACCAACTTCATCTCAAATAGAAAATATTTTTTCAATACTTAAAATTTGACCCAATAAGAATCTTAATCACAGTGGAGCTACTGATTACATAAAGGTGACTTAATAACAAGCAATATATGCAATTGACATCATGTGAATACAGTGTAACTTGAAAATCGTATAAGTACACATCTTGAAAGCTACATACATCATTATATAAACATCTTTGAGCAGAATATATGGCATGAAATTGTATATTCTCCACATGACAGCGATTATGAGAATATATTCTAACTTTTTGCGAATTCACTACCTTTGGGTATATGAACCACTAAGGTCAATCACTCCTCAACCATATACTATACATGTATCCCTTCTCTATAAACTAATACACAATCACTTTTTTTGAAAGAATGATCACACATTAAAATATGAGACATCCCACTATAATATGATATCGATATTTCTCAAATCTAATCAAGTGTGCTACTTTGGTGGTCAAATCCAATTGAATAATTAGAACTCTCTCATACCAGGGATATAAATTTTATGTCTCACATTTACCTTATATATGTGATTTTAGACTCGATGACGGGGCAATTTGTCACTAAAATCATATGTCATGCCAATTATATTGCTTCATTCATTAATACATATCGAACCTTATACATGATGAATCAATACTCTACATATTTTTTATGTGATGATATACACGTGAGCTTGCAATGTTTTTCTAAAACCATGGTGAAACACATGAAAAAAAAATACCCCAAACATACACGTATTTAGGGTTCTGCATATATTTTCACATCCTTAAAAGTATCAAACATATAAAATAAATACATCACGGTGTAGAGAATCTCCATGCGAGCATATTGGTACTAAGAATGCGCTAAGCGGAGCATGCACACACTTTCATACGCCAACAGACTATGCGGCGTCAGCCGCCGGAAAGCCAGTCTGACTAGGCTCGACTGGTCCGATCAGTCGACAGTTCAACCAGCCAATGGTTCAATCGGTCAATGGTCAAACTGAGTTGGGTCAAAATCGAGTAAACTCGGGTCAAGTCAACCTGATCAACTTGGGTCGGCCAAAGGTTGGATCACATGCTACGTGTCAAGCACAAATAAGGCATGCACATGACGTCATCAGAGACATGCATCTCGTGTCAATGACATGTGTCCGCATATGATGTCACATGACGTCATCCACGCTGAGGCGATTCACGCGCTGCGCGATGGCGCGTGGTGCCGATTTCTAGCACCTCCTTGGCATGTGTAGCATGTAAGGCGGCATGAAGCTTCTTCCGATGGCATGCCACCCATCAAAATGCTTGTCTTGATGAAATGAGTCCAAATATGTGATCACAATTCACTTTCTTTTCTTTCTCGCAATGAGAACAATGCTTCATTCAAGTTTGGGAGGAGACAAAAGTTTTGCTAAATCTGAAAAAAAAAAAAAAATTATTGCCATAAGTGCATTTCTTATTATGAATTTTTGTGGAAGATTTAAATTTTGTTCAAACCCGTAATTGATTTGTGAGTTAATTTTGATTCTGATATGTTGACCCACTAAGTCCTTAATTTTTTAATTGTGTGTACATCTAGATAACATTTATTTGGAGTATGTAATTTTATTAGATCTCATCCAAATCTTAGAATTTGTTTGATTTTCACTTGGGTTGAAATCCTATGTTATATCTAATTGAGAAAATAATTAAGGTTAATTTTGGATCGATTGGGTCCTTTAAGCCAACCCTGTTTATTTATCCCTATTAAGCTCGTAGAGCCTTAATTCTCATCTAATCTTTCATTAAGACCCACATACTTTTAACTTAATTTTACCATATTATATCATTGTCCCACACCTTATGAACACATTGATTTTTAGGATAAAAATTTATTTGACCATAATAGAAATTTGGGAGAAAGGGCGGAGCATGGAAATAATTTGATTGCTATGGTTGTTCAGGATGTATCGTTAAAAAATTGCTTTTTCCCTATCGAATTATCAATTGAGTGAGCTTTTGGATACTTAATAAGTTACAAATATTCATGTTTCGGGAGGGACATAGGGAGGAACTCCACCATATAGCAATGCAAAAAAAATAAAAATAAAGAATGATGATAAGTGGTGGCAAAAAATTATCTTGAATGAGTGAAATTATGAATAGTACTATGGGCTCTAATTAGATCTAAGCTTAAAGTTACTATTATCCCATCATTGGCCCAGCCTTATACCGTATATTACAAACTAAGAAAAGTCTTATTGATTTTTTGGACATTAGTGGAAAGAGAAATGAAAAGCAAACTTATAAGATTTTGTCATAATTATTAATAATTTTTGAGAGGTTGTATACCATTATGAATTTATCTGCATTACATATAAATCGAAAAGATGAGGACTCACACACATATTTGGATCACATAGTTAGAATTTGTCTTAACTTATGAATCAATTTCAATGTTTGGATGAAATTTATGTTTTCTTTGAATTGTGAATTCGAGCAATAATGGAAGAATGTCATGAAGGGGGTTGTTGGCTTGAGTATATGTTATATCTTGCTTTTATTCGAGGACTAGAAAAATATCAAGTTTTGGGGTTTGATAACTCTGTGAATTAGAGTTATTTTACCTATTTTAGACAATAAATAATGTAACAATTGAGAGAAAATATTTGGATTTCCTTCTATTTATTCAAATTTTCCTTATTTATGAAGCATAATGAGATATGGAGAAATTAAGGGAAAAATGGTAAATGAAAAGGAAAGAAATAAGCCAGCCACAAAAGCATTGGAAGGAATTGGGATTGTGATTCATAATTGTCTTGTGTTTGGAGCCTTTGATTTATCTTATAAATAGAATAACATTGAGAGCTTGGGGAAAAGCTAGGTTTTTATTTTGTGTTAATACTACGAAAAAAACCTTAAACTAGTACATTTATGACAAATTTATCACAAATTAATTTTTTGATCACAAAAAACTCCAAACTGATACATTTGTAATAAATTTATCCTATATTAGTTTTTATTAAATTTTACTGTCAAATTACTGAGTTGGATGATGCGTGATATTTGACTAATGTATCATTTTTGGATTTTACTTTTAATTTGTCATAGTTATATCAGTTTAGTTATTTTTTATGGTATTAATTCAATTTAATAGAAGTTATAATTGTCATAACTATACTAGTTTGGGGATTATAGCGATAAAAAAATTAATTTAAGGTAAATTTATTATAAGTATACCCATTTGGAGTTTTTTTATGGTCATATGTGGTAAATTTGTCATAAGTATATCAGTTTGAGGTTTTCTGTGGTCATTTGGGGTATATTTATCACATATGTACTAGTTTGGAATTTTTCGTGGTATTGACCATTTTACTTTTAGATCTTTTTTCATTATTTGGGGAGTTTTTCAAGTAATTTGGAGAGAATACAAAGTTGTGATAGAATTCTTATTTTTCGATTCAAGATGTTGGGTTTAATTTAGGGCAGCGCTATTTCCACTCCCTAAAAAAATTTATCCACTCCCATTTACACTAAAAAGATAAGACTGCACTCAATCTTTCAATTGAAGTTTAAAATTGATGATACCACTTGTTTTTCTTTTTTTTTTTTGTTTTCTATTTAGGTTAGTTACCATAATTAAGTAGTTCACATCTTTTTAGTATATTAAAGAAAAGTGCATTACAATATATTCCAATAACAGTTTACATGCTTTGTGTAAAATTGTGTCACTTATAGTAAGGAAAAAAGACATTTTTATATAGAATTGAAACTGAAAAGTTTATTCTTCATCATTGATCTTATAGTAATTTGTAAATTTTTTTGTTCTTCTTATCTCAAAAGCTCACTTTCTTGATGAAACTTTTATTAATTTCACTAGTCTAAAATATATATCAAGTCTCCTTATTTACTATATCAAAGAATTTATCTTTTTTCCTTATTATATTAATGAGATAATTTTATACATGTAAGATGTTAAAGGAATATCTAGGAACACACTAAAAACATTGTGCACAATGACATATCTTTATATATTTTTTTCGTAAACAATTCATATATAATATTAATTTTTGTCAATCCAAAACAATGATACTCGACTTATATTTCAAAAAAAAAATTACTTTATGCAATGTGGTAATTTAATTAAATTTCATCTACTTAATTTATCTATGAATTCGATCAGCAACGTAAAAAAGAACTAGATGTCTTTTCCACAAAACATACTCTCATGGAAGTAATATCTAATAATAATAATAATAATAATAATAATAATAATAATAATAATAATAATAATAATAATAATAAACATTGGGCCTTTGAAATACACGGAAAATATACAATAAACACAATCTAAACATATGAAATTATTAATTATGGTAAGTAAATCCTACATAGATATAGAAATACTTCAAAAAGGGAAGTAAATAAATTTGGGACCACAAATATAAATTGCAATTGAATGATAAAGGACAGATTGTCTTTTTGGTGAAAATTGGATGGATTTAGTGATATAAGGGGTGAAAATAGCGCCACCCATAATTTATATCATTTCTTCTTTTATTATGTTCTAATTTTCTTTTGCTAGGGCTACGATATAGCCTAACCCTAATGATATGAATTTCATACTTTTTTTCTATTTTACAAGTGATTTCATTCATATTAGTTATACATTATTGTGCTTAATGCTTTTGTGGCTAATTGAATGATTTGATGTGCATATTTGAGACTAAGTGATAATTTGCAGGTGCTTTTTATATTATATAACCATGAACTAAATGTAGATACAGTGTACCATGTTATTTGTGTGGCTTTTAATAATAAGGTGATTCAAAAGATTCATTATAAACAGGGAATGTTCATAGATTTTAATGCACTTATATTTATTTAAATTCACAGAAAGATATGGTGAATTGATAAACAGAGTAAGTTTGCTATACCTGAAGATAGGAAAATAAATAGATTAGAAAATTTCATTATCATATGTTTGATATCATTCTTGTATGCATAATAATCTGAAAATTTAAATTTAATGGTTATGGTGAAATCGAATGCTCTAACATATTTGTTTGATTTATTTACTTCATTTAGTTCTGAAATTTTGTTTCTAAGATTGTTAATTTTAATTTATTCTCAATTTTATTTTGATATATTAGATAAAATTTATAATTAGTCAATTTTAAATATTTAATTGATTTGTTAATCATCAATTTCTATGAGATGATATTCTTTCTCATCATTATATTACTTGTTCGACATATTCATTTGTTTTTGGAATTTTACGAACATGGGACTCGATGTAATCGAGTTTTTATCTTCCTTTTTCATCTGGAAGGCTCGACCTGTCATTGCCGGATCACACTACGGAAAATTTACGCATGCTTAGTTCCACCAAAGGAATCAATTTGCAGTCATTCAGGTTTTTGTCTTGCTAACCTGGGAACTGGGAATCAAAAGAAATGTGTGACGGTTCTGACAACTACAAACACCATCCGGTAGTCTAAGCAACAAAGACTAATTTTCACTGAAGACTAAACAACGAAGACTTACCATCAGATCCAAAAAAAAAAAAAAAACACAACGACGACTTGCTCTCTCTCTCTCTCTCTCTCTCTCTCTCTCTCTCTCTCTCTCTCTCTCTCTTTGCTTGACTGTATATAATAGTCAAAACATAAATGAGTAAAAAAATGTTATGCGATCACTCGAAACAAACGGACTTAATGAACACCCTTGACTCAATCACAACTTCTTTTTTCTTGGGCTCAACATTCCTTTTTGGCTCTTCCAATTTCCTTATATATAGAATATCATTAGACAGTCTTGCTCGGCTGCAATTCTGAAAGAGAGCTACCTGAGTTGGCGACAGAATTAGAATCTCCACACCTCGGAAAGCATTAACATCCCAGGATAAATTTCAAAGCAGTTCTTAAGAATCTCTAATCTCAACAATTTCAATGCAAGAACTAATCATAAGAGTATCCTTATTTAATGATCTCACCTTCTTTTCGGTAAGTCAAAGTTCAATATCATTCACCTTACTTTAAGAGTGCCCAGTTGTGTAGGGTCAGGAATCTTTTTTTTTACGCGGTCAACAAGGGTGTGTTGTTGGGATCAGATTCATGTATTTGCCCCCAATTCTTTTACACGTGTAAATGCTGATGGCTGAACTTTGCTACAAAGAGTCATGTACAGGTGATTAAAGTACCAAGTTCGATACCTTTACCTAGAGAGAATGACAAGTTTAAGCCCGTCATGTATAAATGCCTATATCTTCAATAGACATGTGTGGCGGATCAGATTCACGTATTTGCCTCAATTCTTTTATACATGTAAATGCCAATGACTGGACTTTGCCACAAAGAGTCATGTTTGGGTGATTAAAGTATGAAGCTTGATACCTTCACCTAAGAAGAATGCCAAGTTTAAGCCTGTCAAATAGATCTGGTTAGATTTACTTTCAAGACAATGAGTTTTGGGTCAATTAAAATATATTAATTGCTCTACAATACATTAATTCTCGGATGTGGAATTTCTCTGACACAACTCACAATCCTAACAATATTTATAACTTTCTTCAAGGAGTCTAAGGGATCATTTTCAATTTTCACCGGTGCTACTACTCAATAATAGATTAATATGCAAGATTCTCAATAAAAATTATTTTATTATATTATGATGTAAATATGAGCAGCTTAACATATTTTATTTCACATTTCATTTTAATTTTCGACTCGTTCATCTTAAAAGAAGAAGAGAAGAAGAAGAAGAAGAAGAAGAAGAAGAAGAAGAAGAAGAAGAAGAAGAAGAAGAAGTCAATAAGAGTAGTGATGAATGTAGAGTGATGAATGTAGCTGATTGGTTAATAATGAAAGCCCACAACACACGAATCAGTGATGGGTGCCAATCTTCTTCAGGGTTGCTTCCTTACATTTTCCAAACTTTCGTTTTTTCCAACCAAAGAAAGGGACAAGGCAAATGCCCACTAAATCAAGTCAAGAAGAAGAAGAAGAAGTAAGTCAATAAGAGTGCCCACAACACATGAATCAGTGATGGGTGCCAATCTTCTTCAGGGTTGCTTTCTTACATTTTCCAAACTTTCGTTTTTTCCAACCAAAGAAAGGGACACAACACACAAATCAGTGATGGGTGCCAATCTTCTTCAGACTTGCTTCCTTACATTTTCCAAACTTTCCTTTTTTCCAACCAAAGAAAGGGACACAACACACGAATTAGTGATGGGTGCCAATCTTCTTCAGGCTTGCTTCCTTACATTTTCCAAACTTTCCTTTTTTCCAACCAAAGAAAGGGACAAGTAGGGGTGTGCAATGGGAACCGCCCGAACCGGGAACTAGCCCGACCGGACCGGACCGAACCGATCGGTTTTGGGAGGTTCCCACAGTCGGCGGTCCAGTTCTCAGTTCCTAATCTTGGAACTGGTGGCTGGTCATTCCGGTTCCCAATTCCAAGGTGGGAACTGGACCAAACCGGACCGACTGGACCAAACCAAACTTTTTTATATATAATTTATATACATAGAATTAATAAAAATATATAAACATGATAACTTATTGCAACCAAAATTGCAATTTGAGGTAGCAACCTCTTATATGGCCAAGAGACCATTAAAACCCCTTTTTGTTACTCTTTTATTTATAGAAAAAATTTCCTAGTTAGTTTCATCTTCTACTCGATGTGGGACTAAGACTCCAAGAGACCCACAAGACACTTCAAGCCTCCAAGAGTCCCACATCAACTAAACATTCAAAGAGCATAAGAGAGATTGTCTATAAAATTTAAGCCAAGCACAACCTTTAGCCAAATTGTTCATGGCCTTCATGGTTTAAGTTGAGTGTGAAACACACGAAGTGTGAATCGCACAAGTGAAGTCTGAATATTTTACACATGGAAACATGTGTGATTAGTTTTGTTGAATCGCCCGAGAACCGAATTAGATTGATCGATCCGGAGCGCGGTCACTCTTTAGTGCAAAAAGTAGAGCTAATTTTGTTGGACCGGACCATACCGGAACTGATGGTCTGGTCCGATTCCCAATCCTAGGACCAAACGGTCTGGTCCACGGTTCGCAATTTTGGGAATCAGTACTCCCGATCCGGTTCTCGGTTCCAAGGTGGAACCGGACTGAATCGGAACCGATCACCCCTAGGGACAAGGACTTTTGTTTTTTCCAACCAAAGAAAGGGACAAGGCAAATGCCCACTAAATCAAGTCAAAAATCAAAAACGCAAAAGTCTCAGTCAAGTGCTGGTGATTTGACAACGGTTGGTGGTTGCGGGCGGCAACGGATCCAAGGGCGACAACCGCAGCAAGGAAGAATAAAAATAGAAAAATAGAAAAGAAAAAATGGCTTATTTCTATAAATTGTTCCTAAGAACAAGAAACTATTTTTTTCTACTTCTTGTTTATATTCTAAATCTAATTCCCTAACACTTTTCTATTTTGGGAAATAGAAAAATTAATTGATGTTATCAAATGGATTTCTATTCTTTTTTTTTTTTCCAGGAAGCAAAAGCACAAAACAATAAGGGAACGGAAATGTTCCCATGCAACCCCTTAGAGACTATCGGCGCATAATGTTCATGTTTCCTTTTTTTTTTTTTTTTCGAAATAAAAATAGAATAGAAATTCGATTGTGTACATTTTTATTCTTGGGAATATATTTAAAATATAATCAAGAAGTAAGGAAAAATTACTTTTTATTCTCGAGAATAGCTCAATAATGAAATCCAAATTATTTTCTTTTTTTTTCTCTTTTCTTTTATTTCTTTTTCTCTTCCTCCTCTTCTTCCCCTAACTGACCATCAACTAGCCAGATGAGGGCACCCCAAGCCTCACCCAATCGCCGTGAGATTGACGTAGCCTCGCCTAGCCACGATGAGACTCGAGGCGACCTTGTTGGCTCTCGTTTGGCTGGTCAGTAGTCAGCCATAGCCAAGGCCAATGACCAGCTAGAGAAAGAAGAAGAAAGGAAAAAAAAAAAAAGAGAGAGAGAGAGAGAAAAATATAATAAAATTATTAAAAACTTAAAAAGAAATTCTAAGTCACGTCTCAATCCTATGAATCTGATGGTACTTCTCGAGCCTAAAAAAATTTGGAGGTAGTACCAAACGCATTTCTATTTCAAAAATAGAAATTTTGTACAATCATCAAATGCATTATTTTGCTTAGAAACTTGTCCAATGAACAAAAATTAAAAATAAAATTATTTCCTAATAGAAATTGTTCCCGAAAATAGAAACGTTATCATTTGCGGCCCGCATTGATCCTGAAATCATACTTCATTTGTAAATGATGCGACTATCAAATTTAATCACGATGCTGATTGGTTAATAATGAAAGCCCACAACACACGAATCAACGATGGTTGCCAATCTTCTTCAGGGTTGCTTCATTACATTTTCCAAAATTTCGTTTTTCCAACCAGAGAAAGGGACAAGGCAAATGCCCACCAAATCAACTCAACAATTAAAAAGTAAAAGTCTCTGGTCAAGGTTCAAACTTCAACATTTGGAGAGCTGCACGTAATGACGTACTCCATTTTCCGAAAAAGGTATACCATCAGCTGAGTGGTGTTCCAAACATTTTAAGAATGCAAATGGTAATATTTATGTTTCGAGGAATAACTTTTTTAAAAAATAATTCTTTTCTATTTCTATTTTTGAGTAAAATAACATGGAATGCGTGTTTGGTAACTATACAAAATTTTTATTTTCAAATAAAAAAGAATTTTTATATTTTTTATTTTTTTTTTCTTTTTCTTCTTGTTGACCGCCGATTGTCGCCCCTCACCGCCCGATTGCCGGCTATCGGCAATCACAATCAAGTGCCAGTGATCTGACAATGGTCGGCGGCCAATGGTGGCCGCGGGTGGCCGCGGATCCAAGGGCTACAAGAAGAATAAAAATATAAAAATATAAAAGAAAAAATGACTTATTTTTATAAATTGTTTTAGGAACAAGAAGTTAATTTTTTTTTTTTTACTTATTGTTTCTATTCCAAATCTATTTCCCTTCCACTTTTCTATTTTGGGAAATAGAAAAATTAATTGACGTTTCAATTCTTTTTTTTTTTTCTTTTTTTGTTCTGGAGAGCAAAAGAACAAAAGAATAAGGGAACTGAAATGTTCCCATGCAACCCTTAAGAGACTATTGGCGCATAATGTTCATGTTTCCTTCTTTTTTTAAAATAAAAATAGAATAGAAATTCGATTGTGTACATTTTTATTCTTGGTAATATATTTAAAATACAATCAAGAAGTAAGGAAAAATTACTTTATTCTCGAGAACAACTCAATAATGAAATCCAAACAATTTTCTTTTTCTTTTCTCTTTTATTTTCTTTCTTTTTCTCTTCCTCCTCTTCTTTCCCTAACTGACCAGCAACTAGCTAGATGAGGTCACCCCAAGCCTCACCCAGCCGCCGTGAGATTGACGTAGCCTCACCTAGCCATAGCGAGACTCGAGGCGACCTTGTTGGCTCTTGTTTGGCCAATCAATAGTCAGCCATAACCAAGGCCAACAACCAGCTAGAGAAAGAAGAAGAAAAGAAAAAAAAAAATATATATATAAAATAAAATTATTAAAAACTTAAAAGAAATTCTAAGTCACGTCTTAGTCCTATGAATCTAATGGTACTTCTTGAGCCCAAAAAAATTTTGAGATAGTACCAAACACATTTCTATTTCAAAAATAAAAATTTTGTACAATTATCAAACGCATTATTTTGCTTAGAAACTTATCCAGTGAACAAAAATAAAAATAAAAAATATTTCCAAATAGAAATTATTCTCGGAAATAAAAACGTTATCATTCGCACTCTATGATGGCCCGCATTGGTCCTGAAATCACACTTCATTTGCAAATGATGTGACTTTCAAATTTAATTACAATGCAATCGTTACATGGATACTCGTGTTTTTTTTTTTAAGGGACTCGTTACTGATATGATTTCTTCTCACTTATCTTTAAGAAATTTAGATGTCAGATGACGCTACAGAAATTCAACCGAACGATACTCGCTAACTTTGGAATTTGTTCTCAACCTCTCGTTGATTTGACAGCTTACATTGAATGGTTATTGTTCTTTAACTATTCTTTCTTTTCTTTTGTTTTCTTTAATTATTTTGAAATGAAAAAGGGTGGGCTGATATAGGTCTCAAAATTCATGAATGTGAAGACTCAAATATGCGATGCATGTGTTCCAAATTTCAGGACTTTGGTACGAGGTTAAAAACCGCAGGGGGTTCTGCCGAGCAATAAACAAAAGCAAACCGACACGTTTCGCTTGATTTTTTGAGCTGATAGATCTCAAGCTCCGACACTGGAGAGTCTCTCTTTAACCAGAAAAGCTCTGGACAACCTTCAATTATGCCGAGACTAACCTCATCACCTCCTCATATTCGCTTCTTCTTCCCCTTCGACTCCTACATCCCCTGTGTCGTCTTCCTGTGCTTCCTCTCCCATGCTGCAGAATCTCAAATCCAAGATCAAGAACTGCAAGTGCTGTTGAAGCTCAGGCAATCCTGGCAAGACTTATCGTCCTTCGACCACTGGGTGGCCTCCAATTCATCCTCCCACTGCGCATGGCCTGAGATCAAATGCCAAGAAGGCTCGATTACCGAGCTCAATCTTACCAACCTGAACATAAATTATTCGATCCCCCCATTCATCTGCGACCTCAAGAATCTGACCAAGCTCGATCTCTCCTACAACAATATTACAGGAGAGTTTCCCACTGTTCTCTACAACTGTTCCAAGCTCGTGTACCTCGACCTGTCCGAGAATCACTTTGAAGGTCCTATTCCTTCCGATATCGATCGCATGGCCAATCTTGAGGTCCTGATTCTTGCCGACAACAGCTTCTCGTTCGACGTCCCAGCATCAGTAGCGAGGCTGCAGAGGCTGAGGATCCTTCACCTTTACATGTCTGAGTACAATGGCACATACCCTGAAGAGATTTTTGGCCTCTCTGTTCTCGAAGAACTGAGGCACGAGTACAACAAGTTAGTGCCATCACAGCTACCGCAGAACTTCACTGTCCTGAAGAAGCTGCGGTTCTTCTCAATGGCGCAGACGAACCTTTATGGTGGAATCCCGGAGACGGTCAGCGATATGGAGGCTCTTGAGCACTTGGATTTGGGGAAGAATCCACTGACAGGAGAGATCCCGGCCAGCATTTTTGCTCTGAGAAGCTTGAGCGAGTTGTACGTGTACGAGACTAATGTGTCCGGGTCATCCCTCAGGCAGTCAGCGCCGCCAACCTGAGCGTGATTGATCTGTCTTTAAATAATTTGATGGGGAATATACCTGAAATTTTTGGACAGCTCAAGAATCTATACAGCTTGAATTTAGAGTTCAATCAATTGTCTGGCGGAATCCCGGAAGTTATCGCGAGTCTTCCTGCTTTGTCTGATATCAAGCTGTCCAACAACAATATATCGGGCACGATTCCCCTGGACTTCGGCAAGTTTTCCCCGCTCAGAAGATTCGAAGTGGCCTTCAACAACTTGACCGGTGCATTTCCAGAACATCTGTGCCATGGGGGCACGCTGTTTGGGTTGGCTGCCATGGACAACAATCTCAGCGGGAAGTTGCCGGAGTCACTTGGAAATTGCAGTACTTTGCTCTTGGTGATGTTGAACAACAATGGGTTCACAGGCAATGTGCCTGGAGGACTCTGGATGTCACGGAACTTGACGGGTTTGCTCTTGAGTGGTAATGGATTAACTGGCGAGCTTCCCAAGGAGCTGTCCCCAAACCTCACTCGGATCGAGATGAGCAACAACAAATTCTTCGGCAAGATTCCGAGCACGGTGTCTTCATGGAGGAACTTGGTGGTGTTCGATGCTAGTAATAACCTCCTCAGTGGCACGGTTCCGGCTGAATTGACCGTGCTTCCTTCTCTGACGACGCTTTTGCTCGGTCAGAACAAGCTCTCCGGGAATCTTCCCACAGACATCATTTCATGGAAATCCTTGACCACTCTGGATCTTAGTCACAATAAGATCTCGGGACCGATTCCCAGCAAAATCGGTCTTCTGCCTGTGCTCACGCAGTTGGACCTGTCTGACAACCAACTGTCCGGCCTGATTCCTCCTGAATTCGGCCAACTGAATCTGAACCGTCTGAATTTATCCTCCAATCGCCTCAGGGGACCAATCCCGGCCAAGTTAGAGAACGCCGCATATGACACCAGTTTCCTGAACAATCCCGGGCTCTGTGCGTCCAATTCGTTCATGAGGATCAATGTCTGCAACGCCCAATCCCAGAGATTGAGCAAGACCAATCTCACCTTGATCGTGATCTCGGCCATTGCGGCAGCCATATGCGTTTTGTTGGTGGTGCTATTCACGATCAGAGCTTCCAGAAAGAACAGGGATTGGTTTGATTCTACTCCGAAACTGACTTCATTCCAAAGTTTGAATTTTACGGAATCGAATATTCTGTCGGGATTGAAGGAGCATAATGTGATTGGAAGTGGTGGATCAGGAAAAGTATATCGCATTATGGTGAATCCTTCTGTTGAGGCCGTTGCTGTGAAAAGGATTTCGAATAACCAAAAATTAGATGAGGAGCTGGAGAAGCAATTCGTAGCAGAAGTGGAGATACTTGGGAACATTAAGCATCGGCACATTGTCAAACTCTTGTGCAGTATTTCTTGTGAGAACTCGAAACTCTTAGTGTACGAGTACATGGAAAATAGCAGCTTGGACCAATGGCTTCACAAGAAGAAAAGATCGTCGCCCATCTCAGGAGTCACCAACAATATGATCTTGGATTGGCCGAAAAGGTTGCAGATTGCGATCGGAGCAGCTAAAGGACTTTGCTATATGCATAATGATTTGCGACCGCCCATCATCCACCGAGACGTGAAATCAAGCAACATTCTCTTAGACTCAGAGTTCAACGCAAAAATTGCTGACTTCGGCCTTGCAAGGATGTTGGCCAAGCCTGGAGAAGCTGTTACCATGTCAGCTGTTGCTGGTTCTCACGGCTATTTGGCACCAGGTTTGTCTATTCACTTAACATGAGTTCATTTCAGCTATATGCGAGTTTGCCTTCCTCATATCCTACATATGCTACCAGCAGGAATATTTAGTTTTGTCTTTCTTTTTTGTTGAACAGAGTATTTTCATACGACAAGAGCTAATGAGAAGATCGATGTTTATAGCTTTGGGGTCGTTCTCTTGGAACTGACCACTGGAAGGGAGGCTAACGACGGGAAGGAAGGCATGGGTCTCGCTGACTGGACATGTTGTCACATCCAACATGGCAAGCCGATATCTGATGCAATAGATGAGGAGATCAAGGACAGCTCGTACCTAGATGAAATAATCAATGTCTTTAAGCTCGGGATCTTTTGCACTGCAACACGGCCTTCCATGAGGCCTGCAATGAAGGAGGTAGTGCAAATGCTGCTTAGATGTAGCGATCCGCTTCATAGTGTCGAAAGAAATTCCAACACAGCTTAGACGCTGCCCCCCTCCTCGGAAATTCTAAGAAAGAGGAAATGCCGCGCAGTGATTTTCATGTTCTTGAGTGCAACACTGGAACAGTTAGCACTGGAACAGTTGCAGAAGCTTAGTGAAGGGCTTTGAACTCTCAACTTCTGCAAAACTTCCCCAACTTATCCTACAGAGAGACAAGCATCAAACGATTTGTCTAACTGTGTATTAGTGATCCATACCTAAGACTAGTATCCGAATGTGCCCTATAGAATGTATAGAATATAAGAGATGGATATGTTAATTTCTGCTAGATATATAGACTTCAAAGAAGATAGTCACGTCAGCAACAAAAGATGTTGCTGTTCCGCAAGTATCACCATTGAATGTCTGATCTTTTGCCACATTTGCATCTCAATAAAGTTGGCAACATTGATGGCTTGGAAGTATATTCCTTTGAAAGCGCTAGTATGAACACCTAAAGGGAGTGAATAGGTGTGAAGACAATTTTCATGAAATGCAATAAGAATATTTTGCTTTTGAAACTGAGTCTGATGAACAGCAGACTTTGAAAAAGTTTAGACTTTAACTATTAAATTGAAATACGAATAAAGTAAAGGAGTTCGGGGAAGAGAAAATAAATACAAAATTTATAATGATTCGGCTTAGATTAAGCATACGTCCACTCTCCCACGCTGACAGCCTTCTGGCTGGTTTCCACTATGAATCAAAAAAGAATTTACAATCTTGCAATCTCGGCTTCTCAGTGAAGAGTCTCTACTGCTCTCACGAAGTCACTATATAAGTTTCTCTCTTTTAAGTACAAATTTAAGCATGGTGTAAGGAATAACAAGTAAATGGGAAGTTTCAGACTTTGGAATTCTTCTTTCACGCACTCTTTCGAATGATTGGAGAGGTCTCCTTAAATACTCCTTCATGCCTTTCCGACCGTTGGCACTTTCCAAAAGAATTCTTCCAATCAACCCATTGGACAGAATCAATCAAGGAGATCTCAAGCTGTTTGAAGATTGTGATGAAAGTCCATCAATCATATTTGTCCATACAATCGGGATCTTAGTTTCCATAAGTAGATTCTTTCCAAATAAGCTTGCTATCCGCGACGATTTGTTGTTTCCAAATTGATTCCAATAAAAATAACCAATATGGTAGGTGATATTTCAAACCATAAAGCAATATATATCCTGTACGAACTGAACTCTCGAAGAAAGAAAGATAATCCCGAGTCTGGTTAAGTCTTCATCATTCACTTGTGTTCAGTCTAGAACTTTGTCAACGTGGGCAAACTTCTGTTGTAAGATAGACTTTGACACAAAAGTCTGACAATCTTCATAATAAAACTTAGATAAGTTTTGTCAGCTTCAAAACATCATTGGAGTTTTCTCCAACAATCTCCCCATTTTTTTATGGTGATAAAACTTTCCTACAAATTTACAACTTATATCCTACAAAACAACGTTTTAGCAGTACATGACAACTTATAAAAATATATTGTTATAGATCTAGATAACATTGATTTTGCAACCACAGAAAACACATTAATCTTGACAATTTAGACAAAGATTCAATCCAAATCCATAATCACAACCAATCACAACCACGAAAGATTGACTACAGAATATTCAGAATATGAATGTGTAACATAACACAATAAAAACAAGTTGAAAGTTGAAATCTGCTCTCATTCTCCCCATTTTTGTCAACAGCAAAAAGAAAAAGATAGAATTGAAAAGATAGAGTCAATCAGGTTTGTTTGGGAGCTCGAACGAGTCGGAAATCCTCAAGCGACTGCACTACCTCCTCTACTTTGGCTACAGCCTATGACGTATGTTGATTCAAGGTCTGAACTTTAGTATCAAGAGACTGTACCTTGCCATCGAGATTCTGTCAAAGACTTTAAGGCAGTGTAGAGCTTATGAATCCCGTACTCCATTGCATATTGCTGAGCTTTAACCTCCAAAAGGAGTTCAACCAACCTTGAATAGTTGGGATCAGTTTCTGTTTGAACATTGGCTTCAACGAAGTGAGTCTGTGGAGTATCAAGAGATGGAGGAACATTGACATGAATACGAGCAGCTTGTTGTTTGTCCTGATTGGGAGTTTCTTCTTCAATCTCAGGGAAGTGAGATGCAAAGACATCTTCGGGATCTGCAGGAGATCTACTAATGCCATCATTAACAGTAGGTGCTATGAAAGGAGTTGTCTCATGATCTCCCCTTGACTTGTTGCCTTCAGGTTGAGATGAGACTTCACCTTCTTTATCCTTTTCTTTGTCAGCACAAGATCCCTTCCCTTGTTGATTGTCTTCTCCTTTGGATGCAGCATCTTCCTTGTCTTCTTCAGAATCTCTTTTCTCAGTCTCGTTTGATAGTGTTATTGCACCAATTGCTCCATCAGAGTCTTCATCTTCATGGTCCTTCTCTATTGATCTTTCAGCCTCATCTTCTTCTTCTATTTTTGCTTCGACTTATGTTTCTGCTTCAACTTCCTCTTCCTCTGTTTCTTCAAAATCAACAACTTCTTGAAGATTTCTCAAGGTAAAAGTAGAGATGGTCAGATCATCCTCATCTTCTTCATCCATCAGGAGAACAGACCTCTTCTTCTTCGAAGTTTTTTGAGCAACATTCTTCCCTTTTCTTTTCCTTCCAATAGTCGATTCTACCTTGGTTCTGCTTGTGGATTCTTTCTTCAGACACTCAATGGCCTTAATCCGATCCTTCAGCCTCATCTTCAAGATCATCTTCAGTCCTATCTCCATAGGACTAATAGTTCTTAAATAGAGTTGTGAGGGAAACTGGATCTGAAAGTGGCGGAACAACTTTGTGATCAAAGCCGAGTGAGGTAATTGGCCTTTTTCTTTCATGACTATCTTGTACATGTGTAGGAAAATGGTGTGCGGTAGAGAAAAAGGAATGTCATTGCAAATGGCCTACATGATTTGTGCCTCGAATCTGGACACATCAGTTTTGGAGGCTGCCTTGGGTTCGATGCAGATGATGACTATTTTGTGCAACAGAATACTTGTTGCTGGCAATTGAGAGTAAGTGATACTCCCAGAAGGCAGTCTGTCCTTCACCAAGAAATGAGTGGCTTGACCGATTGAGATATTGATCAGTTGAAAACCGCTTCTTTCTACTCCCAGAATATCGGCCAGAGTGTCAACATCCACAACAAAGGCTTTTTCACACATAGTGAACTGTATGTGAGTTTGGTCAAGGAAAGACATATTAGAATAGAAATATGTCGTCAACTCAGGATAAGCCACAACAGTCTCAGCACAAAACTTCTCAAGTTGAAGAGTAGCCAACTTTGCCCTTAAGTCAACCTTAATCAAGTCCAAGAAATCGAAATCTACTGCTCAAGGGTTTATCACCCCTCTGTTCAACATCTGGGTATAAACCCTTTTGTGCTCTTTAGAATGAAACAATCTCGTTCTCGCTTTAGGGACATCAGCAGCCATACCCATTCTGGGTTAGAAATTCATATAAATTCGCTCATTGTCATCCTTATTTTCAAGTTGATTCTCATAACTAAATCTAGGATCAAAAGGAAAATTAAGAAAAGCTTTTTCTACCGATCCTTTCGGCGCTACACCTAATCTCTCAATTGCTCTTAAGAATACCGTTCATTCCAATGTCCATATCCTTTTAGAAAACTAGTGATAAAGGACATTGGAGAACCACCATGTTTCAAATAAGTATAGTGCTTGTATAGAACCTAGGGTGTCAAGACTCTGAGAGGAACTGCTTCTTAATCAACTTCCTCTTCTAAAGGTTGATGCGGAGGGTTCTGTGGAGAATTCTTCGGAGAGTTTTGCGGAGAGTTCTGCGGAGAGTCTTCACCAATGAGATCGAAATGCGTCTATCCTTCTGGCATGTTCCAAGGACCTTGACTTGCTACACGAGAGGACTTTTGCTGGTGTGACATGGATGCAAACTTGGAGGATTTCATCGACATTTTTGAGTGAAAAAGATTGAAACTTGCAGAGAAATTTTGAGAGCAAAAGTCGAGGGAGAAGATAATCGTTGTTAGGGTTTTGAAAGGCAGTACTCGAAAAGAATTGTTTTAGGAGATATAAAGGATTCGAAAACGGGTAACTGAAATGACGCAAGAAAAAATGCCTTTTCGGAATAAATTGAAAATGTTAACTGCTAAAAATTCTAAAAACAAATTTTAGCAAGAGAAATAGTAACTTCTAAAATAAATAGGCAAGTGATGATTTGAATAAAATCATACCAGCAGAAATTTCATACTAAAATTAAAATACCTGGAATGAAGAAATTTCCTCAAGTTGAAGTTCTGAGTCTGAGTAACTTCAGACTTTAATCAATAGGAAAGATAATGTTCAGCTTGCTGCAAATAGACTTAAATAAATTTTTCTCCAAAGGTTTCATGAAGATATCTGCCAATTGATTCTTTGACTCAATATATTGAACCAAAATCTCGTCATTCTGGACATGATCCCTTATAAAATGATGTCAAATCTCTATATGCTTCGCCCTTGAATAAAGAATTAAATTTTTGGTGAGATTGATAGCGCTTATATTGTCATATCTGATCTTGGTGCAGAATTCTTCTATTCCAAAGTCTCTTAATTGTTGTCTTATCCATAGGATTTGAGAACAACTTCCAAGAGCAACATATTCTGCTTCTGCTGTTGATAATGCTATAGTAATTTGCATCCTTGAGAACCAAGATACCAGCATATTTCCCAGCAGTTGACAAGTGCCAGATGTACTTTTTCTATCGATTCTATAACCGGCTAAATCAATGTTAGAATATCCAAGTAGTGTAAAGTCTCCTTCTTTTGAATACCATAGACCCAGCTTTGGAGAAGTCGCAACATATTTGATGATGCGTTTTACAGCACTTAGATGAGATTCCCTTGGATTAGACTGAAATCTTGCACAAATACATACATTGAATAAAATATTAGGTCTAGAGGCAATAAGGTAGAGAAGAGAACCGATCATGCTTCTATATAGTTTCTGATCTACTTTCTTCCCTCCTTCATCCTTGTCCAGTTTTGATGAACTCAACATAGGAGTTTTTATCCTCTTGCAATTCTCCAATCCAAATTTCTTGATGAGATCTTTGGCATATTTCTCCTGGTGAATGAATATACATTTCTTTAATTGTCTGACTTGCAATTCCAGAAAGAAGGTTAACTCACCCATCATGCTCATTTCGAATTCATATTGCATAAATCTTGAAAATTTCTTGTAGAGATTTTCGTTTGGAGAACCAAAGATAATATCATCTACATAAATTTGTACTAGCAGAAAATCTTTTCCTTATCTCTTTATAAACAAAGTAATATCAACATTTCCCTTTTCAAAACCATTCTGAGTTAGAAACTTACTCAACATTTCATACCAAGCTCAAGGTACCTGTTTTAGTCTAACAAGGCATTTTTCAGTCTATAGACTGAGTCTAGTTTTCTTGGATCTTCAAATCCTTGTGGTTGTTCCACATAGACTTCTTCTTGTATGAATCCATTTAGGAATGCACTTTTGACATCCATCTTGCTACTAGTACATAGGTCTCGTCATAGTCTATCCATTCTTCCTATGTATATCCTTTCACCACAAGTCTTACTTTTTTTCTGATCACTTTTCCTTTTTCATTCATCTTGTTCCTGAAAACCAATTTCGTTCCAATCACAGATTTGCCTTTGGGTTTTGGAATTAGCTCTCATACATCGTTGATGCTGAATTGTCACAAACTCCAATGAGATCACAGCAACACAAGAAACTTCTCATAACAGAGAATGAAGCATCTCTTATGCACCTCGATTATAGATTACCAGAACAACATAAAAAGAATACTGATCTAGAGGATCTATCACAAGTTAACATCAATAGCAATGTAGAGTACACCAAATCGACAAGCCTGACAGCTGATCCACTATCGCTCATGAGTTTCATAAGTCAAACATGACTCCAATACCAACAACTAATTTATTAGCCAATTTTAAGTAACAAATATCATTGCACTAACTAGTGGCCTATAAATTGGGTCAAACCACGGAACCAAATATTTAAACTATAACAGTAGATACTATTACTTTGCGTAAATGTTGTTATACTCCTTAACCATAAAAAATGTTCAACTTGATGGACATTAATCAGTGACCAGATGAGTTTAGATATAATATGCAATAACTTAATTGACATGCATTACCCACATTCAGAAGATGTGTTAATTAGTATAATCAATTTGGTCACGAGTTCTTAAGACGTCTATCATGCAAAGGTTACCAGTGTGTAAAGGAGTATGCTTGAGTAACAAAAGTTTTATAACCTTTACTGTTTCTTATCACATCAATACATAGCTCAATTACTATCCCATAATTGTTGTATCTCATTAAGCCAGCTTCAATTCACAATAAAGTTTAATTTTTATTAATGAATCACACATTTATAATGTTTATGCGATAACATACCAAGAACCCAAAGCACTTGTATTTCCAAAATCGCAGAAAATACAAGAAAAATACGCAAAAATACACTAAAAATACGCATATTAAGGGTTTCATATGTATTTTCACATCCATAAAATCATCAAACATATAAAATAAATATACCATAAGATAGAGAATGGCCATAGGAATTTGACGCCACTAGCCACGCGCCGATCTGATGCTCCACGCGCCCGCACATGCCACCTAAGTATGCGACACGTGGAGCTCACGTGCGAACGAAATTGACCGATCAAAACCGGTCCGGCTAGGACTGATCCGACCGATTCCCAGCTTGACCGTCCGGTCCAGCCGTTCGGTCCGGTCAACAGTTGACTAGGTCGGGTCAGTCAACGGTCACGGGTCGGTCAATGACGTCAACGCGAGCCACGCCCCGCGCGTGGGAGCGCGTGAGGGCACGTGGGGCGCGTCTCTGACGCCCCAGCGGCGCGTGGCTGTGCGTGGGGTTGCATGCGGCCTCCACCGGCGACGCGCCGCCCACGGATCTCCTCGTCTCGTCGAACCCAGTCCAAATTTGTGATTTAATTAGGCAAAATATTTATGCGTTCAAATTCTAGGTTATGGAGGCTCTGATACCACATGTAGGATGGAAATTGCACAATCCCAAGATCTTCATAACCAGAACACAAACATGCATAATTGAATAGAAAGATTAATGTACCTGTTTTGGATCCATCGTTCTTGAAGCGGAAGCGGAAAACTGATGTTCCACGCGCAAGTACTTCTCCTTTATTGCCCTCCGTATCACTAGCTCAATGAAGCGGCTCCCTCACGCTTTAGCATTAGGTAAACGATCCTTATGTGAGGATACATATGAGAATTAGGGTTAAATGAGAGACTTGAGCACTATTTATAGAGTTTCCAGCCAAGCCCCCTCATTACAGGCTAGGCTTAACTCGGCTCACACTAACCAGTCCCATATTAGACTAATTAAGAAACATTCTATCTCATTTTAGACCAACCCCGTTTTACAGTAACTATAAAATGGTAAATTACAATATCAATTAATATAGCCCACATCAGGAAAACTCTTACAGGAAATTGTACAACTCCACGTTGATAGGGCTTTCAAATGATTGCAGGAAGAGGATTGATAGGCTGGTCGGGCCTTCAGGATATACTGGCCCATAAGTTTTAGGATCTGGCTTCGCAGAAATGGTTGAGCCTTTCAAACGCACTAGCATTAGCCCCCATTGACAATGACAGCCAGACATTTCAAAGCACCATGCCTCCTTTTTCAAGCACTGGACGTAATCTACTTTCTCGTTCTAATTAAAGGCATCACATTTAGAGGGGCCGAGAGATTTTTCCAGGAGCATTTTCCGTGAGGCCAAGAATCGAATTTGAGACTTCATACTTCTCAATCACTGGCCGCCTTGTAAACTTCTTGAAGCAATACACTGAAATCCTCATTGCGTAGGCCTACTTGAGTTTATGCCATTAGGATCATCCGGATATATACTCAATTCAAAGGCGGTTCATATGCTATTCCCCTAGAAAGAAAATATAAATCAGTATAAATACTTTCAACTATTGAATCCTCCTAAACAGAAATTGCCAATGATTTTAAGGATCAGAACGTAATTTGATTAAATCTCAAAATCCTTTTGATTTCTTTGGTATGAAAGCACCTTATATACCAAAAAAGAAAAAAAAATTACATATTCACGTCACGTAGAAAGTAGTGGTGAGTACGGTCCGGGTGAGTGGTTCCCTCCTTGGAATTGGGCCGCCCACTGAGGACTGATTTCAAAAAATTACAACTGAGACTCGTCCGTTAGTTTATGGATTCACCCGAGAACCAGACCGCTGGTTCGGTCTGATTCTCGAGTGGGTCCATGGAGCCGGTCCCCAATCCCTACAAAGCTTGTTTAGCCTTATACTTGGATTAAATTATGAACCATTGATTTCAATTAAAAATTGAAAACTATAGGGCAAGACAAATAGACAATACTTGTTAACTAAAAACTTACTTTTTTTTAAGGTCACAGTGTGGTTTTCTTAAGATTTCTCGACATCGGAAACATGTAGAAAATTAGACTCCAAATTAAAAGTCTTAACCCGGTAGAAATTAAAATATTAATCGTTTAATCCATCTTTTTCAATGTCAACCTAATTTAATCATGAGAATGGTTCAAGAGAGATCTAATTATAATCTTAAAACGAGGCGTTGGCTCTTATGGACATCTCCAATCGCTCTTCTTCCTCTACATTTGTTTGTCTTTTTTTTTTTTTTTGGTTGAAAAAGTAAATAAATTGATTATTAGAATGGAAAAAAATAAAATTAGTCAATAAGGTCAAATAACTATAAATATACACATATGTACATATATATTTAGTCAAAAACTACAAAATAATCAAGTAATTGAGATGGAATTTCTTTTTTTAAATATATATATACACTGGTTTGATTTGTATAGGCGAGCAGATGGTTTCACGCCTAGAATCAAGAACTCGACCAATACTCACCAGTTCCACTAAATTGGAACTAGGAACCGGACCGGCCCCCCATGAAAACCGTTGATTCCGGTTCAGTCTGGTCTGGTCCGGTCTTATTCTGGGAGGTCCAGGCGATTTTCGGTTCTTTTGCACACTCCCAGTAAAAAGCATCCATTTGACCAGAACACGCACAAGTTGGAATGGTTTCTCTTTTTATATTTCCCCCCGTGTTGTGCTCATATATTCAAAGCTCTGCATCCCACTCTTTTCAAATAATGGAGATGTTAACACAACCACCTTTTTGACCAGAACATGCACAAGTTGGAATGGTTTCTCTTTTTATATTTCCCCGTGTTGTGCTCATATATTCAAAGCTCTGCATCCCACTCTTTTCAAATAATGGAGATGTTAACACAACCACCTTTTTGAACGATCGGCGATGGTGCACGACCGGACAAAGACTAATCAATGTTAATTTCTTAATTTCCTAACGTAAATCCCGATAAGAAAGCCAGATCCCGACTGCCCACTACGACTCCAATATGGTCGTGGAAGTGTAGATAAATCGTCAAACACGACGATATCACTTCATTGACGACATGATATCTCAACGAGGCAGAGTCATAAGTGGGTTCGTCACTTACATCAGGAGATTCTCGACAAGAATAACTATTTCACGAAAAATATTTTTAGAATAACTTTTTTTTTCATTTTTTTATATTTGGATTGCTTAAGAAAATAAGTCAAAGAAAAATCTATACTTAAAATCAGAAAAATAATTTCCTCATTAATAAACTGAAAATCATTTTTCAAAATATGACAAGAAATCAAAGCTTGAATTAGAAAATTTATACTTGGAGACGGGAACCTCAATGCTAGTTCCTAGGTCCCTAGCATAGGAGTCCAAGCACATTAAGGTCGAATCCGCGACCCTAGTGCCGGTGCCTCAATTCCCATCGCCCACTCTTGACTCCATCAAGGATAGGCCTAAGGACACTAGTGCCTAGGTCCCTAGTGCCTGTGCCGGGTGCATCGAGGCCGAGCCTAAGGGTCTAGTGCCCATGCTAGATGCCTTAGCGATCCAACCGAAGTCTACAAAAGCTGAGCGTAGGATCCCACTACCTGTGCCCAAATCCCAACACTAGAGCCCGAGCACCTAATGCTCAAGCTTGAATCCTTGGTACTTAGGCCTTGGTCCACAAAGGCCATACCTAGGTCCTCGCAGCTCGGGCTCGAGTCCCTAATGCCCAAGCTAGTGTCTATCAAGGCCAAGGCTTGGGACCCCAATGTTCATCCTCGAGTCCTTAGCGCTTGTGCCTGCGTCCATTGAGGCTAAGGCTCTATTGCCCATGCTTGGAACCATCGAGGCCAAGCCTAGAACCCGTGCTAGTGCTCATATCTCCCATGCCCGAGCCTGGGCACCTAACCCCCTTTGGGGTCCATCAAGGCCAAGCTTAGGACCTTGGTGCTCGTACCTAGTTCCCCGACTATCCATGCGCAAGTCATTAATACCCACTTAGTGTATGGTTATTTAGGATAATCATATCATATTTTCCTTACTAAATGACGGAAAATATCTTCTAGTTTGTTTTCGAGTTTCAACTTAACAATAAAAAAATTGTCTTCTTGGAAAAATGACTTCTTAAAAAATATTTTCTAAAAATATTATATTTTTCATAAAACAAACAGAGCCCTAAATCGTTTGTCTTTTCAACATGGAGCAACGGATTCTCCTCTATTCCCCACCACTGAGGTCACTTCTTATGTATACTTTCTCCCATTTCTATAGCGAACATCTCCGCACGACATGAACGTAACAGAAATAAAAGCGGATATGGATGACATGATAATTATAAGAGTAACTTAATCGAAAATGATATGATTAGACTTGTTTTAGCTCTACCAATTACGATGGGAAACAAACATGCCAACCTATTCGACCCAAAAAAAAAATGCCAACATCATTGCATGTCATATGTACCAAAGCTCAGTAATTGTAAGTTTCGTAGTTTAATCTCATTGACTAATTTTCTAATATATTTAGCCTGCTTATTGGTTATTTATAGCTTATACTTATGGCATCTCCCAAAAAAAAAAACATACTTGCTTTGGTGAAATGGAATAAAAGATAGTTTCTCTGATTTTAGTCTCGTGAGTAGTATACTTCCCAGAGAGAGAACAAAGGAGGGGCGCATTATTCATGAATTAAGAACGCAGAATTGCATTCTTTCTACAATTGTAATTATCACGGATGGTACAAAACAATTTCTATTGCAATATGAACTTAGGCAGCTAATTGGGTCATGTTAAGGCACTAATGCAAGACGATTAAGAAGATCTAGGCACACACTTACTTTAAGTGCAATATCACCTTTAACATTTGAAAGCCATAATTTTTCATTTGGCAACAATGTACCAACCGGATCAATTTTTTACAATTTATTCAATTGTTTTAGCAGTCTCCACTCCTGCAAACTTCATAATATATATGCATAAGCTTTGCTTATTCATTTCTAACTACATTGCAAATCCCAAACTCTTTCTAGGGAAAATAACTTTTCTAGCCTAGGTCAGTCATATGTTCCTCCTAAGAACCAAAGTACAGACCCTCTAAATGGATATTCTCTTGGCCTATGGGAGCTTCTCTTGCTAACCGATCACAATTAGTACAATCAAACTATAAATTTCAATGAGTCCAATCAAAGCAGAGACCTGAAATACGAACTCCGCACGTCATGGTTTCATGATTTAAGACGGTCGTGATCGTGCCGTGAGGGTTAGAATTTAGTGGATCCATTTGGAAGATTTTTGTGGTCGAGCATTGCCTCGAAAGAGGAGAAATTTCTTTGGATGATACGATTAGGCGCAAGATAATTCAAAAAGAAATGTAGAAAGACTTGGAGCATATCATATTTAGCCAACCCTCTATGTGAAACGACAATTTTTATTATATAATTTTTTTTGGTAAAAGGTAATGGCCTATCAATGGAAAGAAAGGTGAAAGGTATTTGTTTAATTTTCCAAACTTGCATGACCCGTCTTTGGCGGCATGTATAGGAATTTCACTAAATTTTCTTTTGGCAAAATTAGACTTTTTGGAATGAAGTGAGTAGAAAAGGAGTATTGCTTATTCGAGGGAGAAAAGGAGTATTTTCCACACGTCATGGCGCATGATTGAAGACGGTCGTGAACGTGCCGTGAGGGTTAGAATTTCGTGGACCCATTTGGAAGATTTTTGTGGTCAAGCATTGCCTCGAAAAAGGAGAAATTTCTTTGGGTGATATGATTAGGCACACAATAATTCAAAAAGAAATGTGGAAAGACTTGGAGCATATCATCTTCGGCTAACCCTCTATGTGAAACGACTTTTTTTTTTATATATATATATTTTATGGTCTATCAAAGGAAAGAAATGTGAAATGTATTTGTTTAATTTTCCAAACTGACATGACCCGTCTTTGGCTGCACGACATAGGAATTTCACTAAATTTTCTTTTGGAATGAAGTGAGTAGAAAAGGAGTATTGCTTGTTCGAGGGAAAAAAGGCAAAGTCTAACATGATGCATCGCATTGCCGAGTTTTTCCAATTGATTCAGCGAAACAAAACAAAATGGATATCACACAAGTATGAGGTTGAAAGTAGTTAATCCATTGTGGGTTGAATAAATCATGGATGTTTACCGTCGAAACGGTATCACAGGATCAACATAACTAGATATTCGAACATAGTGAAGGAGAAGAAAGAGATTTGCATACCGAATTTAGGATCAATCGTTCTTTATGCAAAATGACAACGATTCGATACTTAGGTTCTTCTCCTCTATCGCCCTCGGATCCTAACTCGATGAGACCGCTCCTCATAGCTTTCCCTATGTGAGGTGATAGTGTGTTTTTGGAGATAAGAAAGATAGATGAGAGATCTTAGTGCTATTTATAGGGTTTTCAGTTAGGCCCTCTCATCACGAGCCAAGCCCAACTTAGCCCACACAAGTCAGGCCCATGTCCGACTATTAAGAAATCTTATTTCTTATCTTATTAAACTAATTTCGTAAAACGGTAAATTACAATCTCAATTAATATAGCATACATTAAGAAAACTCTTACATTCTCTCATATAAGCTTATATTAATTGAGATTGTATTGTATGTGCGCACATTTATGCTTGTCTAAAGACATTTATGCTTGTATTCTCTCATATAAGCTTATATTAGTTGAAAGCATTTCGAATCAAGCCTCTCATGAGTTCCCTCCACGAGATCACGAGCTCTCCCAAGCTCGTACCCCGCGTGACAGCGGAGTGTTGTGATCCATACCCACACGAGCAACACACCTTAGAAGAATGGGTCGGGTGTAGATATCAGACATAAGGGTACCTTTACCATGGTAGCCCTCTCGACAGTACGCCTCACCCATAAGGATAGCATCACTTCATCCTTCGGGTACTTCCATATCAAGTATGCTAAACCATGGTGAGTTTCATCGAAACCCGTACCCCACACGATGCATTTATTTATACAGTCTAGTTGTTTATGACAACCTAAAAATAAGACAGAAGTCGTTGCTAGCCTCATTTTGGGGGTCAGCTAGAAAACCCTATCGAGCGTCGGGAGTGTTTCCTCGATTCCTACGCAACCAAATATCTAGGTTCGAGGACTTGGGTTACGCTAATATTTCTATTAGTTCACTTTCGGTACCTAAACAGTATGTTGTGTTTTCCTAACATGTCCATGCGTTTCTTTTTTCATTTTTGGGATCATTTGTCCTAAACCAAGCGATCATGCGTGGTTGGTCATTTTCATTCTATTCTATTTCTAGAAAAATAAAAAAAAAAGAAAGCAATCAATGGAATTAAATTACTAGACAGTAAGTAAACAATCAAGGAAAGTAGTAAATCTACAATGCAATCCTAGAAAATATAAAAATGAAACACAATTGAAAAAGATGAGAGAAAGAGAGAAAACCCGCAACTCATCGGGCTTTATACAACAAATAGAACCCAAGACATATGTTAGGGAAATGAATAGTACATGATAATGGTCGGAATGGACATCGACCTCCACTGTCTTCGTGCTTTCTCTATCTTCGGGGCCCTAATCTAAACCTAATTTAAGAAACTTATAACTAGGTGCATACAATGAAAAGAAAAAAGCATACACATCAAAACAAAAACAAAAAAGACATCACGTCGAGATCAATCATTTAAAGGAAGTGCAAGACGAAAGTCAAATTTTGGGGCCTTGGGGTTGGCCTTTGTCTTTCATGCGAGGGTCCCACTAAGACACCTACCTAATCCATTTTTTATGACTTATAGTAATTGTTGACCAATTGTACTCTCGCGTGGTCAATAACGCTTATAAGTCTCATAATCAAGCGATTTATGTGATCCCAAGGTTTTCCCCCAATATCATGCATCGACCCTACCATTCATCTAAAGTCACATGCATTGCAAAATTTAAACATGCATGCAGATCTTTTGAACCTTATTTCTCAACCAATCAAGCGAGAAAGTGAACCGTCGGCGGGTCACTTATTACCAAGGGCATACGCCATTCACAAATACAGGCATTTCTAGTGCATTATGGGATTATATGTATGAAGGGTAGATGTGATATTTCAAAAATATATCTTGAAATCATTCATGAAAAGTTTTGAAACAAAGTGATGTCTCAGTTATGAAAAGCATTCAATTGTCAAGGCTAGCTTGGGATTTGCATAAATGCACTCACAAGTATTGTAGGCATTTTGAATATAATTCAAACCGTGACTTTCATGATGTCAAATCAAGATTTTTTAAAAAGATTTGAAAATATCTAGGATTAAGAAATATTTAGGCTATGGAACATATTCAATTACCAAGGCTAGCCCGGGGCTCACATAAATACACTCAAAAGCGTCGCAGGCATTTTGAATATGGTCTAAATCACGATTTTTCCTTAAGCTAAATCGAGTTTTGGAGAATAACTTTTTTTAGAAATCGTTTTTTAGAAACATTACATGCACCAAAGCATTTTTTGAAAGATGTAATTTGAAAGCCTGATTGTTTAACAACAAAGATCAAAGCATTTAGAACAAGTTTCATGAAGATGGCATGTCCTAATTTCATGCACAAATTAACCTAAAAGGTATAACTAAATAATCACAATCATGTTTATATTAGGAAATTTCAGAACAAATGGGTAAAGATAGCAAAATTGGGCAATGCCTAATGATAATTTGGCAATGAAAAAAATTTCTAACATGCATGACATGATGGTGAACAACTTTCATGAAGAAAGTTTTTTTAAAAATCTATACATGATTTTACAAAAATCAAATAACAAACAATAACTCATCAGAAATTTGTCAAAACAACAGGACATTCAGCTAATGTCACGAAGATTTTTCCTATCAAAACATGTCTAAAAATCATCAAATTTACACAAAACATAGCCAACATGATAACAAGAAAGTTTCATTAAGAGGCCGAGTTCAGATTCCAAATAGAAAAAATAAAAATAAAAATATCAAAACTCTATCCAAATAGGGGTCAGAACAGGGGGTCCAAATTTGATCCATTGTCCAAATTGTGATCTAGCTTTGAAAAAAAAAATGGAAAATAATCCAATGATGAGCGATTGGCATGAAATTAGCGGCATTAAAAACTTCTAAGTGTGCCCTACGTTTTTTTAGAAGTGCTCAAGTCCAAACTAGGTAAATTTGATATTCTAAAATTGAGATCTCTAAAAGTGTGTGCATCAGTTATTGAGAAAACATAATATAAGCATTCATTAGAAAACCTCAAATCACTCAAAGAATGCACAAACGACATGAAGAAATCACATGGGATTTAGGATTGGATGCGACAGAAAGTTTGGATAGTCATCTAATCCTAAGTCAGCATGCAAAATGTCATACAATTTAAATGACATTATGAGATGATTCATGATTTCTAATGGTATGCTTGGGAATTCTAAGTGTGATGAACATTTTTCGTGAGACAAATTTAATGTGCAAGATGATACTCAATGAACATGACCTAAACATGTATGTAAACCTTATAACATGCGGTTTAATCAACAAGAAAGCATGATCATAAGATTTTGATCCCTAGATGACTCAAACAAGCATGGAAAGATGCATATATGACAAGAATTCATTTCAGCATTGAGTTTATAGAATAAGCATGATTTCAACCATCCTCAAGACATGCATAAATCCTACCAAAATTCTCACATACAGAGCATATAATGGCAAAGATTTCTCATTAAGATGTCGAAACTCAATTAAGATAATATGAGTATTGACAAAAATGGCAAAATAGACCAAACTATATGTCTAGCACATATAGCTACAATACCCTTTACTCTAATGCATACAATTGATTCACTTTGCCAATGTAAAAACCTTGCATAGTATGCATCAATTGAATATATATATCATATATTTCAACTCTCATGAAGGATTTGAGACAAATAGGTGCATTTATGGACTCAATTTCATCAAAACAAATCTTGGACTAATGTAGGACAGACTGACCTATGTTTAGATCTAAGCAATTTTGACCTAGCTAAACATGTCTAAAAATTTTGAAAAAAATACAAGATATGCACAACATCTGTACAAGAAAATTTTATGAAGGAAATTTATTCCAAAACTCAACACAAAAATCATCACAAAACTAGAAAAATCAAAGATTGATATGGCACAAATTGACCTAAGCCTAGGTCTAAGTAGATCTAGCCCAGTTAAACAGATTCAAAAATCATGAAAAAATTATAGAAGATGTATGAGATGATTTGAAACAAAACTTTTGCAGAAGATTTTGTCAAAAAATGACCATGAAAGTCAGCATAAAAATAGCAAAGCCAGAAGGCGGAACAGAATCAGAACCGAAAAAGACAAACTACTGCAGGATTGTTAATCTTCGGAGGTATTTTTTGAGGGTCAAACGATACTCGATTAGGGCATGCAACCTATCTTTTCGAAGCTTGGGATGTCTATTATATAATCTTAAGAGGACTCGAGATGAAACGAGATCGTTTTGGACCTCATTTTGCTCAAAATAGTTACCTATGTACAGACCTGCGAAAATCACAGATTAGGCTCAAAATCACAATCATCATTCAAATCATCAACAAATCATTGCAGCATTCATACTCATTAATCTTAAGCATGTAGAAGCTCTTAATCTTGAATCCTAGCCCTGATCGACTAACTCGATCTCGCTTCATCGGATTCGAGTTTCGAATCGTTAACTTCGTCACGATTTTCGTCAATTTCTATCGCGATCAATCGGATCAAGCCGCCGAATCATGATCGGGACTCCAAGAGTACAGATTAGGTCACTACAGCTCGGATCAGGATCAATCAAACCATTAGCTCAAGGAAAAAAGGAAGAACCAATCCAAAATGGACCGGCCTTGACACGCCGCCAAAGATTGGGCCGCTGATGAAGATCTGGCCACCGATCTAACCTCTTCTATCTACAACAAGGTCAAAGACCTCTGCTACTGTAGATAATCAGCAACTTAAATTCTTGGAGCTCCGATGACCGCCGGTTCGAGCCTAGAACGAGACTGGTCCAAGAGATGAATCGAAACTAGAGAAAGGGTGTGTGAGATCTATTTGGGCGGGAGTTTAGAGGGAGAAAATAGAGAGAGAGGTTGAGGAGAGAGAATTTTCGTGCAAAATGAACCCCCTGTTGAAAATAGAAGATATTTCATTTATATGCTCTTCACATTAAGCGATTTTGGCCGTCGGTCAAAATCTTGATCCAATGGTCAAAAATGTATTTCGAAGGCTCCATCATGATCTTGAGGTGTCGGATAATTGATCTAAAGGGTTTGATTTGCAAAAACTAAGCCAAAATAGGGAATTACGTCAAAATGTCTAATTATGGGTTAATTTGCAATTTGATGAAATTCAATGACTAATTTGTAAAATTTTAGGAAATTGAAGGTGTAGAAGTAAAATTGGGATTGAGAAGGCTCCAGAATTGGTGGCTGGAGGCCAAGAACTGGGCCGGTAAGGGCTTGAACAGCCAGTCCCGTCGGCGACTGGTTTGATCGGTTTGGTCCGGTTCCTACTATTTTGTCCACTTGGGACCTTGTGGGTCAAAAATTTATGCAATTTGACCGCTAAAGGATCAAATTGAAAAGGAATTTTATCATTTTTATGAATAAATTGACCAATTAAGACACAATTAAGCTAATCAAACCTTATGAATGTGATCTAGGGGTCTTTTATTGACCTAATTGAATGATTATCGTGGTGGGTCACGAGTTGAAACGATGGGTGCTTTGAATTGGGCCTAAATGGCTAAAATGGTAAAATTTGCAATTCAATGGACAAAATTGCAAATTAACTAAAATTGAACTCAATTAGTGTCACAATTGTCCTGTCTAATGAGCTACCCATATTTAAGATCACTTATCATATTCAAATTGACCTTGAATTGAAGCGCTCGAGTTTAGGTAAAAATTGGATATAAGCCTAATATTAAAATTGCACCTAGATTCATGAAATAAAACCATAGCCATGAATGGGTTAATTCGAATTTTGTCAATTGAAGCTTAATTGCTTGATTTTTTAATGCTTGTGAGGATAAAATTCTTCAAATTGTTAGAGTTCTCGTGTGAATTTCACAAAATCGATCTCAAATTTGGACTTATCTTAAGAAAATGAGTGAGAAATAATCGTCCATTCACAAATTATAAAAGATCGATTTTGGTCCCCTAATTAGGGCTCAAACTGACAATTCATATTTTGACTCAATAAATCACGAAATTGAATGCTCAAACAGATTTCATATAGTCCCAAAACCAAATGTCAAAAAAGGAACTACACCTAATTATGACTAGAATAAAGTAATTTTATTTTTGGTCGATTTAGAACCCAAAACTAAAAATTTCAGAAATCATGGTTCTTAACTAAATTTTGTGAAATTTTTTACACAAAAGTCAAATTGGCATTAAAAGAAATGTATTTGTGCATTTTTTATTTTTTATTTTTTTAGTCAAAGGTTTGACCAATAGTTAACAATTTAGTTGACTTTTCTTAAAAGGTCAATTTTTTGGTCAAATTTTTGAATTTTCAAGAAATTTAATTGAAAAAAAGTGAAATTTAAGCTAAATGGAATTTTTTGACTGAGGTTGACCAAAAAGTCAACTCGAAAGTCATCCGTTTGACTTTTTGGGTTTTTCTTGAAAATGAGCTAGAAATTGTTTAAAAACGACAATGCAAAAGAAAAAAAACGACACTTGTTGGTCGAGAGATGGAACTCCGTTGTGATCAGAAACCCAAATCTCGATTCTTTTACCTTTTAATAATGCATCAATTAAAAATCAGGTGTCAATAGCTACCCCTATTTGAGTGAGAGTTCGAAGAGGTTCCACTCAAATACAAAATTGATACTTGTAATTTTTAGTTGACTCTACTTTGGAAATAGAAAAAGACAAAAGAAAAGATATTTGGTTAGGGACGTACTTGACACTTACCTTTGCTCATCGGGGTATCTGAACTCTTGTTGAAGTTTATTCTCTCTCTCTCTCTCTCTCTCTCTCTCTCTCTCTCTTTCTCTCTCTCTCTCTCTCTCTATATCGTGGAATGGAATGAAGGAATTGAAATTACTAAATGAAAAAGGAATGGTTTAAGGATAACCACTGACCTAAAAACAAGGTTTATCGATAACCTATAACCTAAGAGATAGGGTTTATGGATAACCTAGAACCTAGAGACAAGATTTATGGATAACCTAGAACCTAAAAGACAAGATTCATGGATAACCTAGAACCTAGAGACAAGGTTCATGGATAATCTAGAACCTAATAGATAAGATTTAAGGATAACCTAAAACCTAGAGACAGTGTTTAAGGATAACTTAGAACCTAGAGACAAAGTTTATGGATAACCTAGAACCTAAGAGACAAGGTTTAATGATAACCTAGAACCTAAGTGACGGGGTTTAAGGTTGACCAGGAACCTAAGGGACGAGGTTTAAGGTTGATCGGGAACCTAAACAAGGAGTATGGTTAAAGATAACCAAAAACCAAAAGTAAGGGTTATGGTTGAGGATGACCAAAAAGAAAAAACAAGGGTTATGATTTAGGATGACAAAAAATCAGTTCACTAAGGAACACATTTTAAAAAGGGTTTCAAGATTGCTTGAGAGCCAATCTTGTGAAACAATGTTGATTGTCAGATCCCTTCGAAGAGGATTTTCACAAAATGAGATTTGATTAACCATCTAAGAGTTAAGTCAAATATGCCAAGTGGAAATATCCTAATCAAAAGAGGTCTTTCACACTGGCTCTCAAAAATGCCTTTATTCCTAACCATTGATGTGGGAAAACTGTTTAAATCTCACTAGAGAGGTCTCACTCAACCTATGTCTAAGGCTTTCGGAAACGTTCACAGTGAATACAATTCATTGATAAAAAGGTCTTTTGAAAGGACCGTAATGATGGCTTGGTCATGGGCTTACACAAAGGGTATGTACTTTGAGGCCAAGAAATGAATATTCAATCAATATCTTCATCAGGTTTACAAGTGAAGAACCCCAAAGATAAGATAAGATAGTATTGCTTCAACTCCTTCTAGCGGTTGCTCTTATGTGATATTCTCATTTCAACTCGAACCATCCCAATTGGAAGAGACTTCGGATAAGGGTTGTAATGTTGGTTCGGGTGAGGCTTAAAAAGCCTTGAAAAATTTTCAGATATCGAAGGGTTAAAAATGAGTAATTATCTTGGCATCATTACCATCATACGATTTTTCAGAAATCTGACTCTTGAAATTTAACCTATCTTGAGAGTCCTTTTAACTATTTATCTTGAGACATGAGATCTTCGCTCTCTATTCTAATGACATTGTTCGCCATACATATTTTCTTTTGTAAGGCTTTTCTTTTGTTTTTCAATTGATGGTCTTTTGCATGACCATTGATTTTGCTCTTCTTTGCATTTTTTTTATTTTCTTTGCCAATTTTCGTGGACATTGGCATTGCTTTTACCAAGCACACTACTTTTCCATACCCCTTAGTTTTCACTCTCTTTTGAGCATCTAGGACTCTTGAGTGACATTTACAAATATGACCATCATTTTTAAGTTTGTTGGTAAATTTTGTGCCTTGCCCCAGTGTAGGGAGATAATCATCACTTGGGGTTATGAAAGAATTGCATAAGGCTCAAATTAGCTAAGCAAAGGGTAATTGTGTTTAAGGTAGTAAATGGAATGCTCTTTGTCACTTCAGGATGCTTTGAGCTTCGATAAGAAATCACCTGAAGCTAGCACAAGAAGATTGATACAAGTGAAAGCAATAAAATCTTTCTTAATATTTTACTCCATAATTTTCAACCAAGACCCCCTATTTTGCCCTAATGTGGGGTTGTTCTTGATAGGGTTATTTTGGAAATGCTCCCTATTTGGCTCAAAGTGGCTTACAAGGGATATCAATGGTGTTTGAGATTGAGAAAGAAAATGCCTTTATCATCTCAAACCATGTATTCATTGTGAATGAACCCTATGCCCTAAAACATGACTCTTTTCACTCAATTCTCTCAAAGAGTGTATAAGGATGTGTCTGATAAACGGGTTGCCTCTCATCATTTTAGGCATTACCACTTGGCATATATAACAATCCTTTTCAGACTCTCCAAAGCACACTTTGGTTAAACTCAACTCCCTAGGGAATAAAAACGTAATGAAATTTTGTTTGAAAAGACATGTTCCCTTGACCCTACTAGGGGACTTTTGGAAATAAGGTTGAATAAAATTTGTGGACAGAATAGGCTTTGCTCACCACAAGGGTTCATCTCTAGAGTTCTAACCAACTCTAGAGTTCTAACTGACTTTTTCGGCATTCTAAGAGATAGGGTCACTCCTAAGTTCTAAAGAAAATGGGCATTTTTTGAAAGTTTTGCATTTCTGAGATGAACCTCCTATTGTCAGGTAGAATCTTCTTTAGAGATCCTACAAAATGAACAAACATGCATATGTAATATGTATGCATGAGATGCATGATGCGAATATCCTAAAGTGGCTCAAAGGTCTTTCATTTTATTCATGGATAATACTTCTTGACATCATTGGCATTTACAAGTCTTGGCAATTCTTGACCATCCATTTCTACAAGGATCAGTGCCCCACCAGGTATCACTTTCCTTACAATATATGGACCTTCATAGTTTAGAGTAAACTTCCCACGAGGATTTGGAATGATAGGTAAGAACTTTCTCAAGATAAGATCGTTGATCTCGAAATGTTTTGGCCTAACCTTGTGGTTGAACAACTTGCCTACTCTATTCTGATAGCTTTGTCCATGGCATAAGGCTTTTACCCTCTTTTCATCAATCATATTAAGTTGTTCAAATCTTTGTTGAACCCATTCAGCTTCAGAGAGCTTGATTTGAGAAAGTACCCTCAGTGAAGGGATTTCCACTTCCACAGGTAATATAGCCTCCATCCCATAAACCAATGAGAATGGTGTTGCCACAATTGAAGTGCGAATTGAAGTTCGATAAGCAAGCAAAGCATATGGTAACAGATCATGCCAATCACGATAATTTTCCGCCGTTTTGGCTAAAATCTTCTTGATGTTCTTATTGCTGCTTCCACAGCTCCATTCATTTATGGGCAGTAAGGAAAAGAATTCAAATGGTGAATGTGGAATTCTCCAAATAATTCATCCATCATCTTGTTGTTCAAGTTTGATACATTATCTGTGATGATCCTTCAGGAACTCCATATCGAGCAATGATATCACGATAGATGAACTTTGCCAAATTCTTTGCAGTAACATGGGCATAAGAACTGGCTTCAATCCATTTGATGAAGTAATCAATGGCTACTAAGTTAAAATGGTGTCCATTCGATACTTTAGGATTAATTGGTCCGATGATGTCGATGCCCCACATTGAAAAAGGTCATGACTTGGACATTTGATGTAGCTCATTAGGAGGAGCATTGATTTTGTCTCTGTAGACTTGACATTGGTGACAACACCTCACATGCTGAATACGATAAGCTTCCATGGTCAACCAATAGTAACCAAGCCTCATGATTTTTCTAGCCAAGAGATGACCATTCATATAAGGGCCACACTCTCCTTCATGTATTTCTTTCATCAGGAGTTTAGCTTCTTGTGCATCCACACACTTTAGTAAAACGGAATCAAAAGACCTTTTATAAATGGCTCATCCACTGAAGAAGAATTTGGATGCCAACTTCATCAAGTATTTTCGATCATTGGCTTGACTCCCTTAGGGGAATTTACCTTCTCGAAGGTAATTCATGATGTCATAATACCAAGGTTGACCATCAGGTTCTTCTTCAATCGTCAAGCAATAAGCAAGCTTTTTTCAAGACATCGATTTGCAAATGATCAATGCTCAAACCATCAATTACTTTTAACATTGAAGATAAAGTTGCCAAGGCATCAGTAAACTGATTTTGTGATCTTGGCAGATAATCAAAAGAGATTTCATAAAGTTCCTTGACCAAGTCTTCGAGATATTCGTGGTAAGGAATCAACTTTACGTCCCGCGTTTGTCATTCACCTCCTGTCTAGAGGATGATGAGTGCAGAATCACCATAAACGTGAAGCTTTCTGACTTTCATATCGATGGCTAATTGCAAACCAAGGATGCAAGCTTCATATTAAGAAATATTGTTGGTACAAAGGAATACCAACTTTGCAGCTACTGGATAATGTTGACCTTCTAGGGATACTAAAACTATCCCAGTGCTAGAACCAGAAAGGCATGGTCCACTTGTCAGGTGAAACCAAATAAATTCATTCATCAATTTCATCCCAATCACCAGACTTCTTGGAATTTTCAACTAATATATCGGCTATGGCTCGCCCTTTGATGGACTTTTATGCCATGCTTTGAATATCAAACTCATAGAGTAATATTTTCCATTTAGCGAGCCTTCCAACCAATGCGGGCTTCTCCAAAAGATATTTGATTGGGTCATTCTCAGTCACCAGAAGAATGCGGTGGTGAAGAGTATATTGCCTCAATCAATGTAAAACCCAAATCAAGGCTACACAGGTCTTTTCCACTTCAGGATATCAGATCTCGAAGGTAGTAAACTTTTTATTGAGGTAGTATATGGCACGTTTTATTCCATCCTTAGGTCCTTTTTGTGCTAACATGGCTCCTAAAGACTTTTCGTGAATAGTGAGATACAAGATTAGAGGCATGCCTTGGATAGGCGATACAAGTATAGGAGATTGCGAAAGATATCGTTTAAGTTCTCTAAATGATTTCTAACATTCTTCATCCCAATTGACCTTGGCATTCTTCTTTAACAATTTGAAGAATGGCTTAGCGGTTTATGGTAATTGAGAGATAAATCTCACAACATAATTCAATCTTCCGAGTAAGCTTCAGACTTCCTTAACAATAAAAGGAGGTTTTAGATCGCATATGGCTTTCACCTTAGAGGGATCTATCTTGATACCTTTGTTACTAACCATAAATCCAAGAATCTTCTCGGACTTTGCCCCAAATATGCATTTTGCGGGGTTAAGCCTCAACTTGAATTTCCTCGATCGGTTAAATAGTTTTGAAAAAGATGAGAGAAAGAGAGAAAACCCGTAACTCGTCGGACGTTATACAACAAATAGAACCTAAGACATATGTCGGGGAAATGAATAGTACATGATAATGGTTGGAATGGACATCGAATTCCACTGTCTTTGTGTTTTCTCCATCTTCGGGTTCCTAATCTAAACCTAATCTAAGAAACTTATAACTAGGTTTATACAATGGAAAGAAACAAGCATACACATCAACAACAACAAAAAAAAAAAAAGACATCATGTCGAGATCAATCATTTAAAGGAAGTGCAAGACGAAAGTCAAATTTTGGGGCATCGGGGTCGACCTTTATCTTTCATGCGAGGGTCCCACTAAAACACCTACCCAATCCATTTTTTTGTGACTTATAACAATTGTTAAACAATTGTATTCTCCTAAATAAGCGATCTATGTGATCCTAGGGTTTTCCCCCGATATCATGCATTGACCCTACCATTCATTTAAAAGTCACATGCATTGCAAAAGTTTAAACATGCATGCAGGTCTTTTGAACCTTATTTATCAACCAATCAAGCAAGAAAGTGAACCGTCGGCAGGTCACTTATTACCAAGGGCATGCGCCAACCACAAACACAAGCAATCTCTAGTGCATGATCGGATAATATGTATGAAGGGTACATGTGATATTTCAAAAACATATCTCAAAATCATTCATGAAAAGTTTCGAAATAAAGTGATGTCTCAATTATAAAAGGCATTCAATTACCAAGGCTAGCCCGAGACTTTCATACATGCACTCACAAGTATCACAAGCATTTTGAATACAATTCAAATCGTGACTTTCACAATGTCAAATCAGGATTTCTTAAAAAGATTTGAAAATTAAGGAATATTTAGGCTATAACACATTCAATTGCCAATACTAGCCTAGGGCTTGCATAAATGCACTCACGAGCGTCGCATGCATTTTGAATATGGTCCAAATCACAATTTTTCCTTAAGCCAAATCGAGTTTTGGAGAATAACTTTTTTTAGAAATCGTTTTTGAGAAACATCACATGTACAAAAGCATTTTTTTAAAAGATGCAATTTGAAAAGTTTGATTGTTTAACAACAAAGATCAAAGCATTTAAAACAATTTTCATGAAGATGACATGTCCTAATTTCATGCACAAACTAACCTAAAAGATATAACTAAACAATTACAATCATGTTTATATCAGGAAATTTCATAACAAACGGGTAAAGATAGCAAAATTGGGAGATACCTAATGATAATTTGGCAATGAAAAACTTTTCTAACATGCATGACATGATGATGAACAGATTTCATGAAGAAAGTTTTCTTAAACAATCTATATATGATTTTACAAAAATCAAACAATAAGCAACAACTCATTAGAAATTTGTCAAAACAACAAGACATTCAGCTAATGTCACGAGGATTTGTCCTACCAAAACATGTCTAAAAATCATCAAATTTACACACAATATAGCCAACATGATAACAAGAAAGTTTTATTGAGAGGCCGAGTTCAGATTCCAAATAGAAAAAATGAAACAAAAATATCAAAGGTCTGTCCAAATAGGGGTTAGAACAGGGGTCCGAATTTGATCCCTTGTCCAAATTGTCATATGGCTTAAAAAAAAAAATGGAAACTAGTCCAAACAACGAGTGATTGGCATGAAATCAGTGGCATTAGAAACTTTTAAGTGTGCCCTACGTTTTCTTAGAGGAGCTCGAGTCCAAACTAGGTCAATTTGGTATTCTGAAATCAAGATTTCTAAAAGTGTACGCATCAGTTATTGAGAAAACAAAACATAAGCATTCATTAGAAAACCTCAAAATCACTCAAAGAATGCACAAACGGCATAAAGAAATCACACAGAACTTAGGATTGGATGCGACAAAAAGTTTGAATATTCATCTAATCCTAAGTCGGCATGCAAAATATCATACAATTTAAATGACATTATGAGATGATTCATGATTCCTAATGGTATGCTTAGGAATTCTAAGTGTAATGAACACTTTTCGTGAGACAAATTTAATGTGCAAGACGATACTCAATGAACATAACCTAAATATGTATACAAACCTTATAACATGTGGTTCAATCAACAAGAAGGCATGATCGTAAGATTTTGATCCCTAAATGACTCAAACAAGCATGTAAAGGTGCACATATGACAAGAATTCATTTCAGCATTGAGTTTACTAAACAAGCATGATTTCAGCCATCCTCAAGATATGTATAAATCCTACCAAAAATCTCAAATACATTGCATACGATGACAAAGATTTCTCATTAAGAGGTCAAAACTCAATTAAGATCATATGAGTCATGACAAAAATGGTAAAACAGACCGAACTATATGTCCAGCACATATTGCTACAATACCTTTTACTCTAATGCATACAATTGACTCACTTTTCCAATGAAAAAACCTTGCAAAGCATGCATCAATTGAACATATATATCATATATTTCAACTCTAATGAAGGATTTGAGACCAAATAGGTGCATTTATGGACTCAATTTCGTCAAAACAAATCTCGGACTAATGCAGGACAAACTAACCTATGTTCAGATCTAAACAATTTTGACCTAGCTAAACATGTCTAAAAATTTTGAAAAAAAATACAGGATATGCACAACATTTGTACGAGAAACTTTCATGAAGGAAAGTGTTCCAGAACTCAACAAAAAAATCAGCACAAAAATAGCAAAATCAGATAGCGATATGGAAAAGATTGACCTAAGCCTAGATCTAAGTAGATCTAACATAGTTGATCAGATCCAAAAATCATGAAAAAAAATTACATAAGATGTATGAGATGATTTGGAACAAAACTCGTGAAGACAATTTTATCAAAAAATGATCATGAAAGTCGGCATAAAAATAACAAAGCCAGAAGGCGGAATAGAATCAGAATCGAAAAAGACCTAAACTACTGCAGGATCATTAATCTTCGGAGATGTTTTTTGAGGGTCAAACGACGCTCGATTAGGGCATGCGACCTATCGTTTCGAAGCTTGGGATGTCTATGATCTAATTTTAAAAGGACTAGAGCTGAAATGAGATCGTTTCGGACCTCGTTTTGGCCAAAACAGTGACCTATGTAGAGACCTATGAAAATCACAGATTAAGCTCAAAATCATAATCATCATTCAAATTATCAACAAATCATTATAGCATTCATACTCATTGATCTTAAGCATGCAAAAGCTCCTAATCTTGAATCCTAGCTCCGATCGACTAACTCAATCTCGCTTCATCGAATTCGAGTTTCAAATCGTTACCTCCGTCGAGACTTTCGTCAATGTCCATCGTGATCAATCTAATGAAGCCACCGAATCACAATCGAAACTCCAAGAATGCAGATTAGGTCAATACGGCTCGGATCGGGATCAATCAAACCACTGGCCTAAGGAAAAAAGGAAGAATTGGTCCAAAATGGAACGACCTTGACTCGCCGGCAAAGATTGGGCTGCCAGTGAAAATTCAGCCAGCGATCTAACCTCCTCTGACCACGGCAAGGTCAAAGATGTTTGCTACTACAGATCATCACTAACTTGAATGCTTGGGAGCTCCAAAGACCGCCAGTTCGAGCCTAGAACGAGACTGGTCCAAGAGATGAACCGAAACTAGAGAGAGTGTGTGTGATCTGTTTGGGCGAGAGTTTAGAGGGAGAAAAGAGATAGAGAGAGGCTGAGGAGAGAGAAAATTTTCGTGCAAAATAAACCCCCTGCTAAAAATCGAAGAGATTTCATTTATACACTCTTCACATTAAGCGATTTTAGCCGTCAGTTCGATCCGATTGACGGTCGAAATCTTGATCCAACAGTCAAAAATTCATTTCGAAGGCTCCATCATGATCTTGAGGTTTCAGGTAATTGATTTAATGGGTTTGATTTACTAAAAATCAAGCCAAAATCGGGAATTGGTCAAAATGTCTAATTATGGGTTAATTTGCAATTTGATGAAATTCAAGAACTAATTCACAAAATTTTGAAAAATTGAAGGTGTATAAGTGAAATTGGAATTGAGAGGGTTCCAGAACCAATGGCCGAAGGCCAAGAACTGGCCGGCAAGAGCCTGAACCGGCCAGTCCTGCCGACGACCAGTTTGGCCGAATTTTGACCGATTCTTAACTGCTTTGGTCCAGTTCTTGCTATTTTGTCCACTTGGGACCCTTGTGGGTCAAAACTTTATGCCTATTTGACCCCTAAATGACCAAATTGAAAAGGAATTTTATCATTTTTATGAAGAAATTGACCAATTAAGATACAATTAAACTAAGCCAACCTTATGAATGTGATCTAGGGTCTTTTATTGACCTAATTGAATGATTAACGTGGAAAAAAAAATGAGTCAAAACCATGGATGCTTTGAATTGGGCCTAAAGGGCTAAAATGGTAAAATTTTCAATTCAATGAACAAAATTGCTAATTAACTAAAATTGAACTTAATTAATGTCACAATTGCTCTATCTAATGAGTTACCCATATATAAGATCACTTATCATATTCAAATTGACATTAAATTGAAGCGCTCGAGCTTAGGTCAAAAATGGATCTAAGCCTAATATTAAAATTGGACCTAGATTCATGAAATTAAACCATAGCCATGAATGGGTCAATTCGAATTTTGTCGATTGAAGCTTAATTGCTTGATTTTCTAATGCTTGTTAGGATAAAATTCATCAAATTGATGAGTTCTTATGTAAATTTTACAAAATCGATCTCGAATTTTGAATTATCTTAAGAAAATAAGTGAGAAACAATAATCCATTCGCAAGTTATGAATGATCGATTTTAGTCCCCTAATTAGGGCTCAAAACGACAATTTGTATTTTGATTCGATAAATCGCGAAATTGAATGTTCAAACAGATTTTAGATGGTCCCTAAAGAAAATGTTAAATAAGGAACTACACTTAATTACGACTAGAATAAAAGTAATTTTATTTTTGGTCGATTTAGAACCGAAAACTGAAAAATTCATAAATCAATATTCTTAACCGAATTTTATGAAATTTTTGACACAAAAGTCAAATTGGCATTAGAAGAAATGTATTTGTGTATTTTTTTTTTTTTGTCAAAGGTTTGATCAAAAGTCAATCATTTAGTTGATTTTTTCTAAAAAGTCAATTTTTTTTCAATCAAATCTTTGAATTTTAAAGAAATTGATTTGAAAAAAGTGAAATTAAAGCTAAATGAAAATTTTTGAGTACAAAGTCAATTTTTTTGACCTAGGGTTGACCAAAAAGTCAATCCGAAAGTCAATCGTCTGACTTTTCGGATTTTTCTTGAAAATGAGTTAGAAATTGTTTAAAAATGGCAATGTAAAAGAAATAAATGAAAAACGACACTTATTGATCGAGGGATGGGGCTCCTCACGATTAGAAACCCAAATCTCGATTCTTTTACCTTTTAACGATGCATCAACTAAAAATCAAGTGTTAACAATAAAACACAAATGTAAGCTTTATTAGAGCAAAAACAAAATAAACAATAGCATCCAATGATGCTCCTCAGCCCATGTTTATGATTTGTCATTCAAATACACAAGGACAAAGATCTTTAGTTAGTGGATTAACAACCATATCATCTGTGAAACTATGCTTTATTGTAACATCGTCACTTTGTATTGTTTCTTTATGTTTAAAAACTTGACCGCTATATGTTTAAACCTCTTGAGACCTCTATCGTTGTTAATAAACAATACTAAAGAGTTGTTGTCTCAATACAACTGTATGGGTCTATTCACAAAATCAAATATGGTCAACTTCTTAATATGGTTCTAGAGCCAAATATTCCAAGTAATAGCTAAAAAAGCATGCTACAAACTCCATTTATATGGTAGAGGATAAGATAGATTCATGTTTCTCGCTTACCATAATACTCGCGCCTTCTGCTATCATAAAGATACATCATGTTGTCGACTTCTTGTCATCTTAACAACCAGTAAAGTCTACATTAGAATACCTTACTAACTCCAGGTCTTGAACATGTTTGTTAATCAGCATATAGTCTCTTGTCCTTTTAAATACCTCAAAACCTTCATGGCAATAATCCAGTGATCATGTCCAAAATTTGACTAATATCTATCTAGAAGTCTTGTCACAAAAACGATATTTGGTCTAATGCAAACTTGAGCATACAAGATGCTTTAAATGTATTGGCATAACGTATATCCTTCATTTGGGCTTTCTCAATCTCTGAATGAAGACATTGCACTAGACTTATCCCAATTATTTTTCAACTTTAGTTCGAAAGATCTTGCACTTGTCAAAAAGCTCAGACTTTTCTTTAATCAAATATAAATAACTATATCAGGAGTAGTTGTCAATAAATATGATGAAATAAAAATTTCTACACAACATTATCATATAAGGTCCACTAATATCGATGTAAATAACCTCCAACATGTTAGAATTTCGGACTACAGTTTTCTTCTTTATCTTAATCATCTTATTTTTACAATAGTCTACGCAAATCTTTAGGTAACCTTTAAGAGTAGACAAAATGTTAATTTTATCAGTCTTTCTACTCTTTCTCTAGACATGTGATCATGACGTTAATGTATAAGACTATTCCTCAAGCAAAAATCTTTTGGAAACAATTTTTTTCAACTATATAAGAGACATTCATATCATTGGGATATTAACATAATTGGTACAATCCATTTGATATATTGCAGCACACAACTTAACTTTACTTGAATTGAAAAACATAGAAACAATATTGTTCTTTACTTCAAAAAAGTAGCCACGCATGTCAAATGTAATACGAAAACTAAGTTTTGTCTAAAGGAAGATACATAAAAGGTATTTTTCAACATTAAATGAAAATTAGAATCCAAAATTAAAAGAACATCTCCCACGAACGCGACTTCGGCTTTAACATTGTTTCTCATGATAAGTTATGATTCGTCATAATTTGGCTTCCTTCGATTTATGAACCCCTTCATGGTAAACAACATAATTCATTGCTTCGCTATCTAGCCACGGAGGACTGAATGAGGCTTTCGATAAGAATTGGATTCATAAATGAATGCCAATGAATCATTAACTATAGGTTCATGCTTGAACAACCAAGTTTATGTGTCCTTTCTTCCTACAAAAGTAGTAAAAGATATCATTCCTCTTAAAGGGTGCTATCTTAGGACCAAACTGTCAAAATGACCGGTGGTTTCATGAGTTTCTGTATAAGTATAATTTTTGGACTTCAAATCTACCATCCTTTTGATGTAATCCTTAACCTTATCAGAACCATAATAACTTATGTTGAAGAGTCCTTACAAATGTATCCCAATTTCGGTATTAGACAAGACACAATTTCAAGCCACCAAGGCTTCCATAATCCTTTTAGCATGCAGTCAACCAGTAAACTATTTTCAAATATTCCTGAATGGAACGCTTCATGGATAACGGACAAATTTGATTGCTCTTTTCCCAAACAACAAAATGTGCTTTCTAGTTCCATATTGCTGGTAATAATATTGCCAGCTTATTCTTTGTAAGAGTAATATGAACATCCACCAACTTCATCTCAAACAGAAAATCCTCTTTTCACTACTTAAAATTTGACCCAATAAGAACCTCAATCATAGTGAAGTTGTTGATTAAAGAGAAGATGACTTAATAATCATATAAATACTTTTAGGCAGAATACATGACATACAATTGTATACTCTCCACATGACAATGATTATAATAATGTATTCCAACTTTTTATGAATTCACCACCTTTGGGTATATGAATCAGTAAGATTAGTTACTCCTCAACCATATATTATACTTATATCCTTCCATGAACTAATACACAATCACTTCTTTTAGGAGTATGACTACGCATTAAAATATGAGATATCCCACAAGAATATGAGATCGATATTTCTCATATCTAATCAAGTGTGTCACTTTGGCGGTCAAACCCAATTGAATCATTGAAACTCTCTCATACTAGAGATATAAATTGTATGTCTCACATTCATCTTATATATGTGATTTTAGACTCGATGACAAGAGCAATTTGTCACTAAAATCACAAATCACATGTCATGCTAATTATATTACTCCATTTTTTAATATATATATATAGAACCTTATATATGATGAATCAATACTCTACATATTTTTTTATGTGATGATATACACATAAGCTAGCAATGTATTTCCGAAACCATGGTAAAACACATAAAAAAATACGCAAAAAAGTACCCCAACATATGCATGTTTAGGGTTCTGCATGTATTTTACATCCTTAAAAGTATCAAACATGTAAAACAAATACATCTCGATATAGAAAATCTCCATACAAGCACGTCAGTACTAAGAACATGCCAAACGAAGCATGCACACGCCTTCACATGCCAACGGACTGTGTAGTGCGTGAACTGCACGCACTTGTGTGCATGAGATGCTCGAAAAGCCGGTCTAATCAGGCTCGACCAATCCGATTGGTAGACCGATTTGACCAGCCAATGGTACGATTGATCAACGGTTAAACTGGGTTAGGTCAAAACTAGCAAACCAGGGTCCCAGTCAAGGACGATCTTGCATCGGGTTTCAATAGGACCATCAATTGCAAACGGCCCTTAGCACTGCTAGAACTAACAGCGAGGATTGGTTTAGTTTAATCATGTGGGATGATAACTCTATAAAAATAGAGTTATTTTACTTATTTTAGCCACTAAATAATGCAATATTTATGAGAAAATATTTGAATTTCTTTCTATTTATTCAAATTTTCCCTATTCATGCAACATAATGAGATATGAAGAAAATAAGGGAAAAATGGCAAAAAGAATGAAAAGAATATACCAACCACAGAAACATTGGAAGGAATCAAGACTGTGATTTATTTCCTAATTTTATGCAAAAAATAAGCAATTGCCTCATGTTTGGAGCCTTGAATTTATCCTATAAATAGGATAACATTGAGAGGTTGGGGGATAGTTAAGTTTTTATTTTTAGATTGTTTTTATTTTTCGGGAGGTTTTTTTAAGTATTTTTAAAAGAAGACAAAAAGTGATGACATAATTCTTGTTCTTTGATTCAAGATGTTGATTTAATTTATATTCTCGTTTCTTCTTCTATTATGTTCATGATCATAATGATATGAATATCATGTTTTTTATGTTTTGCAAGTGATTTCATTCATGTAAATTGTATATTAATGTGCTTAGTGCCTTTAAGTGACTAGCAACCATTTGAATGATCTTATGTGTATATTTAAGACGAAGAAGTGATAATATATAATTGCTCCTTATAATATATGACCATAAAATAGAAGTATATCATGTTATTTGTGCGGCTTTTGGTGATAAGGTGATCTGAAAGATTCATTGTAAACCGAGAATGTTCATAAATTTTAATACATTTATGTTTATTTAAATTCATATTGAGATATAGGGGATCAATAAGCTGAGTAGGTTTGATATACTTAAAGATAGCATAATAAATAAATTATGAAATTTCGCTATCACATGTTTAATATTATTCTTGTATACGTAATGATCTGAAATTAATATCTAGTGGTTATGATGAAATCAGATGTTTTAACATATTTATTTGATTGATATACTACATTTAGTTCCGAAATTTTACTTCTAAAATTGTCGATCTTATTTATTCTCAATTTTATTTTGATTTGTTACATTTAGTACGGTTTTTAACATCATACCAAAGTCCTGAAATTTGGACCTAGATGAGTGGTGAGTATTACATGCACATCGCATATTTGAGTCCTCACATTCATGAATTTTGAGACCTATATCAGCCCACCCTTTTTCATTTCAAAATAATTAAAGAAAACAAAAGAAAAGAAAGAATAGTTAAAGAACAATAACCATACAATGTAAGCTATCAATCAACGAGAGCTTGCGAACAAATTCTAAAGTTCAGCGAGTATCGTTTGGTTGAATTTCTGTAGCGTCATCCAACATCTAAATTTCTTAAAGATAAGTGAGAAGAAATCATGAAAAATCAGTACCAAGTCCCTTAAAAAAAAAAAAAAAACACGAGTATCCATTTAACGATTGCATCGTGATTAAATTTGACAGTCGCATCACTTGCAAGTGAAGTCTGATTTCAGGACCAATGTAGGGTATCATAGAGTGTAAATGATAACGTTTCTATTCCCGGGTACAATTTCTATTTAGAAATAATTTTTTTTTTTTTCTATTCACTGGACAAGTTTCTGAGTAACATAATGTGTTTGATAATTGTAAAATTTTTATTTATGAAATAAAAATGTGTTTGGTACTACCTCCAAATTTTTTTGGGCTTGGAAAGTACAATCGATTTATAGGACCGAGATGTGACTTAGAATTTCTTTTAACAGTTTAATAATTTTGTTATATTTTTTTTTCTTCTACTTTCTCTAGTTGGTCGCTGGCCTTGACTATGGCCGACTACTGTTGGCCAAACGAGAGACGCCAAGGTCGCCTTGAGTCTCGCTATGGCTAGGCAAAGCTATGTCGATCTCACAGCAGCTGGGTGAGTCTTGGGGTGACCTCATTTGGCTAGTAGCCGGTCGGCTAGGGGAAGAAGAGGAGAAAGAGAAAAGGAAAGAAAAGAAAAAAGAAAAAAATATATATTTTGGATTTCATTATTGAACTTTTCTTGAGAGAAAAGAAGTAATTTTTCTTTATTTCTTGATTCTATTTTAAATATATTCTCAAGAATAAAAATGTAAACAAATGAATTTTTATTATAGTTTTATTTTAGAAAAAAAGGAAACATGAACGTTATGCGCCGATAGTCCCTTGAAGTGCTTGGAACACCACTCACGTGATGGTAGACCCTTTTTTGGAAAATGGAGTTCGTCAGTATGTGCAGCTCGCCAATGTTGAACTTGAACACTGACCATACACTTTTACTTTTTTGACTTTTGACTAGATTTTGTCGGCTTTTACCTTGTCCCTTTCTTCGGTTGGAAAAAACGAAAGTTTGGAAAATGTAAGGAAGCAACCATGAAGAAGATTGGCAACCATCATTGATTCGTGTGTTGTGCGCTTTCATTATTAACCAAGGAAAATGTAAGGAAGCAATCATGAAGAAGATTGGCAACCATCATCGATCCGTGTGTTGTGCGCTTTCATTATTAACTAATCACGTACATTCATCACTACTCTTATTGACTTCTTCTTCTCCTTCTTCTTCTTCTTCTTTTATAATTTAACATTTAAGATAAATGAGTAGAAAATTTAAAAATGTGAAATAAAATATGTTAAGCTGCTCATATTTACATCATAATATAATAATATAGTTTTTATTGAGAATTTCGCAAATTAATCTATTATTGAGTAGTAGCACTAATGAAAATTGAAAATGATTCCTTAGACTTCTTGAAGAAAGTTATAAATATTGTTAGGATTGTGAGTTATGTCAGAGAAATTTCACATTCGAGAATTGATGTGGTGTAAAACAATTAACATATTTTAATTGACCCATGACTTATTATCTTTGTCGCGACCTAAATTTCGAGTGTGAACCATCTAGATTTGGTTAATGGATTGTTAAACCTAGACTTAACTCGAGCTCTCCCAAGCCCATACCAATTCGCAACTTAGTTAAAATTTCTTAACATATAAATGGATTTTATCTAGGAGTTGTTACTAATTAGTTTATGGTAGGTCGATTAAACACCTAAGTAAAATAATGAGAAGATTATTTTACTCTTACGAACTAGAGACTTTGGGTACGGGGACTTGGTTACACTAGACTTCTCTAATACCCTTTCGGTACCATTTCTTTTTATTTTCAAAAATGTTTTTACATCCAGCTTTGATTGATTTTAAATTTATTTTCCTAACATGTGAGGAGATCATGCGGGTATGCAAACCACCAATTTAACAACCAAGAAAGCAATGAATAAATTACGAGACTTACCTTGTAGCAACGAAAGTATCTGCGTAGTTAGATTAAAAATCATCAACCCTAAATATGATTTATAATTAGCACGCAATTTCTTTTTGTTTTCACTTAATTAATCAGGATCATGCTTTATGTAATGCGATACAACTAAATGACCTAATTCTAATAACATGCAATTTCTAATTAAATGGACCTAGCAACAATCGCTAAATGACATGCACTTCCATGAAATGATTCTAAATCATATGCACATAATATTTTTGTGTTTTCTTAATAAATGTGCAATCTAATGTGCAATCTATCCTAGAGAATGGAATTAATTTATCCTAAGGCATTTTTTTTATTTTTTTTATGAAATTCGAAATTAGAAAAATGTGAAAATTATCTAGCTAGATTAAGATTCTATCCAACTTATATTAAGGATTGGGTTAGGCTAAACCCTAATTTAAACCAAGATAATTTCTAACCTAAGATGCAGTCTATCTAAATCAATTTATACTTAAAATGAAATATGCAATTTTATCCTAATGTGCAATGACGTACAAAGGATGCCTTAATTCTATATGACATATGCATGATGATTTTTGTTTTTTTTAATTAATTTAAAAAAATGTCAAATAATTAAACATGCAATTTAAGTTAATGAAACAAAAATCTAACATTCTAAATTTATGTTATTTTTTTTCCCGAAAATTCATGATAAATAAAATGATTAGTCTAAATATGCAAATAACCCTAAAGCATGTAATATTCTAACTCAAACATATTTCAAGATAAATAAAGCAATCAAGACAAGACAGAGCATTCAAAGTCATAAAAAATATCACACATTATTTAGATGGAAAATATTACGCTAATAAAATCGATAAATTGATCTTAAGCCTTAAAAATCAAAATATCAATTTTATTCCCGCTTCATTAATTATTTTATCTAAATTTTTATAAATGAAATAAAAAAACCCAGGCCAATTACAAATAAGGTGATATGTCAGAATTTCCAATTATGCTTAGGGAAATATTTCAAATAAATAAACAAGAAATTTTAAAAAAAAAAAAGAAAGATAAACTTGCCTAATAAAATAAAGCAAATATACCTAATCTGATTTTTTTCTTTTTTTAAAAAAAGAAATCTTGGCCACCGTTCGGATCTCCGGCGAGGGGAGTCACCGGCGAGGGACTCCGGCGGAGCAGGGCACCGGCGAAGAGGTGTCGCAGGGGCAGCAGCGTTGGAGCAGACACGGAGCGGACGTCGGGCGCTGAGCAGGGACGTCGGTCGCTGGTCTTCGGAGCAACGGCGTCGGGCATCGCGGCTGTTGGCGTTGGGTCGTCACGAGTTGCAGCGGAGGCGACAGCAGCGGCGTCGTGGGTCAGAGTCGGAAGCCCAGCGACCAGCAGCTACGATCGAACGGCCTGAGGACGGAATCGCGGCAGGAACGGTGGCTTCTGGCGTCTGGTTGCAGCGGCGGTGGGGAGGCGTCAGATCTCGCGAGTTGCAGCGGAGGCGAGCTCGACTCAGATCTGCCGGCGTCGGGTCACGGCTGGAGCGGGGCGTCGTCAGGTGCTGGCTCGAGCAGAAGCGGTGGGCGACGGCGACGCAGTAGGCAAAGTCGGGCACCGGGTCGAACAGAGGCCGAAGGCAAGAGCGTCGCTACTGCTCGGAGGCCGGCGGCGTAGCCCGGAGACCAGAGATGCAGGGACCGGCGGTGCAGCAAAAGAACCCCTGGAGAAGATGAACAGTAGGAGTCTTGTCAATTGTCTTTTTTTTTTTTCTTTTCTTCCCAATGGCCGGTCACTTCCTCGCAGACTTCTTCACTGCAGCACTCTTTTGACTTTTTTTCCTTTCCACAAACAAACGAATTTTTCTTCTCTCTTCAATTCACAACTCTCGTCAAACCAAAGAAAAAGACCCAAAAAAACTCCTCACGTATTTGCTCTTAAATTTTTCGAATTCCTCTCCCTTTGTCGTACACGCACCGCACCTTATATAGGGGAAGGAATTAAATTTTTGTGAAATATTTCACTTCCAATTTTGATTGTGCATAATCCCCCTTAATAAATCGTTATACCTCACAAGATATTCTTTTTTGTATTTTTCAAATATTCCATCCGAAAATTTCTTTTCTGCTCGAAAATATGTCCCTCAATGTATATTACTTGAATATGTGAAAAATCTCAGTGGAATATGTGAAAAATCTTGTGCTCACCGTCGGTCCAATAAATAAATGTAAAAATGCAAATTCAAAATAAATGTACCTAAATCTATATGTTATGCAATTACTATTTTTTTCAGAGATAAAATTAACCCCTAATTTTTAATGCGATAAATGACTAAACGGATCACCAAAATTTAGGTGTCAACAATCTTGAAGGTAAATTTAATTGGATCTATCATTCTCCTTAGGTTACGATATCGAGCTTGGTGCTTTAATCACTCAGACATGACTCTTTGTGGCAAAGTTCAATCATTGGCATTTACATGTATAAAAGAATCGGGGTGAATAGATGAATTTGATCCAAACCACACATGCCTATTGAAGGTATCGGCACACATGCCTATTGAAGGTATCGGCATTTATACATGACGGGCTTATTCTCTCTAGGTAAAGGTATCAGGCTTGGTACTTTAATCACCCAGACATGACTCTTTGTAGCAAAGTTCAGCCATCAACATTTACATGTATAAAAGAACTAGGGCAAATACATGAATCTGATCCGAACAACACATGCTTGCTGACCACGTTAAAAAAAAAAAAAAAGATTCCTGGCCCTAAACAACTGGGCACTCTTAAAATAAGGTGAATGATATCGAACTTAAACTTACTGAAAAGAAGGTGAGATCATTAAATACGGATACTCTTATGATTAGGTCTTGCATTGAAATTGATTGAGATTAGAGATTCTTAAGAATTGCTTTGAAATTTATCGTCGGATGTTAATGCTTTCCGAGGTGTGGAGATTCTAATTCCGTCGCAAACTCAGGTAGCTCTCTTTCAGAATTGCAGCCGAGAAAGACCATCTATTAATATTCTATATGTAAGGAAATTGGAAGAGCCAAAAAGGAATGTTGAGCCCAAAAAAGAAGAAGATGTGATTGAGTCAAGGGGGTTTATTAAGTCCGTTTGTTTCGAGTGATCGCATAACATTTTTTATTCATTTATGTTTTGACCATTATATACAGTCAAGCAAAATATATATATATATATATATATATATATAGAGAGAGAGAGAGAGAGAACAAGTCTTCGTTGTTTTTTTTTTTTTTTTTGATCTGATGGTAAGTCTTCGTTGTTTAGTCTTTTGTGAAAATTAGTCTTTGTTGCTTAGACTACCAGATGGTGTTTGTAGTTGTCAGAACCGTCACACATTTCTTTCGATTCCCAGTTCCCAGGTTAGCAAGATAAAAACCTGAATGATTGCGAATTGATTCCTTTGGTGGAGCTAAGTAAATGCAAACCGACATGCTTCGCTTGATGTTCTGAGCTGATAGATTTCAAGCTCCGACACTGGAGAGTCTCTCTTTAACCAGAAAAGCTCTGGACAACCTTCAATTATGCCGAGACTAACCTCGTCACGTCCTCACATTCGCTTCTTCTTCCCCTTCTTCTCCTACATCCCCTGTGTCGTCTTCCTCTGCTTCCTCTCCCATGCTGCAGAGTCTCAAATCCAAGATCAAGAACTGCAAGTGCTGTCGAAGCTCAGGCAATCCTGGCAAGACCCATCGTCCCTCGACCACTGGGTGGCCTCCAATTCATCCTCCCACTGCGCATGGCCCGAGATCAAATGCCAAGAAGGCTCGATCACCGAGCTCAATCTTGTCAACCTGAACATAAATTATCCGATCCCCCCATTCATCTGCGACCTCAAGAATCTGACCAAGCTCGATCTCTCCTACAACAATATTACTGGAGAGTTTTCCACTGTTCTCTACAACTGTTCCAAGCTCGTGTACCTCGACCTGTCCCAGAATTACTTCGAAGGTCCTATTCCATCCGATATCGATTGCATGGCCAATCTTCAGGTCCTGATTCTCGCCGCCAACAGCTTCTCGTTCGACGTTCCGGCATCGGTAGCGAGGCTGCGGAGGCTGAGGATCCTTCACCTTTACATGTCCGAGTACAACGGTACATACCCTGAAGAGATTTTTGGCCTCTCCGATCTCGAAGAACTGAGGCTCGAGTACAACAAGAAGTTCGTGCCATCACAGCTACCGCAGAACTTCACTGTCCTGAAGAAGCTGCGGTTCTTCTCAATGGCGCAGACGAACCTTTATGGTGGAATCCTGAAGACGGTCAGCGATATGGAGGCTCTCGAGCGCTTGGATTTGGGGATGAATCCACTGACAGGAGAGATCCCGGGCAGCATTTTTGCTCTGAGGAACTTGAGCGAGTTGTACGTGTACGAGACTAATGTGTCCAAGTCGATCCCTCAGGCAGTCCGCGCCGCCAACCTGCGCGTGATTGATCTGTCTTTAAATAATTTGATGGGGAATATACCTGAAGTTTTTGGACAGCTCAAGAATCTCTACAGCTTGAATTTAGAGTTCAATCAATTGTCTGGCGGAATCCCTGAAGGTATCGCGAGTCTTCCCGCTTTGTCTGATATCAGGCTGTCCAACAACAATCTATCGGGCACGATCCCCCCGGACTTCGGCAAGTTTTCCCCACTCAGAAGATTCGAAGTGGCCTTCAACAACTTGACCGGTGCATTTCCAGAACATCTGTGCCATGGGGGCACGCTGTTTGGGTTGGCCACTATGGACAATAATCTCAGCGGGGAGTTGCCGGAGTCACTTGGAAATTGCAGTACTTTGCTCGAAGTGATGCTGAACAACAATGGGTTCACAGGCAATGAGGACTCTGGATGTCGCGGAACTTGACGGCCTTGCTCTTGAGTGGTAATGGATTAACTGGCGAGCTTCCCAAGGAGCTGTCCCCAAACCTCACTCGGATCGAGATGAGCAACAACAAATTCTTCGGCAAGATTCCGAGCACGGTGTCTTCGTGGAGGAACTTGGTGGTGTTCGATGCTAGTAATAACCTCCTCAGTGGCACGGTTCCGACTGAGCTGACCGAGCTTCCTAAGCTGACGAGGCTTTGGCTCGGTCAGAACGAGCTCTCCAGGATTCTTCCCACAGACATCGTTTCATGGAAATCCTTGACCACTCTGAATCTTAGTCACAATAAGATCTCGGGACCGATTCCAAGCGAAATCGGTCTTCTACCTGTACTCACGCAGTTGGATCTGTCTGACAACCAACTGTCCGGCTTGATTCCTCCTGAATTCGGCCAACTGAACCTGAACCGTCTGAATTTATCATCCAATCGCCTCAGCGGACCAATCCCCACCATGTTAGAGAACGCCGCATATGACACCAGTTTCCTGAACAACCCCGGCCTCTGTGCATCCAATTCGTTCATGAGGATCAATGTCTGCGACACCCAATCCCGTAGATTGAGCAAGACCAATCTCACCTTGATCGTGATCTTGGCCATTGCAGCGGTGATGTGCGTTTTGTTGGTGGTGCTATTCACGATCAGAGCTTCCAGAAAGAACAGGGATTGGTTTGATTCCACTCCAAAACTGACTTCATTCCAACGTTTGAATTTTACAGAATCGAATATCTTGTCGGGATTGAAGGAGCATAATGTGATTGGAAGTGGTGGATCAGGAAAAGTATATCGCATTGTCGTGAATCCTTCTGGTGACACCGTTGCCGTGAAAAGGATTTTGAATAACCGAAAATTAGATGAGAAGCTGGAGAAGCAATTCGTAGCAGAAGTGGAGATACTTGGGAACATTAAGCATCTGCACATTGTCAAATTGTTGTGCTCTATTTCTTGCAAGAACTCGAAACTCCTGGTGTACGATTACATGGAAAATAGCAGCTTGGACCATTGGCTTCACAAGAAGAAAAGATTGTCGCCCGTCTCGGGTGTCACCAACAATATGATCTTGGATTGGCCCAAAAGGTTGCAGATTGCGCTAGGAGCAGCTAAAGGACTTTGCTATATGCATAATGGTTGTTCATCGCCCATCATCCACCGAGACGTGAAATCGAGCAACATTCTCTTAGACTCAGACTTCAAAGCAAAAATTGCTGACTTCGGCCTTGCAAGGATGTTGGCCAAGCCAGGAGAGCTGTTTCCATGACAGTTGTTGCTGGTTCTTTCGGCTATTTGGCACCAGGTTTGTCCATTTCCTTAACATGAGTTCATTTCAGCTATGCCAGTTCGCCTTCCTCATACTTTACATATCCTACCAGCAGGAATATTTAGTTTTGTCTTGCCTTTTTCTTTTGTTGTTAAACAACAGAGAATGCTTATACAACAAGAGTTAATGAGAAGATCGATGTTTATAGCTTCGGGGTGGTTCTCTTGGAACTAAACACCGGAAGGGAGGCTTGCGAGGGGAACGAAGACATGGGCCTCGCTGATTGGGCATGGTTTCACTTTGGTCATGGCAAGCCGATATCTGATATGATAGATGAGGAGATCAGGGACAACTCGTCCCTAGATCAGATAAGCAATGTCTTTAAGCTGGGAATATTTTGCACTGCCAAGCTGCCTTCCACGAGGCCTACAATGAAGGAGGTAGTGCAAATGCTGCTCAAATGTAGCGATCCGCATTATGACGTTCAAAAGAAATTCCAACACAAGTTAGATGCTGCCCCGTTCCTCGGAAATTCTAAGTACGAGGAAATGCCGCGCAGCGATTTTCATGTTCTTGAGTGCAACACTTACTGACTGTTGGCACTGAGAACAGTTGCAGAAGCTTTGTGAATGGATTTGGACTCCCAACTTTTGTAAATATATTTTCTGATTTTGCTAATGCAAGTAGATGACTTTATAAAGTCAAATTGTCCATCTTAGGTTTTGGATGTTATCATGAATGTAGTTATATGAAGAAGGTGAAAGCAAGGGTAAAGGTGTGACTGAAGGAACCAAGGTTCAGGAAGCTTTGGCATTTTGTATTCGGGATTCGGTTCTCATCAGTCGATGTCCCAAAGACAGCCAGCGAAAGAAGTGACTCTCTGTGAGCTTTAGAAAAGCCCATATAAATTCTAAATCTTAATCTAGTCTTTTGGGTTGACAGGATGAACTCTTTATATTTCAGATTGTTTTCTTGTCCAACTTCGATTTGATTATACGTGAGAAAATGACACCAAAGACAGCCGGCCAAAGAAGTGACATGAATTCGAATGGATCAAAGTATAGAAGGAAAGGAAACTGCAAATTTTGGACACTGATATGGAGAACTTGAGATGATCATTATCGAGTAGATTTAATCATTTTGTTACTAGTGAGCATGCGCTGAATGACCAATATCGTATCATAGCATCAACTAAGTAAAATATAGTTAAGTCTTGTCATCTACTAACTAATTCCTTGAAGAAAAGAAAAGATCGAATTACTTCTACACATTAGATGACAAATTATGACCTTGTCCCCTTTTGATCTCTAAAATGAAATTATGAGATTGATACCAGTGCAACTCACCCGAAATGTGCATAAGCACGTATTCCGAGGAGGGCCTAGATAGTGAAATACTAGGCCGAGACATGAAATGGAACTTGATAAGGACAGGCCACCGCGAGTGATCAATACGCTCGACTAGAAGAAAATAGTACAACTCCTCATCAATAGGGCTTTCGAATGATTACATAAAGAGGGATTAATGGGCCGGGCCGGCCTTCAGGATACATTGGCTCATAATCTTTAGGATTTTCCTTTGCTAGTTGATTTGGCCTATCAACCCCGCTACCGCTTACTAGTAAAAGGCCCCGATGGAAAATTGACGGTCAAACATTTTAAACATCATTTCCCCTTTTCAGACCTTTATTCCCCTTTTTCAGACATTTAAAGGGGCCAGAGAGATTCTGCCGGGGGCATTTTCCTTGGTGGCCTTGCTTGAAGTAGAGTACATGAGGCCGGAATATCAAACTCGAGACTTCATACTTCTCGTGACGTAAATTCTCAACCATTGGCTTGCTCGTTGATCTCTTTGAATTGATATAGTGAAATTGCCGTCACGTAGTTCACTTAATCTAAATGAAACTAGGATAATATTAATGCACTCGAGTAAGATAGGGTTCATGTGCTATTCACTCATTGAATCCAAGGCAAATACAAATCAAGATAAACAATTTCAACCATTGAATCCATTCAAGTGTAAGTTGTTTGAATATTCAAGATCTTGATCTCTCTCCTTTCAAAGAATAGAGATGTCAATACAACCACATGTTAAACGGGAAAATTATTCAAAAAGTTCTAAATTTATTGTGCTTTTGCTAATTCGGTCTTAAACCCTTTTAATTTTCTCAATTCACAGTTGAGTCCATCTAGCTAATTTTGGCTGAAAATTGTTAGCGTCAATGGGCGGCACTGATATGGATATTTTTAAATAATATTTTGAAATTTTTATGGTTCTTTTCATTTTCTTTGCTTTTTTTTTTTTTTATTTTTTTGGAGCTAGGGTCAGTGATGGTTGTTGGTCGACCCTTGCCAGCCACAAAGCAAGGGCATTGTGGCCCTCGCCTAGAGTCGGTGAGGTGAGGATTGGTTGGGCCTCGTTTGTGGCTAGCGAGGGTTGACCGGCCACCCTTCCCAGCCCTAACTCCAAAATAGAAAAAAAAAAACACAGAAAAGGAAAAAAAGAAAAAAAAACCATTAGAAATTAAAATTACTATTAAAATATATTCACGTTGGTGTTGATCGTGTCACGTAAGATGGTCGCGTCCACACGATCGGCGTCTACGTCAGTGAATTCCGATCAAAATTAGCCGGATTGATTTAATTGACAAAATATGAAAATGTACTGAATTGGGAAAATTGAAATGTTTATGACTAAATTAGTAAAAATATAATGGGTTTAAGATTTTTTGGACAATTTTCCTTCGATGAATGGTTGGTGAGTACCTCAAAGAGATAAAAACGTTTTTCTTTCGGCCTAAAGGGGAGAGATTTGATGGTTCCCGACAGGACAAAGACTAATCGACGTTGATCCCTTGATTTCCTACTTAAATCTGGGTAAGAAGACAAATCTAGACTTCTTATTTTTCAGTTTCTCCTGATTAGACATAAGTCCATCAACTGTTGAAGGCGACCAATTTACAATACCACTCATGATGTCAGGGCTGGGAAATTAAGGGTGCGTTTGGTAACGTTTCGTTTAAAAATTGTTCCAGGAAACAAAATAGAAAAAAGTGTTTACATTCCAGGGAATAATTTTTGAACAAAAAAACGTGTTTGGTAACTGTATAAAATTTCTGTTTCTGGAATAGAAAAAGAACAGAAACACGTTTGGTAACTGCACAAAATTTCTGTTTCAATTTTTTTTCAAGTGTTTTTTTTTTAATAAAGTGTAAACTTGGTATTAAATTATCATTCTCATGAAATGCTCATCAATTTAATTTTGTTCATATTAAGTGAAAACAAACATTCTAAACATGATCATATTTGCTTACTTGGAAGAAAATTTTTTAAGTTTGTACCAAAATTTTCCCAATTGCTTTTTTTTTTTTTTTAATAAAGTGTAAACTTGGTTTTGAATTCTCATTATCATAAAATGTTCATCAATTTAATTTTGTTCATGGTGAGTAAAGTCAAACATTCTGAACATGGTTATAAGTGCATACTTTGAAGAAAATTTTATAAATAAACTTTGTACCAAATTTTTCTCACGTGCCTTTTTTTTTTCAATAAAGTGTAAACTTGGTATTGCATTATCACTCTAATGAAATGCTCATCAATTTAATTTTGTTCATGGTGGGTGAAGACAAACATTCTGAACATGGTCACGTGCATACTTGGAACAAAATTTCGTAAGTAAAATTTGTACAATAAGAGCTAGCTAAAAGAAGAATATCTTATAGATCTCTACATAGACCATTTCATACATAACATCACAATAATGAAGTAATATAGTTCATTGTTCATCTTCATCACATTGAATTTGATAAGTGAGTACTTAAAAACAAAATTACAAAAGTCGGAAACACAAAATCATGAAATCTCAGGCATATTATGATCCCTCGCCATTTTATTTGCAATCCTTGTCCTAAGCATGTTTATTCCAGGTGCATCATGCAATGTATCATCTGCAACCTCAGGACAAAGAGGCAAAGATAGTTCTCAATTTCTGCAGGCATGTCATAGTTGATCACATGTTGAATGTCAGGAAAGTCCAACCCTTTTGAAGCAACATCTGTGGCAACCAAGACATCTTTCATGCCTACCTTAAATGATGAAATAGCATATTCTCTCTCTTCCTAGTCTTTGCCACCATGAATAGCCACTGCTTCAACTCCTTTCAAAAGTAGATACTCATGAATGTCATCCACATCGGCCTTGCTCTCACAGAATATAAGGACAGGGGGTGGAGTTTCTGAAGGCACTCAAGAAGGTAAACAATTTTTGCCTCCTGTTTGACATACTCGACCTGCTGAATGACATCAAGATTTGCAGCACCTGCTCTTCCCACATTGACCGTGACAGGCTTCACCAGAGCACTTCTTGCAAAATTCTGAATTTTAGTAGGCATAGCGGCAGAAAAGAGGAGCGTTTGACGTTGAGCTTTGAAGTGGTCGAACACCTCCCTTATATCATCTTCAAATCCCAAGTCCACCAATCTGTCAGCCTCATCTAAAGTAAGGTACCTGCAGAAAGCAATAGATCAGTATAATTGTCCCCACAAATAACAAGTCCGAATATTTAAGACAGCAGTGCATTAACAGAAAATCAAGATTGAGGCTAATTTAGGAAAGAGTGCAAGATGAAGAATCTTGGTTCGGTGAAATCCCATATCCTCGGGACAAAGAGGCAAAGATAAGAACTCAAAAGCAATCTCAATCAATGTCCCATGCCACGCTATTTAACCTTTGAGCTAGCATTGACCATTGGAATCCAAATGGTGCACATAGAACTCAAGCAAAAACATAGAGCACTGAGAACACAAATATGCTCGACTTAAGCACTATTGAGTTTTTTCAATGCAAATTTATTGAAGATTCGATGTAGTTGCTTCAGAGTAGGGATAACATTTAGTATTTGGCAGTTTCACGTCTACTGTCCACTAATAACTTCCTACCAATAGCAAACCAATCAACTTGCCAATGCATGATCATATGCCAACGATTCTGAGATGGAATTATTCGAGACAACCAGATGTTGTGGAAAGCAAAGTGTACAAGTTCAAAAGGTATAAAAGGATGAATTAAAGGATTTTACCTGCAATTACAAGGTTCGTCTTTTTCTTTGCCAGCATATCCTTCAATCTACCAGGAGTAGCAACAACAATGTGCACTCCCTTCCTCACAACCTCCACCTACGACCGCATATCCACTCCGCCAATACATAGCAGAGCCCTCAACTCTGGATATCCGGCCTCTCTCAACGGAACCAAAAACTGCTCCACAACTTCATATGTTTGTCTTGCGAGCTCTCTTGAAGGGCAGACAACCAATTCGAACGGTCCTTCACCGTGAGCAATGGGCATCATCATCTCCTCCTGAAGAGCAATCATGATCATCAGCAACACGAAAACCAAAGTCTTCCCCGACCCGTGAATGCAATCCCTATCATATCTCTACCCGCCAAGACCACCGGAAGACCTTGCACCTGAATCGGCATCGGCTGCACAATCCCCTTCGCTTTCAACTTCTTCAAAATAGGGTCTGGGAACGTCATATCCTTAAAATTCTTTATTGGCGGCAGGATATCATCTCCATCAACAATAATATGCCACTGCTTCCGAATCATATCGCACTGCTTCCCCGACATCCTCCGAATCGGCAACAACGGCTTCCACCCAGTCAGCAACGGCTCGGTGTAAATGATTCCCTTCGCCAACTCGCATACCGACATCAAGGTCTTGCGATCGGATAAGTTCTCGAGCATCTCCTTCTCATGCTGCACCATTTACTCGGTGGGGGTAATCTCGGGCTGATCCCGTTTCAGCTGCGTCGCCTTCACCAGGAGGCTAGGCTTGACTTCCGCCAGCTTCGCCTTCTAGTGGTCTTCCTCGAGTGAAGAAGCGTTGCCCTTGCGCTGGAGGATCTTCTGGGCTTCCATTGCCCTGCACTTGGCGACGGGGACGTACTCGACGTAATCGTGCTCCCCCTCCATGACCGTGGAACCTCGCGCGGCGACGGACATGCTTAAAAGTGCCGTCGAATTTCTCCGCGCAGAAGTGTGTGAAACCCTAATCTGATGTTACTCGGGCAGCGATGTCCGGAGCTATAGAACCGGTTGAGCACTTGCCCCTTGAAGAATCAAACGGATCGAGGAGATAGTACCTGGAGTGATGGGCGGAGCGCGGCGAATCGCTTCGATGGCCGAGCAGGAGAGCGGAACGGCGACGGTGGCGGCGAGAGAACCGGCGAAGGCAGCGACGCTCTGCTAGAGCAAGTTGGGAGAGAAGGAGAAAGGGAGATTGGATACAGGAGACTGGAGATCCGCACTGCGAGCAGAGCAAGGCTCGCTGCAAGCTCACGCTCGAGCTCCGAGCAGCCATCGCCTAGATCTGCGAGGGCCTCGTCAATTGGTGAAGGAGAAGCAGTGAGCAGGTTCACCTGGTGAAGGAGCAGCGACTGTCGGCGCCGGAGAAGACGACGGTGGAGAAGCCGGATGGTCTCGAGACAGAGGCGGCTGTCGGCGCCGGAGAAGACGACGGTGGAGAAGATGCAGGAGGAGAGGCGGTGTTCGAAGGGCTGAGCAAGAAATAGAAAAGAAACACGAGAGCTTATGTTTTTGTTCCTGTTTTGTTCTTCAAATGTGTTTCAAAAATAAGAAACATAATTTTTTTGTTTCTTATTTCTGTTCCACATTTGTTTCTGGGAACAAAAAAACAAAAAAGGAACAAAAACGCACCCAAACGCACCCAAACGCGTTTTTGTTTCTTTTTTGTTCCCAGGAACAAAAAAACAAAAAAAGTGTTTAGAAACAAAAAAATAAATAAAACAAACGCAGCCTAATTAACCATTTCTGTTACGAACACACCTCGACACGACAAGAAAGTAAAGAAAAGAACAAACGAATATAGAGGGCTTGATCATTATAAGAGTAGCTCGATGGTAAATAAAATGATTTAGCTCGTTTGAGCTCTACCAATTGTGATAGGAAACATGCTAACATTGTTGCATCTCACATGTGCCAGAGCTCACTGAGTGTGAGTTACATAATCTAACGTTAGCACAATATAGCAAAAAACTTCAAACTAGTATATCTGTAATAAATTTATCCCAAATTAATTTTTTAATTACTAAAAATCTCAAACTAATACACTTATAACAAATTTACCCAAAATTAATTTTTTGACCAATAAAAAGTTCAAACTGATATATTTATAACAAATTTACCATCAATTAATTTATGTTCAATTATATTAATATTGCATAAAAATACAAACCGGTACATTTGTAATAAATGGAGGGTAAAACCCTAAATTGATATATCCATTAACTGTCACATATCATCTAACTTAAAAATTTGATAATAAAATTCAACAAAACTAGCGGACGATAAATTTGTCGTAAGTATGTTAGTTTAAAGTTTTTTGTGGTATTAATTTTTTTTTTACTGTAGCACCCACTGCCATCTTAAATTGACCACATTATTCCTTACCAGTCCCACTTTTGATTTAAAATTATTTCTTACCTTATTTTTCTTCTTTTTGCTCGGTTTCAGTTTTACTAAAACACAAAGTTACTCTTATGTCTTACCCCTCTCAATTAACTTGAATCTCACTTCAGCATGTTCTTGGAACTTAAAAATTTTCAATTACAAATCTGCCACACAACAAAGACTAAGCTCAAATAGGAGGTCCACTCATTTAAAATTATTTATTGCCTTCTTTTTTTCTTTTTTTTTTTTTTTTTTCATTTGGGATGAAACCAGTGCCATTGCTTTCCAAAAAAAGTAGTTGGCAGGTAAAAAATTTCATAACAAATTTTAAGATTTTCAGTGTACTTATCTCTTTTAGGTACGTGATTCTCCATATTTAAGTGGTAAAGTTACTAACAATTATAATTTGGATTGGATGGGGCATGAGTCAAGTCCAAGTTAAGTTAGGTCTATGTCACTAAAATTTTATAGTGTAAAATATGTGTCATTTTTAGTCGGACTCATTTTTAACCCATCCAAACCAACCCGATCCACCTATTTGATAAGTCTAAACATTATGCACCCAAGAAAATGGAATTGGGGGAAGAAAAGCATAAGTAGAACATAGTCATGTCATGCGTGTTAAGTTTAACTCCACAAAAAATTTTCTCTACTTTGATTAATGACTTCGTTTTTCCGCCGTGGAGCAATACATACTCCCAACTTCTGTGAAACTTCCTCAACGTATCCTACGTGAAGACAAGCGTCATATGTTTTGTCTAACTATGTAGTAGTGACCCATACCTAAGATTAGTTTCTGAATGTCTGCTATAGATAATAGAATATATGAGAGATGACTATGTAAATTTGAGCTAGATAGAGAACATGGCAAATCCATTGATTGCTTCCAAGAAAACTCCATCACTCAAATACTTTCTAGAATGAAAAATAATTGGATAACGGTCTTTAATCTACCGTGAGAATAAAAGTCTGTTTTAGATCACAAAAAATTAGATAACAAAAATTTACAAAATATTGTGGAGTCCACTCTTTTAAGAATTTGTGACTCATAATAAGATGTTATTCTTACAATAGCTTAAAGATTGTTGTGCTAACAAAGCTCTTTTAGAATTGCTATCAAATGATGCTAACACAGAAGGAACCAAGAAATAAGACCCATTTTTTTGATAGCATTGAGTGTTGAGAACAGTCAGCATCATCTCACGCATCCGCAACACTGTTTACAACAACTTTGGTCCACATTGGACATGGATAAGGCAAAATCGCACACCTGTAACGAGGCAATCGGTCACTTCAAAATGATTAAGCAGTTCAAGGGACTTTCAAGGATTTTCGTCAATAAACCGAAACGCAGACGATTCACGGCAATGACTTGCCGATGCACCATTATTGCCTATGAAATGTAAGATAATTTTTCCTTGAACCATCTATTATTGATGATTTCTGATGAAAACATCCATAAATTAAAAACCCCTGAGAAGTTCCTGCTATTGTGGTAGCCCATTAATAAAGGGCTAAAAGGGAGCTTGTAAAGAGTCCTTATGGGAGACTGATCCCTCATTTATTCATATTGCTAGAGAAATGAACTTAATACATTTGCGTTTGTTCTTCCTCGGATACTTGAGCAACCTAGGCTAAAGTTACTGGATTCATTGCTTCTCTAGACTACTTACAGGTACCGCGCCTTGAAGTATGATACAAAGAGACCCAAAAGACATCCCGAGAAAAGGGTGGGAATTATACGAAATTTGAAAAACTGGCAACCTCTTGTCAAAGATACTTCAGGGTCACACTGTCTCGAGGTATTGTGAATGAGAGGCCACGAGAAGGACAGCTCCGATGCCTGAGCTGTCATTCGAAAGCACAATCACCGTATTCTCAGCAACTTCAGGTCCCAGCAACTCCTTGAGAGTGGCCTCCACGCAGATCCGGAATTTGGTTTAGTGCTCGAACAGACCTCCATCCAAAGCTATAATTAATCTCTGCTTCTCCCCGTCCCTAAGGGTATCTCTTCCTAGCTTCTTCAGGATGTTGAATATCCTGGCAGGAGCAAGATGAGCACCTCACATGGCGACTATGGCGCATAGGTCGACTCCAACCACCCTCCTCCACCCCTCTACTCCTCCTCCTCCTCCTCCTCCTCCTCCTGCTCTCACCACCACCATACTCGCCGCCACAATGGCACACACGATGATCGCTGACTTCTTGCTTATCTCCCACCACTCCCACCAACTCCACAGCACAGAGACCCCAAGCAAGTTACGATTTGGCTCTCCTCACAAGCTTGGTCCTTTGATATTCTCCCACTCCTCAACAATCCTGAAATTTTCCGAGAGAACCAAACAGAAGGAAAGAGCTTGAATTCGAGCGAGCGCCAATGGAAGGTTAGTCTCCCTCTCTCCGGGCGTGCCTAGGTAAGTCTCTTTTCTGATACAGCAGATGCAAGTAGATGATTTTATAAAGACGGATTATCCGTTTGCGGTTTTGGGTTTTGGACTTTATCATGAACGTGACTTTATCATGAATGTGATCATTTGAAAAAGTTGGGAATGGGGGCTAGGGTTGGTGAAGACTTGGCCTTTTGTATTCAGGATTCAGTTCTTTTAGGACTTCGGTGATGACGTGTCCGATTGTGGCCATTGGCGGCCTCGAGAAGATGTAATTCTCGGTGCTTACTCGGTGCTCAGCTTTATTTTTCACTCTAGTCAATATAATTTTGCTAAGTCATGTCAAGCTCGAACTCGGCTTTATTGAAATATGCCCGACGTCGGCTTACCTCAACTCCGTCGTTCTTATTTGAGATCAATTCATTTTTTATGAAATTATGATGGTAAGATTTGAACTCGAACTTGAAATCGAAGTTTCAAACCATCAGTGAAGTAAATACCGGAGCATAATCACCATGCTTATGATTTTGTTTTTACTAGACAATTACAAATTAAAAAGTCGATAAGTCCATTGAAGTCCAAAGTTATACTTTTCGATGTCAAACTCAATTGCACCTTTGAAAAATAGTTCAGTTGTCCTCAATAATCGTGATCTAGATCTTTAGGTCTCAAATGTACAAACTGGGCATATTTGGACAATTTATTTTATTTCGTGCTTTTTGGATACTTCCAATCTACAATAATTCATTTCCAATAAGTCGTAAGATTATGTGGGTCTCATACGGATCTACTCATGTGAGTGTGGGCTAAAGTAGATCAGGGGTATCTAATGGTTTTTCATTTTTTTTCCTATTTCGGTCCATCTGATTAGGTTTATTATAGTCTAAATTTTTTTATTAAAAGAAAATAATTCGATGTTTTCCAAATAATATGCTTGCTGTGAGAAGGTTCTCTAGTCATGCAGTTCGACCTCGACCCCTGCTTGGTTTGCCGAGGACCGAACATACTTTGATGAAAGCTCATAATATTCAATAACACCCGTAACTAAACAAGTGTTTTTAGAGGTAGATATCTTGCTCATTTGAAATCCAATAAAAAGAAATTTATCTTGCGCTATGGCATCTTTACAAGAAATCATTGCTTGGTTAGAATGCAGCATCAATGAGATTCCGATTCAAAAAATCTTTGCTCATAGATAACGAACGGCCGAGATCTATCCTTTTATGATCGCATCTACCAACCTGACACTGCAGAAGCACCTGGGTGATTTGTTTGGTTTTTGTAAACTTTCTGTGTCTCCCAACGAGTTGACTATGTTAGACAAAATAATTCATAATGCAGAAACTAGGATTGTTTATAGACAAACCTCCAGCCATTGTTCTTATTCTCGTTTGTCTGAAAAACCTGAAAATACAAAGAAAATTGAGCACACACTACTAACCCAATTCACTCTCGAACTAATGGTGTATTCCAAATAAGAGAGTTTGAGTTAGACCTTGTAGTTACCCGTTAGAATGAATGATCGTTCATTTATAAACCGTCTTCCATCAAGGCGGTTACCAAATGGGCGGTTGTCACGAAAATGTATGTATGTGAAAAAACTGCATGTTGAATAACCGCCACTTTAAAGAGAAAATGAGGGTCCGGAAATGTGGGATCACAAAAAATAAATAACATTCTCCCACTTGATCCCATCAATTTCATCATACGGATTATCCAACTAATTTCACGAAAACTTAATGCTTAAAGAAAAGAAACAAAACACATGGGTCATGGTGACATGTCCTCTAAGAGCGAGTAATATCTTCCATGTATCACAATGCATCTTATTTCTTTAATGTCAGCCTATATGTGATAACATATCTTAATGAATAAACCCCATGTTTATTCCTGAACCAAGGTTAAATGTTATTCTCATAAACAACATAATGTGTACACCAAAATTGAGAATCAACATTATAACTGAATAAGAGTTTCATACAATAGAAATCGTCCATATGACGACAAATTACATTATAGGACCTACTCCCATACTTGTCACATGATCCTTATACTTCATTGGTATCATGCCTTTAGTTAAAGGAGCAGCTATCATCAATTCAGTGCTAACGTGTTCAATGACCACTTTATTCTCCTTAACACGTTCCTTTATGGCTAAATACTTAATGTCGATATGCTTACTTCAACTGCCACTTTTGGCATTTTTAGCCATAAAAACCACAACTGAATTGTCACAATATATTCTTAATGGCCTAGAAATAGAATCAACAATTCTAAGCCCAGTAATGAAACTCTTCAACCATACACCATGTAAGGTAGCCTCAAAACAAGAAATGAACTTAGCCTCTATAGTGGAAGTAGCAGTCAAAGTCTGCTTGGCACTTCTCCATGACACGGCTCTGCCAGCCAACATAAAAATGTATCAAGATGTTGATTTTCGTGAATCAACACAGCCCGCAAAGTCCGCATCCGAATAACCGACTACTTCCAGGTTGTCAGTTCGTCTATACATAAGCATGTAGTCTTTGGTACCTTGAAGGTATCTCATCACTTTCTTTGTAGCTCTCCAGTGGTCTAAACTTGGATTACTCTGATATCTTTCCAACATTCCCACAGCAAAACGATGTCATGTCGAGTGCAAACCTAAGCATACATCAAACTTCCAACAGCAGAAGCATATGGAATGTTGTACATTTGTTCCCTTTCTAGATCGTTCTTCGGGCATTGGTTCAAATTGAACCTGTCACCCTTCAAAATGGGTGCTATACTTGGTGAATAATTTTTCATCCGAAATCTCTCTAAGACCTTATTGATATAGGTTTCTTGAGTTAGTCCTAAAATTCCTTGAAGTCTATCTCTTTGAATCTTAATGCCAATGACATAAGATGCCTCACCCATATCCTTCATATCAAAACTCTTAGAGAGAAATTGTTTCACCTCATGTAACAACCCCTTATCATTGGTTGTAAGTAGTATATCATCCACATACAACACAAGGAAACAAATTTTGCTCCCATTGACCTTCTGGTATATACATTGATCCATGACATTCTCTACAAAACCGAATGAAGAGATGACTTCATGGAACCTTAAGTACCATTAGCGGGATGCTTGTTTCAAGCCATATATAGATTTCTTAAGCTTGCACACCAAATGCTCACCTTTACTAGAGGGGAATCCTTCAGGTTGTTTCATGTAAACCTCTTCCTCTAGTTCTCCATTAAGGAACGCTGTTTTCACATCCATCTGATGTAATTCCATATCAAAATGGGCAACTAATGCCAAAACAATACGAAGAGAATCTTTCTTAGATACAAGAGAAAAAGTCTCCGTGTAATCGATTCCTTCCTTTTGAGTGAATCCTTTGGCAACGAGTCTAGCTTTATATCTTTCAATGTTACCCAATGAATCCTTCTTAGTTTTGAAGACCCATTTACAACCAATGACCTTCGCACCATTAGGTAACTGAACCAAATCCCAGACTTCGTTATATGCCATAGAACTCATCTCTTCCTTCATGGCATTGTACCACAAATTTGATTTATCACTATTCATGGCTTGTGAAAACATTTTGGGATCATTCTCAGCTCCAATATTGTAGTCAGACTCTTATAAATACACAATATAATCACTAGAAATAGTCGATTTCCTTATTCTAGTAGATCTCCTTAATGTTGCATCAACATTTTCTTGAGAAGCATGTTGTTCAACTGGTTGTTCAACGGTTTCTAGTAATTGCTGAACAACCGGATCTACTATATCAATATCAGCAGGTTGTGAAACTTCAATGATTGGTTGTTCAATAGCCAATTGAACTGAAGGGACATTATGAGCAACAACCAACCTTAAACTTGAGGTGGAAGGTTAAGTGTCTGAATGATCTTTCTTAGGAACAAGATCCCTCGATCAATTGCTCCCACTAATCAAATTTCAAGAAATTTAGCATTTCTTGATTCCACAATCCTAGTGGTGTGAGATGGACAATAAAATCTGTATCCCTTAGACCTTTCGGCATATCCAATGAAATACCCACTTATGGTCCTTGGGTCCAACTTCTTTTCTTGTGGATTGTAAACTCTCACTTCAAATAGGCATCCCCAAACGCGTACATGTTGCAAACTCGATTTCCAACCTTTAAATAACTCAAAAAGTGTCCTTGGGATAGCCTTGGTCGGAACTCGGTTTAATATGTACATAGCCGTCTTAAGTGCTTCAGTCCACAAAGACTTAGGAAGTTTGGAGCCGCTAAGCATACTCCGCACCATGTCCAATAAGGTTTGGTTTCTTCTTTCCGCTACACCATTTTGGTCCGGAGAACCAGGCATAGTATATTGGGCAACTATCCCATGCTCTTGAAGAAACTTTGCAAATGGACTAGGTGCTTATCCATCTTTAGTGTATCTACCATAAAATTCTCCACATCTATTTGATCTCACGATCTTAATTTGCTTACCGTATTGTTTCTCTACTTCCGTCTTAAATACCTTAAAGGCATCTAATGCTTCATATTTATTATGAATCAAGTAGAGATACATGTAACGTGAGTAATCATCTATGAAAGAGATAAAGTATTTCTGACCACAAAAATCCATATCCGGACTACATATATCTGTATGTATGATTTCTAATATTTCTGTACTCCTCTTGGCACCTTTCTTCGACTTGTTGGTTTGCTTTCCCTTTATGCAGTCCACACAAGTATCACAATCAGTAAAATCTAAAGTACTGAATACTTCATCATTTACCAATCGCTTAATTCTTTCTATGGAGATATGTCCCAATCTCCGGTGCCACAACGTAGAGGAATGTTCTTTCATAACACATCGTTTCATACCAGCGTTATCATGAACATGCATCGCATCATAATAGGCATTGTCTTGCAAATTAATTCGAAAAAGACCATTAGACAAAGTACCACTCCCAACAATTTCAGATTTAAACGATAAACAGAATGTCAAATCTGAAAAGTTAAAAGAGTAACCCAAAGGTACAAGTCTTGAAACTGAAATTAAGTTTCTAGAGAAACTATGAACATAAAAGGTCTTTTCCAAATTTAAAACAAAGCCACTATTGAGAACTAGTCTACATGTCTCAATAGCTTCTACATGCAAACGCATCTTGTTTCTTGAATAGATGCTTTGTTCACTTCCCACTGGCTTCCTGTGGTTTTGGAAACCCTGCAAGGAATTCGAAATGTGAATTGTAGATCCGGAATCAATCCACCAAGTGTTGTGACTTACATCAGCCATATTATATTCATAACAAACACAAGAGATTGTATTACCTTTCTTCTCAAGCCAGGTCTTAAATCTGACACAATCCTTCTTTATATGCCATTTCTGTTTATAGAAGAAACATTTGGATTGTTTCTTAATGTCAGCTTGGGGAGATATTTTATCTTTTTCCCTTATACTTGCCATGACTCTTATTCTTTCCTTGTGTTGCCAAATGAGTACTCTCTCCCGATTCCATAATCAGTCTTTCCTCCTCTTGAACACACATGGTCATGAGCTCATTAATTGACAATTTATTCTTATGTGTGTTGTAAGAGATCTTGAAAGGTGCATATTGTTGCGGGAGAGTGTTCAGAACATAATACACAAGAAAGGATTCAGATATCTCAACCTCAAGGCTCTTAAGCTGAGCCGCAATATCCCTCATTTGCATGATGTGCTCACGCATACCTTTAACACTAGTGAGCTTCATTGATGAAAACTTCATAATTAGGGTCATGGCATGCGCCTTTTCAGAACTCTTGAACTGTGCATCTATAGCCTCCAATAAGGCCTTAGCATTGCTATGCTGAGCAACCGAACCATGAATACTATGAGATATTTTAGCCCTTATAAACATAACACAAACGCGGTTAGACCGCTCCCATTGGTTATAAAGGGTTATCTCAACTGGAGTGCTCGAATCAGTAGGAGCAAGTGGTTCGTCTTTCCTTATAGTATAGTCAATGTCCATCCACCCCAATTGAAGAAGAATTGACTCCTTCCAAACTTTATAGTTTTCACTATTCAATATGGGAACATCAAACTTAAATTCAGAGAAGTTCACAGGTTGTAAAGTTGCATATCAAATAATCATGCTTATGTCACAAAATTTGAGGCATAATATACATAAATCATGTTTTACCAATGTAAACATGTCACGAATATGAATCACATAACATAAAAACTACATGTGGGCTAAGTTTTTAATTTAAATAAATTCATAATTACTTCATGAAGAAACTACCATATTATATACCTTTTCTTAATCCCTGTGGGTAAATTAAGAAAATAATATGATATTTCTTCCTAATTAATCATATTAATATAATGAAAATTCCCGTGGGATAAAATTCATCATATTAATATAATTAATTACAATCAATGTCCATTTCTAAATATGATCCGGAGGCTCTTAATATATAATTTAATTAATTAAAGATGCTGTGGCCACTCTCTAATTAATTAAATATATGGATCATTGGACATATAATTTCATGCATAAAATATTCATGAAAAAATGCATGAAATGACATAATAATTAATAAATGTACCAAGGGCAGAATAGTAAATAAATAGGCCAAGGGCAGGATTGCAAAAACATGAAAAATTTGAGGCAAAAGCGTAAAAGGAGCCGCGGAAGAGGGGACGACAGGCACGCGCGCGTCTAGTGCACAGGCGCATGCCGAGCATGCGCCCTGTCCACCGCTCAGGCGCGTGCAACTGCCGCGGGCAGTTCCGCGCGCGTGAGCCCCATGCGCCAGCGGTTGGCACGCGTGTGGAGGCGCGTGGCGTGTGAGTTCCACGTGCCTGCAACTGCAGCGCGTGCGTGGACCCCATGCGCCTTCTTCCTTGCGCGATAAAGCCATTTCTTCGTCATTTTTCACCGTTCGCCATGGTTTTGCCAGCCGTTTTTTCTCCGGCAGCCCATCCCAGACACAACTAAATAATGGGTTTTGAAGAGCATCCCGACACGACCACATGAGTTCAAGTTTCGGTGAAAATGACCAAGAAATTGGCCTCAAATCAAACGAAAAACTCCAAAAACGCAAATCCTCAACCACCATGACTTCCACCGCCCTATTAGCCTCCGGCGAACACCGATATACCGGAAAAATTCATGGCTAATGTTCCTCATGGCGGTGCGACCGTATAGGTCCGAAATCAAGAGGTGGGTCGCCGGAATTTCCCCGGAATCGGCGAGTTTCTCTCTTGGCCTCAAAACTCCGAATTACTGTTCATGTTCAAAATGCCCGAAAATACACCAAAAATTCAACAAAAACAAGGCAGAGGCACTAAATATGCTCTTATACCAAATGTTAGACAAAATAATTCATAATGCAGAAGCCAAGATCATTTATAGACAAACCTCCAGCCATTATTCTTATTCTCGTTCGTCTGAAAACCTGAAAATACAAAGAAAATTGGGCACACATTACTAACCCAATTCATTCTCATACTGATGGTATATTCCAAATAAAAAAGTTTGAGTTAGACCTTATAGTTACCCGTTAGAATGAACAATCGTTCATTTATAAACCGTCTTCCATCAAGGCGGTTACCAAATGGGCGGTTGTCATGAAAAGGTACGTATGTGGAAAAACTGCATGTTGAATAACCGCCACTTTAAAGAGAAAATGAGGGTCCGGAAATGTGGGATCACAAAAAATAAATAACAGGCTAATCCTCAGAGTTCGCATTAACCAAAACAAGCTGAGAACATTCTCCAACATTGTAAGTCTGCAACTTGAGCTGTTCTTGAGCCTGTTTAGGACTCTGTGCAGAGTCCACCGTCTGTGCCGAACAATGGAAATTTTTGTTAGGTTCAATTCAATCGCAATGATTCTGTGCAGTGCGAAAAGGTTGCTTTTGGTCCACTGTTCATGGAATCGATATTTGTCCTCTGTCAAATTTGCAGCTGAAGAGCGAAAGGGCTTTATCTCTTCTCATCCGTCTCGTCTATTGGCGTGCCACTTCTCTCCGCGGGCTTAGAAAAAGCCCACATCAGATCCCAAGATTGTACTAGCTGCTCCCTGAAAGGCACCAATTCCCGCGCGTTCTTATATATTTGTTTAGTCTTTTTGGGGTTGACAAATTAAATTCTCTGCATATTTGAGATTGTTCACTTGTCCAGCTTCGAATTTCAGAATATTGCTCAGAGGCGAACGAAAGACAGTTTCCCTTTTAACCTCTGGTTTTCGTAATGACAAATCACGAGATTCGCACCGTGGAACTCGCATAAAATTCACATAAAGCATGAGAATTGGATGCACCAAATGCAAATGTATCTATCATACCTGATTTCTCCCCCTTTCAAAGTCGCCGAGGAGGAGGCCTACATAGTGAAACATTAGGTCGACACATGAAAACTGAATTCAATAAGAACGAGTCACCACGGGTGATCAATCCATTCGAATAGAAGGAGATGGTACAACTCCACATCGATAGGGCTTTTAAATGATTACAGGAAGAGGATTGATGGGCTGGTCGGGCCTTCAGGATGTACTGGCCCATAAGTTTTAGGATCTGGCTTCGCAGAAATGGTTGAGCCTATCAAACGCACTACCACTAGCCCCCATTGATAATGACAGCCAGACATTTCAAAGCATCATGCCCCCTTTTTTAAATAGCGGACGTAATCTACTTTCTCGTTCTAATTAAAGGCATCACATTTAGAGGCGCCGAGAGATTTTTCCAGGAGCATTTTCCTTGGTGGTCTCGCTTGAAGTAGATTAGGTATTAGGTAAGGCCAAAAATCGAATTTGAGACTTCATACTTCTCAATCACTGGCCGCCTTGCAAACTTCCTGAAGCAATACACTGAAATCCTCATTGCGTAGGCCTACTTGAGTTTATGGCATTTGGATCATCCGGAAATATACTCGATTAAAGGGGGGTTCATATGCTATTCCCCTATAAAGAAAATACAAATCAGTATATACACTTTCAACTATTAAATCCTCCTAAATAGAAGTTGCCAATAGTTTTAAGGATCAGAACGTAATTTGATTGAATCTCAAAATCCTTTTGATTTCTTTGGTATGAGAGCACCTTATATACCCAAAAAAAAAAAATGACATTCAAGTCATGTAGAAAGTAGGGGTGAGCATGATCTGGGTGAATGGTTCCCATCTTGGAATCGGGCCGCCCACTAAGGATTGATTTCAAAAAATTGGAACCAAGACCTGCCTATTGATTTATGGATCCATCTGGGAATCAAACCGCCGATTTGGTCCGATCCTCAAGTTTGTCCATGGAGTTGGTCCCCAATCCCTACAAAGCTTGTTTGGCCTTATACTTAGATTGAATTGTGAGCTATTGATTTTGATTAAAGATTGAAAACTATAGGGCGGGACAAATAGACAATACTTATTAACTAAAAACTTAACTTTTTTGAAGGTCACAATGTGGTTTTCTTAAGATTTCTTGACATTGGGAACATGTAGAGAATTAGACTCCAAATTAAAAGTCTTAACCTCTAGAAGATAAAATATTAATAACTTATTTCATCTTTTTTCAACGTCAACTTAATTTAATTATGAGAATGGTTAAGGAGAGACCTAATTATAATTTTAAAATGAGCCGTTGGCTCTTGTGACATCTCCGATTGGTTCTCTTCTTCCTCTACGTTTGTTTTTGTTTGTTTGTTTTTTTTTTTTTTTTTTTTTTTTTTGAGAAAGTAAGTAAATGGATTATTAGAATGGGAAAAAAAAAGTAGGAGGGTTATCTTATTACACTTCCAAAGAAATAAAATTAGTCAATAAGGTCAAATAACTATAAATATACACATATATACATATATATTTAGTAAAAAAACTACAAAATAATCAAGTAATTAAGATGGAATTTCTTTCTTTAAATATATATATACATATATATACTAGTCCAGTCCGGATAGGTGAGCAGGCGGTTCCATGCCTAGAATCAAGAACTCAACTAGTACTCATCAATTCCACTAAATTGAAACCGAGAACTAGATCGGCTCTAATGAGAACCGCTGGTTCCAATCCGGTCCAGTCCGGTCCGGTCCGGTCTAATTCCAAGAGGTCTAGGCAATTTTCGGCTTTTTTGCATACTCCTAGTAGAAAGCATCCATTTGACCTGAACATGTACAAGTTGAATGGTTTCTTTTTTTATATTTCCCCCCGTGTTGTGCTCATATATATAAAGCCTCTGCATCCCACTCTTTTCAGAGGACGGAGATGTTGACACAACCACCTTTTTGAACGATCGGCGATGGTGCACGACCGGACAAAAACTAATCAATGTTTTTTTTTTTTTTTTGACAAAACTAATCAATGTTAATTTCTTAATTTCCTAACGTAAATCCCGATCAGAAAGCCAGATCCCGACTGCCCACTACGACTCCAATATGGTCGTCGAAGTGTAGATAACGCGTCAAACACGACGATATCACTTCATTGACGACGTGACATCTCAACAAGGGAGAGTCATAAGTGGGCTTGTCGCTTACATCACGAGATTCTCGACAATTATTGTTAATTTAGTATTCATATGCGTCGCTTTATGTCAAGAATAACTATTTCAAGAAAAATATTTTTCGAATAATTTTTTTTTTCATTTTTTGATATTTGGATTGATAAAGAAAATAAGTCAAAGAAATATCTTTACTTAAAATCAGAAAATTAATTTCCTCTTTAATAAATTGAAAATCATTTTTCAAAATATGACAATAAATCAAAGCTTGAATTGGAAAATTTATGCTTGGACATGGGAACCTCAACGCTAGTTCCTAGGTCCCTAGCATAGGAGTCCAAGCGCATTAAGGTCAAATCCATGACCTTAGTGCCGGTGCCTCAATTCCCAATGCCCACTCTTGACTCCATCGAGGATAGGCCTAAGGACGCTAGTGCCTTGGTCCTAGTGCCTATGCCAATTGCATCAAGGTTGAGCCTAAGGGTCCAGTGCCCATGCTTGATGTCTCAACAATCCAGCCCAACTCCACAAAAGCCAAGTGTACGATCCTACTACTCGTGCCCAAATCCCAACACTAGAGGCTGGGCACTTGACACTCGAGCTTGAATCCTTGGTGCTTAGGCCCGGGTCCACAAAGGCTGTACCTAGGTCCTTATGGCTTGAGCTCAAGTCCCTAATGCCCGAGCTAGTGTCTATCATGGCCAAGGCTTGGGACCCCAATGCTCGTGCTAGAGACTTAGTGTTTATGCTCGAGTCCTCAGCGCTTGTGCCCGTGTCCATTGAGGCCAAGGTTCAAAATCCCATGCTTGGAACCATCGAGACCAAGCCTAGAACCCTAGTGCTAGTGCTCACATCTCCCATGCCTGAGCCTGGGTACCTAACCCAGTTTGGGGTCCATTGAGGCTGAGTTCAAGACCTTGGTGCCCGTACCCAGTTCCTCAACTATTCATGCACAAGTCATTAATACCCAATTAGTCTATGGTTATTTAGGATAGTCAAATCATATTTTCCTTACCAAACGACTAAAATATATTTTTTAGTTTGTTTTTGAGTTTCAACTAAACAATAAAAAAATTGTCTTCTTGAAAAATGACTTCTTGAAAAATATTTTTTAAAAATGTTATATATTTCGTGAAACAAACAAAACCTTAAATCGATTGTCTTTTCAACATGGAACAAGGGATTCTCCTCTATTCGCCACCACTAATGTCACTTCTTATGTATAATTTCTCTCATTTCTATAACGAACACATCTCCGCACGACATGAACGTAACAAAAATAAAAGCAAATATGGACGACACGATAATTATAAGAGTAACTCAATTGAAAATGATATGATTAGACTTGTTTTAGCTCTAACAATTATGATGGGAAACAAACATGCCAACGTATTCAACCCCCCAAAAAAAAAAAAAAATTGCCAACGTCATTGCATGTTGTATCTACCAAAGCTCAGTAAGTCTAAGTTTCGTAGTTTAATCTCATTGACTAATTTTCTATAGTTTTTAGCCTGCTTATTGGTTATTTATAGCTTATACTTATGGCATCTCCAAAAAAAAAAAAAAACGTACTTGCTTTGGTGAAATGGAATGAAAGATGGTTTCTCTGAATTTAGTCTCGTGAGTAGTATACTTCCCAAAGAGAAGAAGGAGGGGCGCATTATTCATGAATTAAGAACACAAAATTGCATTCTTTCTACGAATGTAATTATCGTGGATGGTGCAAAACAATTTCTATTGCATTATGAACTTAGGCAGCTAATTGGGTCATGTTAAGGCACTAATGCGAGACGATTAAGAAGATCTAGACACACACTTACTTTAAGTGAATTATCACCTTTAACATTTGAAAGCCATATTTTTCATTTGGCAACAATGTACCAACCGGATCAATTTTTTACCATTTATTCAATTGTTTTAGCAGTCTCCTTTCCTGCAAACTTCATAATATATATATATATATATATATATATATATATCTGCAAACTTCATAATATATATATATATATATATATATATATATATATATATATATATATATATATGCTTTGCTTATTCATTTCTGACTACATTGCAAATCCCAAATTCTTTCTAGGGAAAATAACTTTTCTAGCCTAGGTTAGTCATATGTTCCTCCTAAGAACCAAAGTACAGACCCTCTAAATGAGAGCTTCTCTTTCTAACCGATCATAGTTCGGTACAATCAAACTATAAATTTCAATGAGTCCAATCAAAGCACAGACCTGAAATACGAACTCCACACGTCATGGTGCATGATTTAAGATGGTCGTGATCGTGCCGTAAGGGTTAGAATTTCGTGGATCCATTTGGAAGATTTTTGTGGTCGAGCATTGCCTCGAAAGAGGAGAAATTTCTTTGGATGATACGATTAGGCGCACGATAATTCAAAAAGAAATGTAGAAAGACTTGGAGCATATCATCTTTAGCAAACCCTCTATGTAAAACGACAATTTTTTTTTATTTTTTATATATTTTATGGTCTATCAAAGGAAAGAAAGGTGAAAGGTATTTGTTTAATTCTCCAAACTTGCATGACTTGTCTTTGGCCGCATGATATAGGAATTTCACTAAATTTTCTTTTAGCAAAATTGGACTTTTGGGAATGAAGTGAGTAGAAAAAGAGTATTGCTTATTCAAGGGAGAAAAGGAGTATTTTCCGCACATCATGGTGCGTGATTTAAGACGGTCGTGATCGTGCCGTGAGGGTTAGAATTTCGTGGACCCATTTGGAAGACTTTTGTGGTCAAACATTGCCTCGAAAGAGGAGAAATTTCTTTGGGTGATACGATTAGGCACACGATAATTCAAAAAGAAACGTAGGATCAATCCGTTTAGTAGAAAATGGGCCATTTCCGGAAAATATTTTCCTAGAAATCATTTTCTAGGAAAATGACAATATTTTCTGGTGTTCGGCTAAAATTTGAAAATATTTCGAAAAATACTTTTCGGTATTTGGTAAGGAAAATATTTTCTAAGACTTCACCACTTAGGCATGCATCACTTACTGACCTATAAATCCATCAAATATGAACTTGCCTTTAAATCCGAGCAAACTTGTTTAATATCTTTGCTCCCTCATTGTCACAAAACGCTTATCTACTCTAAAAAATGTTCGTATGGATTTTAAAAAGAAGCAAAGCACATATAGCCCTAATGAGAATCTTTCAGTTGAATGGCCTATTCTCTCCCTGCGTCTTTTTTTTTTATGATCCAGGAAATCCGTACAGCCGGCAGCCGGCAGGCAAACCCTAGGGTCGCACGAGGCAAACCTTGGGGTCGCACGAGGGAACCACCACCCCATGCAAGCGGTTAAGGCACCAAGTGCCTCTGCTAGGCTTCGAACCCCTCACCTTCAGGGCAAGGATCAACGGAGTCTTATCTAGCGGGGCCACCGCGGCGAGTGGTCTCTCCCTACGTCTTTTTTTTTTTTTTGATGACCCAGGGAAACCCGTACAGCCGGCAGCCGGTGGGCAAACCCTGGGGCCACATGAGGGAACCACCACCCCGTACAAGCGGTTAAGGCACCAAGCGCCTCTACTGGGTTTCAACCCTTCACATTGAGGGCAAGGATCAACGGGGCCTTGTCCAGCGGAGCCACCGTGGCGGTTGGTCTCTCCCTGTGTCTTTTGTATCTAATAAACAAAAGAAAAAAAAAACAAAGCATGTAAAGCTTTTTGCTTAAGCAATGTACAACTGCAGGGTAGAGTAAATAAAGAAAATGATAAGCAAGAGCGTAGAACGCGAGCTTGAGATCATAAAGGTTAGCGAAATCCAGTCAATTTTAATTGAATTGACTCAACTAATAAAAGATAAAAATATTTAGGACTCAATTAGCAAATTTGAAATGTTTAGAACTGAATTGATAAAAGTATAATAATTTTATGAATTTTTGGATAATTTTCCCTTCTTTTTGGGTTGACATAATGAACTCTCTCCATATTTTAGATTGTTCACTTGTCCAGCTTTGAGTTTCAGAATATTGCCTCGAGGCGAACGAAGGACAATTTCCCTTTTCACACCAACGCAACTCACATGTGCTCCACATAAAGCATGAGGGCAGGGGTGTACCATATGCGCATGTACCTTTCCCACCCGATTTCTCCCCTTTTAAAGCTGTCAAGGAGGGGGTCTACGTAGGGAAACACTAAGCCAACACGTGAAAACTGAATAAGATCGAGTCATCATGAGCAATCTACTCGAATGGAAGAAAATGATACAACAACTCATCGACGGGGCTTTCAAATGATTACAAGAAGAGGATGTAATGGGCCGGTCGGGCCTTCAGAATATATTGGCCCATAATTTTTAGGATCTTGCTTCGTTGAAATGGTTGGGCCTATCAAACCCACTACCACTTGCAAGATGATAAGGACGACCCAACATTTTAAGCACCGTCGTCCCCTTTTTAAACGCCAAACCGAATCTATTTTTTCGTTCTAATTAAAAGCATAATATTCAAAGGGGCACAGGGATTTTTCCAGGAGCATTTTCCTCGGTGGCCTCGCCTGAAGGCTGAAGTACATAAGATAAGGCCGAGAAGCCAAGTCGAGACTTCATACTTTTTGAAACGTAAATCCTCCATCATTGGTTGGCTTATAACCTTCTCGAAGCCATCCACTCAAATCATTATTGAGTAGTTTCACTTGTGTTTATGAAATTAGGATCATAGTATATACTCGACTAAGAGGCGGTTCATGTGCTATTCACCTAGAAAGAAAATACAAATCGTTATAAACAGCTTCAACTATTGAATCCCTCTAAGTGTAAGTTGTCAATGTTTTTAAGCATCGGGACGAATTTTAGTTAAATCCCAATACCCTTTTAAATTCTTTAATGTGAAAGCACCTCATACACACGTATTCGAGTGATGTAAAAAGCACCCATTTAACCTGAACATGCCCAGTGGAATAAATTTTTTATTATTATATTTTTCCCCGTGATATGTCCAAATATTCAAAGCTTTTGATCACATTCTTTTTAAAATATTGGAGATATTGCCCCACCACCATTTTGATTGGTCGGCAATGGCTTATGACAGCAAAAAGACCATTCAACGTCAAATTCTTAATTTTCTAAGGCAAATCCCGATTGGAAAGATCTCGAAGTGTAGATGAAGCGGAAAACACAACGAGACTCTATAACTTCATTGACGCTGTGACATCTCAACAAGAGTGAATCATAATTGGGCACGTCGCTTACATCACGAGATTCTCCACAATTGATTGTTAATTTAGTGTTCACATCAAGGCTTTATTTATTTCATGAAAACTATTTTTTGAATATATATATTTATTTTTTGACAATTAGATTGTTTGAGAAAATAAGTCAACAGAGAATATTTTCCTAATTCGAAACTAGGAACCTAAAACCTGACTGATTTTCAGGGCTGTCTACTCCAATTCCCAAGTGGAAGCAGTCCGGTTGCACAGTCCTGATTGGTGACGGAAGTAAAACTTTAGGCCTTGAAAAGTATTAACATCCTAGGACAAATTTCAATGCAAGACTTAAGCAAAAGAAAGCAATTCTTAAGAATCTATTATTTCAATCAATGTCAAAGCTAGACCTAATCGTAAGATTGTCCTTATCCTTGCATCTTACCTTCTTTTTTGGCGAGTCGAAGTTCAATATCTTTCTAGCGGTCAACAAACATGATGAGTGGTTCAGACCAGATTTATGTACTCGCCCCAATTCTTTTAAACATGTTACGTTTATAACACTCTTCAAGAAGTCTAGGGAATACTTTTCAATTTTCACCATACTACTACTACTGACTAATAGATTGATATGCGAAATTCTCAATAAAACCTGTTTTATGTTGTTATGCTGTAAATATGAGCAGTTTAAAACTCGTTTATATTAAATTTTTAAAATTAATTTTGGGCCGTGTGGAGAGGGGCGTGAATGGAGGTCCTAATCAGGAATCTCTTCACCTTCTTTGGAGGCTAGAGCTTCGCGTGATTTACGAGAACGGGCATTTGTGGTCGCGGTGATTATCGTCCCTTTCTAAACGACTGTCTGTGCTTCACATGGGGTTTGGATCGGATTTACGGACTCCCTCCTCCCCCCAGCGGACGGGGGGAACCAAAAAAAAAAAATCACCAATGAATTGATTTACAAAATTCTCAGTAAGAACCATCTTATATTAATGACGATGTAACTATGATTTTATCCCAAATTTAATTTTGAAATACCGACCTGTTTATCTTCAATTTAAAATCTTAAGAGTAGGGCAATGAGTGATTATGTTTAAATCAATCACAATAGGTGGATTATCTGGAAAGAACACATCCTACAAATCACGGTTGAAAGCTGCATCTAATTCAAAGCGTGTGAAAAGCAAAAATATCGACTCTTGCTTCCTTCTCTTGACCGTTCCAGTCCTTTTTCCCACCTAATCCAGAGTCGTGTCCCTCTTGAATGTTGAAAAACGGGGGGGGAATCCGGAACTCCCTATTTTCAATGGTGTTCGCAAGGCCAACAACACACACCGTGCAATACCGACCTCTGAAGGTGATCCAGTTCACAAGCAAATACATAATGATAATGGAGAGATGAGAGATCGACAATCGGGCGTTTACTCGGGAAGATATTGCCTTGACTTAATTTATAAGGAATGCTGTGGACAAAATCAATCATAATACAATTATTAACTGAAAACTTGTGCATGTGTAGGGGCTTTCACGATTTTTCCTAGGCTTTTTAGGAAATTTACATATACGAAAATATAGTGTGAATTCAATTGGGTGATACACTTTGAACATTCAATTTGTTTATGACTTGATGTAACTATTATTGATTTGATAACATACGTTGTAAGGGTTACTTACTTATAACTGTACTATCTTCTTTTCTTTTTTCCTTTGAAATGAAAAGGAGTGGGTTGACACAAGTTAATCATCCATGAATATGAGCATGATACATGTAAAATAAAACCAAAAGACCTAATATGGTCTGAGATGGATTGCTTCCATGCCTTGGGTTCATTAGGACCTTGAATCACAGACAGACCTCAGGATCTGCCAGAACAAACGATGAGGATTGGTTTGGTCGAATCAGGTGGACTCGATGGAACCAAGTTTTTCCGGCTCAGACGGAGAAAAATGCGCGCATGCACTTAAAATATCACCAAATGTCTCCTAATTAGACTAGCTCTCTCTCTCTCTCCCCCCTCTCTCTAGGACAGGGAGTTGGTGTAGGAGACAACGACAATATCAATTGTAATTACAAGTTACTCGGAAAAGAATGCCGGTACCTCGACTAGCCTACAAAGGTACAATGAATATTGATGTGTCAAAATTAGCTGCTCTGCATCTTGCAACTAGGGCACCAAATCTAGTCAGAACATATCCACTTTGATGGAGATGGCCTAGGATGGTGATTTGCCGACAAGTGACTTTTTGTTGTTTTCCTAGCCCTATGTGATTGGAAACGCGTAGGCTTGCCATAGTATTTTTTATTAGTGCAATTCATCAGTACTTTATCCCCACTTTCTAAAACTACTAAGAAAAATACTAATATGCAATGCATAGTCAAACATTTTCTTAACAAGTGACTTGAGATATTTATTCATAAAATATTCTGTTAGAGAAACATTGGATTTTCGTGTTAATAATTATAAATTTCATGAAAAACAATGGTTGATTTTTTTGTTAGAGCATTTTTTAGTAAAGTCCTATTATTAATATTTCAAATTCATTTTATCAAATCAAGTTGATGACGCATTTACAAATAACAAGCCTCGTTTTCCAGTCACTTGTTAACAAGATCATTAATTAGTAAACATTTGATGGATTCGTCCGCACGTGGGACCCACCAAACTTCAGCCCTATAAGGGGCGGGGGCGGGGGCGGGTCGGGGCACGTCCTACCGGGCAATAAACAAAAGCAAGCCAACACGTTTTGCTTCTTGTTGAGCTGATACAGCTCTCTAGCTCCGATGCCGGAGAGTCTCCAGCCAGAAAAAAAAGACTCTGAACGACCTTCAATTATGCCGAGACTAACCTCATCACCTCCTCATATTCGCTTCTTCTTCTTCTACATCCCGTGTCTCGTCTTCCTCTGCTCCCTCTCCCATGCTGCAGAGTCTCAAATCCCGGATCGAGAACAGCAAGTCCTGTTGAAGCTGAGGCAATCGTGGCAGGACCCATCTTCCCTCGACCACTGGGTCGCCTCCATTTCATCCCCCCACTGCACATGGCCCGAGATCACCTGCCAAAACGGCTCGATCACCGAGCTCAACCTCATAAACCTGAACATAAACTATTCGATCCCTCCATTCATCTGCGACCTCGAGAACCTGACCAAGCTGAACGTCTCCAACAACAAAATTCCTGGAGAGTTTCCAACAGTTCTCTACAACTGTTCCAAGCTCGTGTACCTCGACCTGTCCCAGAATTACTTCGAAGGTCCTATTCCACCCGATATCGACAGCATGGCCGATCTTCAGCTCCTGATTCTCGCCGCCAACGGCTTCTCGTTCGACGTCCCAGTGTCGATCGCAAGGCTGAGAAGGCTGAGGATCCTTCACCTTTACCAGTCCAAGTACAACGGCACTTACCCCGAAGAGATTTTTGGTCTCTCCGAGCTCGAAGAACTGAGGCTCGAGTACAACGACTGGTTTGCACCGTCGCAGCTACCGCAGAACTTCACTGCCCTGAAGAAGCTGCGGTTCTTCTCGATGGCGCGGACAAACCTATTCGGCGGGATCCCGGAGACAGTCGGTGATATGGAGGCTCTCGAGCACTTGGATTTGGGGATGAATCTGTTAACTGGGGAAATCCCGGGCAGCATTTTCGCTCCGAGGAATCTGACCGAGATGTACATGATCAATGTGTCCCGGTCGATCCCTCAGGCTGTGAGCATGGCAAACCTGAGTGTGATCGATCTGTCAAATAATAATTTGACTGGGAATATACCTGAAGGTTTCTGGAGGCTCAAGAAACTATCCAAGCTGAATTTAGAGAACAATCAACTTTCCGGCGGAATCCCAGAAGTTATTAGCCGTCTTCATGCTTTGTCTGATGTCATTTTGTCCCACAACAATTTGTCGGGCACAATCCCCCCAGACTTCGGCAAGTTTTCCCCACTCAGAAGATTCGAAGTGGCCTTCAACAACTTGACCGGCGCATTGCCCAAACAACTGTGCCATGGCGGAACACTGTTCGGGTTGGCTGCTATGGACAATAATCTCGGTGGGGAGTTGCCGGTGTCACTTGGAAATTGCAGTACTTTGGCTGACGTGAGATTGAACAACAATGGATTCACCGGCAATGTGCCTGGAGGCCTCTGGACGTCGCCAAACTTGAAGACTTTGATCTTGAGTGGTAATGGATTAACTGGCGAGCTTCCCAAGGAGCTAACCCCGATCCTTACATGGGTCGAGATGAGTAACAACAGATTCTTCGGCAAGTTTCCTAGCACAATGTCTTCGTGGAGGAACTTGGTGGTGTTTGATGCCAGTAATAACTTCCTCAGTAGCACTGTTCCGACCCAATTGACCGAGCTTCCTTCTCTGACGAAGCTTTTGCTAGGTCAGAATGACCTCTCCGGGGATCTTCCCACAAATGTCGTTTCGTGGAAATCCTTGAGCTTTCTGAATCTCAGTCACAATCGATTGTCGGGACTAATTCCGAGGGAATTCGGTCTTCTACCGGTACTCACGCGGTTGGACCTGTCTGAAAACCAATTGTCCGGCTCAGTTCCTCCTGAAATCGGCCTGCTGAAGCTGAACCTTCTGAATTTATCCTCCAATCGCTTCAGTGGACGAATCCCGGAGGATTTAGAGGACACCAAGTATGACGCCAGTTTCCTGAACAACCCGGGCCTCTGTGCATCCAACTCGTTCATGAGGCTCAGTGTCTGCAATTCCCAATCCCTTAGATCGAGCAAGACCAATCTCACCTTGATCGTGATCTTGGCCATCGCAGTGGCGTCGTTCGTTTTGTTGGCAGTGCGTTGCATGATCAGGGCTCCCAGAAAGAAAAGGGACGGGGTTGATTCAACTTTCGAACTGATTCCATTCCAAACGTTGAATTTTACGGAATCAAATATTCGGTCGGGATTGGAGAAGCGTCAAGTGATTGGAAGTGGTGGATCAGGAAAAGTATATCACGTTACCGTGAATCCTTCTGGTGACGCTGTTGCTGTGAAATGGATTTCAAATAACCCAGAGTTAGATGAGAAGCTGGAGAAGCAATTCATGGCAGAAGTGAAGATACTTGGGAACATCAAGCATCGGAACATTATCAAATTGTTGTGCTGCATTTCTTCCAAGAACTCGAAACTCCTGGTGTACGAGTACATGGAAAATAGCAGCTTGGACCATTGGCTTCACAAGAACAGAAGATTGTCGCCCGTCTCAGGTGTCGCCAACAACACAATCTTGGATTGGCCAAAAAGGTTGCAGATTGCGCTAGGAACAGCTAAAGGACTTTGCTATATGCATCATGGCTGTTCACCGCCCATCCTCCATCGAGACGTGAAATCGAGCAACATTCTCTTAGACTCCAACTTCAACGCAAAAATTGCTGACTTCGGCCTTGCAAGGATGTTGGCCAAGCCTGGAGAAGCTGTTACCATGTCAGCTGTTGCTGGTTCTTACGGCTATTTGGCACCAGGTTTGTCTATTCACTTAACATGAGTTCATTTCAGCTACATGCAAGCTCGCCTTCCTCATTTCCTACCAGTAGGTATATTTAGTTTTGTCTTTCTTTTTTGTTGAACAACAGAGTATGCTCGTACGACAAGAGCTAATGAGAAGATCGATGTTTATAGCTTCGGGGTCGTTCTCTTGGAACTGACCACCGGAAGGGAGGCTAACGACGGGAAGGAAAGCATGGGTCTTGCTGACTGGGCATGTGATCACATCAAACATTGCAAGCTGATATCTGATGCGCTAGATGAGAAGATCAAGGGCAGCTCATACCTACATGAAATAATCAATGTTTTTAACCTCGGGATCATTTGCACTGCGAGGCTGCCTTCCACGAGGCCAACAATGGAGGAGGTAGTGCAAAGGCTGCTCAAATGTAGCGATCCACCTTCCGATGTCGGGCAGACATCCCCCCATAACGGAGACGTCACCCCTCTCCTCGCAAATCCTAAGCACAAGGAAATGCTGAGGAGCGATAATCGCTTTTTCAGGTGCAACACCTACTGACTCTGAGCACTAAAACCATCTGCAGAAGCTTTGTGAAAGTATTTGGACTTCCCGATTTCTGTAAAGCTATTTTCTGATTTCGCTAACGCACGTAGATGACTTTATAAATACAAATTGTCCATCTTAGGTTTTTGATGTTATTGTGGATGTAGTAATTTGAATAAGGTGTAAGGAAGGGTGAAGGTGTGAATGAAGGGTCTATTATTAAGAGAGCTTTGGCATTTTGTATTCAGGATTTGGTTCAAGGAATCAGTCGATATCTTGTCATATTCCCACAAAAAAGGCTCATCACTTCTCATTTAGTCCATGTCCCACTCCTCTCTGTGAGCTTAAGGAAAGCCCATATGAATTCTAAATCTTAATCTAGCCTATTGGGGTTTGACATGATGGACTCTTTATATGTCAGATTGTCAACTTGTCTAACTTTGATTTGATTATACGTGCGAAAATAAACGAAGGACGGTGAGTGAAAGAAGTGAGATGAATTAAAATGGATCAAAGTATAGAAAGGAAACTGCAAAATTTGGACATTCATGCAGAGATAACTCGAGATGGTCATTATTGATTGGACTTAATCATTTCGTTACTAGTGACAAGGCGATGAATTACCAATATTTTATGATAACTAAGCAAAATATGGTTAACTCTCGTCATCCACCAACTAAATCTAATCGACCGAAGCATTTCTTCTTTCTTTGGAGAAGAGAAAAGATCGAATTACCTCCACATCAAATGACAAGTCATGACCTTGTTCCCTTTTGATCTCTAATTTCGTAAAACGAAATTACGAACTTCACACCAATGCAACTCACTTGAGATGCGCATAAGCACGGACACCAAGGAGGGTCTAGATAGTGAAACACTGGGTGAGATTTGAAATGGAATTCGATAAGAAATATCTTAAAGCTAGGGATCTCTTGCACCGCAACGCTGCCTTCGAAGAGGCCTACAATGATTAAGCAGCTAAAGGGATTTTCAAGGATTTTCCTCAATAAACCGAAACGCAGACGGTTCACAACAATGACTTGCCGATGCACCATTATTGCCTCTGAAATGCAAAATGATTTTTCCTTGAATCATCTAGTACTGATGATTTCTGATGAAAACATCCACAGAATAAAAACCCCTGAGAAGTTCCTGCTAAAGTAGTAGCCCGTTTTATTGGCAGCAATAAAGGGCTAAAAATGGAGATTTCTTTAGAGTCTTTATGGGAGCCTGATCCCTCATTTATTTTTATTGCTAGAGAAATGAACTTAATACGCTTGCACGTGTTTTTCCTCGGATGCCGAATATCCAGGCAGCAGCACGACAAGCACCTAGTGTGGTGACTATGTCGCATAGGTCGACTTCAGCTTTCCTCATTCTCAATGAGGTGTCGGATATCTGAGGATGGACATATCAGGATTAACTAGCACTCAGTAATTCATAAAGCAGGAAAGTAGGGCATTAACTAGGGATCCATGGATTCAGCTGTAGATAACTGCGGATAATAGAAAAAAAAAAAAAAAAAAAAAAAAAAAAAAAAAGTACAATCTTTCATTGTTCCAGAAACATGGGCCATTAGATTTGCATTTTGACTCCCTGAATATCCAATCGTCACAATCAATCCACATTGGAAGAGCAGTATTTGCTTCACAATTTGCTTCACAATGGATTTAACAAGAGATTACTTTTTCATTAGTACTACACAGAATGGAAGTGAAAAACTGATGCCATTTGAGACACCACACGTATGAAGCATTAGATAGGCTGATAGCTCCAAGATATTCCCTTTAATCCAGAATGAGGAGACAAACTGATTCCCAGACGACCAGAGTAAGAGTGCTGGATTTGCCATAAGGGGATAGAATAGGCTACATGACATCATGATAAGAATCGACGTGAAGAAGGCTTTGTTTTTGTAACGCAGAAAAATATGTGCTCAAAATTGAAGTACTGATGACTTTGAGTGCTGAAGATGCAAAAGAAATTTGATAATGCCTGACAGTTGAGCATCGAAAGTTTTTAGTTTATTACCAAACATGGAAGGTTACAATTATTGCTAGGTGCGAGCAACATAATTGGGAAAATTTGGACATTAATTGTTAAATTTTTTCTCTTGAGAAAGCATTTGAAGACTTGAATTCTTATTGTAACTAACTAGGCAATAAAGTACTTCAAGTGGCATATTTTTCTGTTCTCAAACTTGTTCGACTGAGATAAGAATGCCATATTTTGGCTATTAGCTCGTGTAACTTCCTTGTTCTGTCCTAGTGAACAGTCTGGTATAAACGAGGGAGAGCTGTCATCTCTGGAAAGAGAGAAATTTACAGACAAGCTTGAAATGAGTTTCGTTCGAAAGTGGATCCACATGCAATGGTGGATGGATCTGCCAGCATGAATCCATTTTGGATACCAGGATGTAAGAAATAGGCATAGCAGCAGTTAATCACAAGACATGGTCATGGGGTGAATGTAACAGGCAGTAGAATACAAGGTAAGATAGTAATTATCACCGCATCTTCTATTGAGAATCCTTTCGTCCATTTAATTAGAGTCGTGGATGCGATCGACTATCGCGCCTGGCTGAAAAGGAGAAGGTAAAACCAAAATCCCTTTGTCTACCAGAGAAAGGATGTTAATTTCACCTTATGTAGCAACAAATTTTGCTAATGATGTGGCGATGGAATCAAACAATTCCTATAAACAATCGGAAATAAAAGAAAAGCCGTAGGGCTTAGAACTAACATTAGTACAGGAACAAGCATTAGGAATTGTCCAGATGGACAGAGACTCAGATTCGAACTTCCAGTCATCAAATGAGGTGGTATCGATTCTTCTTCGAATTCTCGTCTGATGATGCCTTTCTCCTTTCCACCAAGATCCAAGGCATAATATAACCCTTTTCTCATCCCTAAGAAGGACAACAATAGGTATTGGATTCATCATTCATGGAAAGAATGACAACAAGCTAAATACTTGAATGGAAGTTTAATTTCTTGCTTCCTTCAAGCTGATATTTAGTGAAAATGTTAAATCTAATGGAGATGCATGCGAATTATTTCGATAAAGAATCCTAAGATTGGGACATTACAAACCTGCATGAACATGACTTGGCTTCGACACTATACATGCGTTGCACCTCACAAATCCAATATCAGAAAACTTGGATCATTTTACCTTGATTTGACATAATGGTGTCAATGTATCAAGCAATAGATAAAGAGGTGCTCGTTTAGAGAAGTATAAAATTTTTACTTCTCATTTATGTTCTAAACCTATTTATGGAATAAAAACTTATTCCAGAAGTAGAAAAATAAAATCATATTGCCAAATGGATTTCTATTCTAGAAACTAGTATGGAGCAGAATAATAGTTCTAGAACAAAAATAGAATGATTATCATACATACTCTTAGAACCTGTTGAAAACTCTGTTAATTCTCTCACCAAAAATGATAGGAGACGTGGATATCTATCCTCCAAACCTGGTGTCATGCATATTCGCTCGCCTAAGACAGAGGCCGCAAATCAAGACCAATAAAAAAAGAAAAGTTAGTGGAAATATAAATAAAATTTGAGTGGTCATTGTGAAAGTTCTAGTAGGTCAGCAGGGTTTGCTATTGGCTCTTCAAACTAACCTTGGCTAGCTCTCTTTCTCCGCGTCCATTAACAATGGTTATGCATAAAGCTCGCACTAAGATTATTGTGTTCTCCTTCCACTTTGAGTGGATGTTGGGCAATCATTGATTCAGTTTGGGACGATGCCATAGGGCACAATCTCCTCTCACTCCACACAACAGTCGGATGTGAGTTTCACCGAGTCGTGCGCACAATGTTTATTATGTAGAAAATGATGAAGACATCTCTAGTTTCTGGTCAAACTAGCAATACTTAACGCAGATGAACTCCCAAACGTGTTGACCGTGGCTTATCCTAAGTCACACGGCAGTGGGGGAGATTTTATGGACAGAGCCAACGGGCACGACTGAGCGCTGCTGAGGAAGAATCAGAAATTCTTGAAATATATAATGCATTTGTTGAATTCTTGAGTTAAATCTTTCTCCACTTCCATGATGTCGCGCCGGGGATTGATTGATTGGTTTGGTGGTGCTGCACCTTCGAAAACATCTTCCGGGTTTTGAACTGATGCAGAAACAACTCTTTTGTGCAACATGATGTTAGAATTGTGTTATACGGTTTTGTTTGCTTCATGTGGCCGCAGATTATGAAAACGGGTAGCATTCTTGAGAACTGGAAAATACTTTGTGTAACAACAGATAAGTGGACATGAGAGAGAGAGAGAGAGAGAGAGAGAGAGAGAGTCTGGTCCACAGTTCTAAGAGGGCTACTCTTTGCAACATGTATAATGGACATTACATCCATTGAAGGAGAGTATTACAACAGTTTGACATCTCCAGATTAAGAATCAAAACATGCTAATTTTTTTTTTTTTTAAATCCCTTATAAATCAGGTGATTTGAGTTTGACTTTCAGACATGCATGGAATTAGTCAGTGCATGGTTAAGTGGAATGTGATGCATTCGAAAGTTAAGACCCCTAAACCATCATTTCCATTCATCGATAGTGGATAAACGAAAAATCCATCATATGGTTGCTTAATTTTAGTGCGTAAAGGGGTTGCATCTATTAAAAAGTCAAATGTTACTATTAATGTAAAATTTTATGGAATCACTACAAAAGTTTCAAAAAAAGATTATTAGATAAATGCGTTATTTAATACTTAAATATTTAAACACATCTCTTCACTCAGACACATCCCTTCCTAAAAAAGGCTACCGGATAGATTCCCGTTCCTCAAGTCAGACTCTCACCGACAACCGCCATGGTTGCTACCCTGAAACCCACTCCTCTCCTCCCTCCCTTTCCTCTCCTCTTGCTCTCCTCTGCTCTTGCCTCCAAGTCGATCACAAGGTAACTCGTCCTCACCCCCCCCAAAAAAAAAAACCGTCGTGTTTGACTCGGCCACTGTCCCCAACGCGGTTTCCTCAATCCTAGATCTCGTTAGTAGTCTTATTTTTGGTCCCTAAGGGCCTGCATGGTAACGTTTCCGTTTCTTCCGATTTCTGTATTTTTGTTCCCTAGAACAAAAAAAGAATATAAATCCGTTTGGTAACGCCAACTTATTTTTCTATTCCCCGGAATAGAAAAGTAGCCAAGGAATAGATTTGAAACAAAAATAAAAAATAAAAATAAAAATCTTCTTGTTCCCGAAAAATTTCTAGAATTTCTAGAAATAAGCCATTTTTTTCTTTTCTATTTTTCTTTTGTTCTTTTTCCTTGCTATGGCCACCACTAGTCACCTACCAACCGCCGGCCACCTTCAGCCACCTATAGCCATCGCCCGCCGACCGTCGGTGACCGTTGTTGCCGCCGTCGCTCAACCGTCGGCAGCCTCGCCACCACCACCAACCACCTCCTGTCACCACATGACCGCCGTCCGCCACCACACAACCGTTGATCGTCACCGGTGATTGCCACCGCATGGCCGGCCGGCAGTGATTGGCAGCAGCAGCTAGTGGGCTGTGGGTGGCAATTGGCGGCAACGGTTGGCAAACGGTGGGTCGTGCGGCAGCGGCGACGGTCGACCGTCCGTGAGCAAGAAGAAAAACAAATAAATATAAAAATTTATAAATCATACCAAACGCATTTCTATTCTTTTTCTATTCCAAGAATAAAAATTTTATATAGTTACAAAATGCGTTATTTTACTCAAAAATTGTTCCCGGAGTCGAAATAGAAATAAACTAATTTTGAAAAGAAATTGTTCTCCGGAGTAGAAGCGTTACCATGCCTCCCCTAATTTGCTTTGGATCTGCTCTTTCGGGATTGCACTGTTTCGGCTCCGGCGTCTTCTGCTTTCATTCGAGGGTTTAGATTTGTGTGGTTGCGCAGGATTTGTGTCAGTGTAAGTGCTTATGGCTTACTTTGTTCAGAGGGAAACAGCGATACCCGCGGGGGTTACTCGCTTCTGTGCACATGCATGGTTTTAGATGTTTTCTTGGGTGTTAGCATTATAATTTATGGCATTGATCGAGATATTAAGTTTCTTTCATGGATCCGATTGTATATGTTTTACCAATTCTCTTACAGTGGCACAAATTCTTTACTGTAGGCTGATTACTCTTCAGCGCTCTAGTTTTGAGTGTTTTGGAGGAATTGAAATTGAAATTCTAGTAATTCTTTTGGTTTGCTCGCGAGTCGTTTAAAGAAATGCCGGTTAGGGCTTTCTTATGGAAATTGTGGATTAGATGGTTTGAGAGGGTGAGAATTGGGGTTGCGAACTATGTTCTTCATATACTGCTTCCTGAAATTATAGCTATAGGCTCTAAAAGTGGATCCGTCGGTGAGATTGCCACTGTGTGTGTATACATGTGATGACCCTAATCGAGGTACTCATGAAATATATATTTTGAAAAATAATCATCTTCATTAGCTACAATAAAAATTATATTTACTTTGATTATTAAAGCTTTTCTTTCCTACTTTCAACAAGAAAAATATAGTCAGAAAAAGTAAGGCAAATACAGAGAAAAAAGAAAAGGTAGTTGAAAACTATATGCATTGTAAATATGGGTTTAAATGTGCTTTGAATGAGTGGCTACGAGTTTTGATAGGTAGGGTTAATTATAGATGTGTTTCAATAATATGGGTTAGATCGGGTAAGGGTCGAGTATGAGTAATTGAATTTACATTGTATGAAAATTGATCAAAATGAGTTAAATGGGTCAATATGGATCAGACCATTTTTTACCTTACCCCACCCATTTGATGGCCCTAGCTATATAGCTTATATAGAATATATGAGGGATGGCTATGTAAATTTGAGCTAGATAGAGAACAATATTGTGCACTTTGTGCAGGTGTTGAACATACCTGTATTTATGGAAGCCATAAAAGATCAAAGATGAAGAGTACGCACTCCTGCTACTTAGAAAACAAAGAAAATAGTCATGTTTGCAAGGAGAGATGTCGTCGTGGAAATATCTATCAATATAGCTGTTGAATGTCTGATCTTTTGCGGCATTCGTATCTCAGTGAAATTGGCAAATCCATTGATTGCTTCAAAGAAAACTCCTTCACTCAGAGACTTTCTAGAATTGTTATCATGTAATGCTGACATAGAAGGAACCAAGAAGTGAAACCCATTTCCTTGATAGCATTGAGTATTAAGAACAGAACATCATCTTACGCATCTGCAACATTTTTACAGCAACTTTGGTGCACATTGGATATGGATAAGGCAATATCACGCATTCGTACTGAGGTAGTCGGTAACTCCAAAAAGATCAAGCAGTTAAAGGGACTCTCAAGGACTTTTCTCAATAAACCGAATCGCAGATGGTTCACAACAATGACTTGCCGATGCACCATCACTGCCTTGGAAATGCAAAATAATTTTTCCTTGAATCATCAAGCACTGATGATTTCTGATGAAAACATCCACAAAATAAAAATCCCTGAGAAGTTCCTGCTAAAGTAGTTGCCCGTTCTATTGGCAGCAATGAAAGGCTAAAAATGGAAATTTCCATAGAATCCGATACTTGAGCTATCTAGGCAAAAGTTACTGATTCAATGCTCCGCTAGACTACTTACAGGTACCCCGCCTTGAAGTATGATACAAAGAGAGCTCAAAGAGACCCAAATCATATCCCGAGAAAAGGGTGGGGGAAGTATACAAAATTTGAAAAACTGAGAACCTCATGTCAAACCGAGATACTTCCAGGGTCACACTGTCTCGAGGCATTGTGAATGAGAAGCCGCAATAAGGGCAGCGCCGATGCCTGAGCTGTCTTTTGTAAGCACAATCACCGTATTCACAGCAGCTTCAGGTCCCAGCAACTCCTTGAAAGTGACCTCCAAGCTTGGTTCACCTCCTCGCAAGCTTGATCCTTTACTACATACTCCCACACCTCAACAATCCTGAAATTTTCCGAGAGAACAAAAGGAAAGAGCTTGAATTCGAGCGAGCATCAATGGAAGGTTAGTCTCCCCCTCTCCGGGAGTGCCTAGACTGTTGGAAATTCCCATAATATGGGCTTACGTTAATTAATTGATTTTCTATTTAAATAATCGGATTAATGGATATTCCAATATTTGTTAAACCCTTAAGTGATCTTATTGAATTGAGTTTTGTTATCTATTAATAACGGACCTAGTTAAGCAATAAAGTGTAGGTAATTGTGTTTAACTGAAGTCCGTAATGGGAAATACTTAGTTGACACACCATTGGTTAGGGTTTGCTAGCTCTCCTCTCTAACCTATAAAAGGGTAGGTTATGCCTATCGGTTGCTTAATCTCATTAAAAGTTATTATACTGAAATAGGTCATAGAGAGGAAGATCTGGCATTCCAATAGATATCTGATTAAACAGACTGATTTATTTTTCATCAAGTGAAGAAATGGCTCAAACATGTATGTTTTAATTCTGCCATGCTTATCGTTTTTGGTGTTTTACAGTCATATATGGAACTGATTGTTCTTAATTAATTAGTTGTTTATATGGATACTTTTCTACATGTGGTATAAGAGTGAGTCATATATGATTGTAGAACTCATAAGCCCTTGATGATTATATGTGATTCTCTTTATCATCTCTATATATTGATATGTTTGAGATGTATGATTAAAATGATTTGTCTACCCAAAGGAGATGGATTATTGACAATTATATGCAATTCTCCTTGTTGTCGCTTTACAAACTTCATACTGTGGAAAATAATTGTGCATTATGCACTCTGCCTAAAGGGGAGTTTATAATGCTCTAATTATTTTTGTTGAATTGCTTATTGCCCATAATTGTTCTTATTGCATTATGAGTGATAAACAGTTACCTTTACTATAAACAACAACAATGCCGCGGTTGAAATGCTAACTAGATCAAATTTCAAGAGATTGAAGCAAGATATAGAGTTTGTTCTGGGAATTGTGGATATGGATTTGGCTCTACGTGAGGATGAATCTTCTAAGCCCAATGATCAAAGTCTAGCAGATCAAAAGACCCATTATGCTAGATGGGAAAAATATAACCAACTAAGCTTCATTGCTATGAAGAGGTCCATTGCTGAGTATCTCATTAGTGGTTTGCCGAAAGATACGAATGCGAGACAGTTCCTTAAAGCAGTGGGAGAAAGATATAGAGTCTCGGATAAGGCTGAAGCTAGGAACTTGCTGAATGAGTTAATGAACATGAGGTATGAAATTGTCATTTCTGAAAATTACATTGTGCATCATGCCTTAAATATTCTACCAGTTGAATTTAGTAAGATTAAAACTGCTTATAACACTCAAAATGAGACATGGAGCATCAATGCCTTGATTACCAAATGTATGACTAAAGAGGAGAAGTTAAAGAAGGAGAAGTATGAGTTTGCCCACTTAATTGACAATGCCAAGTTGAGTTCATCTAGAAGAAAATGGAAGCCTAAATGGTCAAATACTCATGGTCCAAAGAAAGGGCAAAACTTCAAGAAAAATGGGAATCATTAAAAGGAATGGAGATAAGGATTTCAAGTGTTTTCATGGCAAGAAGCAGGAGCATAAGAGAGCATATTGCTACAAATTCCAAGCTTGGCTAAAAGCAAGAAAAGAAAGTCACTAAGGCGAGTTGTTGATTTATTTTGAATCAAATCTAGTTGATGTTCCTTTAGATTCTTGGTGGCTTGATTCTGGTGCTACTATTCATATGACTACTACTTTACAGGATCTTACAAATCTAATGAATCCAAGTCTAAGGGAGTCAAAGCTTAAAGTTGGAAACGATATTGGAGTTGACGTGGAACGCCTAGAGACAATTGTTTTGAATTTAGACTTTAGTTTTCAGCTTATTTTGAACAATGTCTTTTATATTTTTGGTTTTAGGAAAAACTTAATATCTCTTTCTTCGCTTGACAAAACTGTATATTGTCTTTGTTTTGCAAATAAAAGAGTGAATTTGAGTTATAATTCCAGAATTATGGGGAATTGTGTTTTGTCTGATGGATTATACCCATTATCCTTATCTTCCGATAAACCATATTGTTCTTTTAATGTCGAGAATAATGTTGCTAAAAAAACTTAATCAAAGAAAGATATTCATTGCTATTGTATAAGCGATTAGGGCATATCTCCAAAGAAAGGGTAAAACGACTCATCAAGGCTGATATTCTTCCTCCTCTTGACTCGAATGATACTGAGACTTGTATTAATTGTGTGAGGGGAAAATTGACTAAAACCAAGAAGAAATGCGCTACTTGCAGTCAAAATCTATTGGAGATCATTCATGCGGATATTAGTGGGCCATACTCAGCCACCTTGTGTAGAAATAAGTAAGTCATCATATTCATTGATGATTTCTCATGTTATTATTATGTTTATCTAATTAAAGAGAATACTAATGCTCTTGAAATGTTCAAAGTGTTTCGTACTGAAGTTAAGAAAAAATTGAAAAAAATTATCAAGATTATCAGATCTAATTGTGATGGTGAATATTATGGGCGATATATCGAGATTGGACAACAAATGGGACTGTTTGCTAAATATTTGCAGGATTGTGGTATTGTCGCTCAATATACAATGCTTGGTAGTCTTGCACATAATGGTGTAGCTGAACAGCGAAATCGCACACTCATGGAGATGAAACGAAGTATGATGGGTACTTCTAATTTGCCTGACTACTTATGGGGTGATGCAATTAAAACAACAACTTATATATTAACTCGTGCATCTAGTAAATTAGTGCGGAAAACACCTTTTAAATTGTGGACGGGGAGGAAACCAAGCTTGAATCACTTTTGAGTTTGGGGTGTCCCGTAGAGGTGAAAATTTTATGATCCTTCTTAGAAAAAGACTGAACCCAGGATTACTAGATGTTACTTTATTGGAGACCATGACCATTCCAAAAGGTATAGATTCTATTATTTTACTCGTGGCACTAAAATTGTTGAATCCCAAACTACCAAATTCCTGGAATTAGATATTGCTGAAGAGAGTTATTCTCAATCTTTCGAAAGGGAAGAACCAAACAAAATGGTTTCTATTCCATTAGTTATCTTGAATGATGTTCTATGGAGAGCCTTGTAGAGTGGAAATTCAGCAAGAAGCAAATATTGGAGATATGTCGGTAGATTCTCCCAATACAAATGAAATTCCTCAGACGAATGATGCAGCTCCAGAAATGCCTGTGCGAAGATTACAGCAACAAAGAAGACAAACGCCTATAAATGATTATCATGTCTATCTTGGAAAAGTTGATTTTGACATTAGACATATAGTTGATTCGGCGACCTTCAAAGAAGTTCTTAATAGTGATCAAGAAGATGAATAGTTAGAAGCGATGAAGGACGAGATAATTTTCATATCAACTAATCAAGTAAGGGAACTTGTTGATTTACTTGATGGACATAAACCAATCGGCTGCAAATAGGTATTCAAAACCAAGAAAGACAATAAAGGCAACATAGAGAGATTCAAGGCAATGTTAGTCGCAAATGGGTATACATAGAGAGAAGGCATTGATTATACTGAAGTTTTTTCTTCAGTGTCCACTAAAAACTCTTTTCAGATTATCATGACATTGGTGGCTTATTTTGACTTAGAGCTTTACCAAATGGATGTCAAGACAGCCTTTCTAAATGGAGATTTGGATGAAGAAGTATATATGCAACAACCTAAAAGGTTTAAAGAAGCTGGAAAGGTGCATATGGTGTGCAAACTTTAGAGGTCTATCTATGGTCTCAAACAAGCATCATGTCAGTGGTACTTCAAATTTCACAAGATTGTGAGATCGTTTGGCTTTGAAGAAAACAAGTTTGGTCAATGCATCTACATGAAAGTAAGTGAAAGTAAATATATTTTCTTAGTACTTTATGTAGATGACATTTTGCTTACTAGTAGAGATGTTGATCTATTGAATGACACAAAAAAAAAAATTATCTACAAAGTTTGATATGAAAGATCTTGAGAAAGCTTCTTTTGTTATAGGCATTGAGATTCATCGTGACAGATCTAAGAAGGTTTTGGTGTTATTTCAGAAAAATTATATACATCATGTTTTGAAAAGATTCAATATGCAAACCTGCAAGTCAGGTGAAGCTCTTGTTGTGAAAGGAGATAAATTGAACATAGAACAATGCCCCAAGAATGATGTTGAAAAAGAAGTAATAAATAATGTTCCATATGATAGTGCGGTTGGCAATCTTATGTATGCACAAGTATGTACCACACTTGATATTGCTTTTGCTGTTAATACTCTTGGAAGATATCTATCAAATTCAGGTCATGAACATTGGGTTGCAACTAAAAAGGTGATGAGATATCTACAACGAACAAAAGACTTAAGGCTTGTGTATAGCGAGTAGAGGACCTGAAGGTGATTGGATATTCAGATGTTGATTTTGCTAGCTATACAGATGACATAAATTCAATTTCTTGATATATTTTTATGATAGCCGGAGATGCTATTTCTTGGAAAAGCACAAAGAAAACCTTGATTACGAACTCTACAATGTATGCTGAGTTTGTAGCATATTACGGCACATCAATTCAAGCTGTTTGGCTTAGAAATATGACTTCAGAATTGTGAGTTGTGGACTCTATTGCTAGACTTGTGGTGATCTATTGTGACAACAATACAGCTGTGTTTTATTCCAGGAATGACAAGATCAACAATGCGTCCAAACACATGAAGATCAAATATTATATTGTTAAGGACTTGGTCAAAAAGAGAGACATTGTGATCAAGAATATCATAACTAAGTCTATGTTGGTTGATCCTCTAACAAAAGGTTTATGACTCATTTTGTTTAAAGAACATGTAAAGAATATAGGTGTTTTAGATTCTTTTGATTTCTTTTGTTAGTAGGAGTTATATAATTTGTATTTCTAGATATTATAGTTATATGCAAACTGATAATGCTTTCATGATGTCTATTAAAGCATTTATTTTCAATGATCATTATTATTGATTCTATTGTTATCATTTCTCCTGTGGACTGAGAAATGGAAGTATAAAACAGTATGTTTAAACAAATTTTAGTTTAAAGACGACTGAATGTCACTAATTATGAGATCTCATGTTGGATTGTGACATAGTCATACAATTTCATGTTGTTTAGAAATTGCACTAATGTAGTTTCATGTCGTTGAGAAATTGCATTGAAGACTGATAAGAAATAGTGTATATTTTGATTACATGTTGGCACTATTTCTTACTACACTACTAGGTCTATAATATATGAAAATATAATACTTATTATATATGATTATGGAAAGTCATGTGTTGCAGTATTTTCTCAACACATTGATTCCCATGGTCCTATATTGAGGTTATATATGATTGGATTGATTTTGAGATGTCGTTATTGGAATATAATTTTTTTTAAGTTGTGGCCACATAAAACAAAATTTTCAGTTATTAACCCGATAGTGTTGCTTTCAATATAAAATCTTTTTCAAAATAAAAATAAGTTAATTAATGTACCAAGTGAGAGAATGTTGGAAATTTCCTATAATATGGGCTTACATTAATAAATTGATTTTCTATTTTAAATAATTGGGTTAAAGGATATTTCAATATTTGTTAAACCCTTAAGTGATCTTATTGAATTGAGTTTTGGCATATGTTAATAATGGGCCTAGTTGAACAGCAAAGTGTAGGCAATTGTATTTAACTAAAACTCGTAATGGGAGGAGCCTAGTTGACACACTATTGATTAGGGTTTGCTAGCTCTCATTTCTAGCCTATAAAATGGTAGGTTATGCCTATTAGTTGCTTAATTTCATTAAAAGCCGCTATTGAAACATGTCATAGAGAGGAAGATCTGGCATTCTAATAGATCTCCGATTAAACAGACTGATTTATTTTTCATCAAGTAAAACAATGGCTCAAACAGGTTCGTGTTAATTCCGCTGTGCTTATCGTTTTTGGTGTTTTACAGTCATCTATGGAGCCGATTGTTCTTGATTAATTAGTTGCTTATGTGGATAGTTTTCTACATAGACAAGTCTCTTTTTTGATACAGCAAATGTCAGTAGATGATTTAATAAAGATGGATTATCCGCTTGGAGTTTTGTGTTTTGGACTTTATCATGAATGTGATCATTTGAATAAAGGTGTGAATGAAGGGGAGCTAAGGTTGGTGAAGCTTGGCAGTTTGTATTTAGGATTCGGTTCTTTTAGGACTTTGGGGATGAGTTGTTAGGTGGCGGCCATTGCCACCTCGAGAAGATGTAATTCTCAGTGCTTAGCTTTATTTTTTACTCTAGTCATTATAGTTTTACTAAGTCATGTCAAGCTCAAACTCGGTTCATTGAAATGTGCTCGACGTCGGCTTACCTCAACTCCATCGTTTTTATTCAAGATCAATTCATTTTTTGAAATTATGATGGTAAGATTTGAACTCAAACTTGGAACCAAGTTCTGAACCATTGGTGAAGTAAGTACCGGAATGTAACTACCGTGCTTATGGTTTGTGTATTTTGTTTTTACTAGACAATCACGAATCATAAAGTGGACAACTCGATCGAAGTCTGAAGTTATAATATTCAATATCAAACTCAGTTAGGCCTTTGAAAAATAATTCAGCTATTCTCAATAATCATGACCTAGATCTTTAGGTCCCAAAAAGTATAAATCGAACAGGCTTGGGCATAATTTTCCTTCATACTTTTTTTGGTACTTCCAATCTGCGAAATTCATTCTTAATGAACCATCAGATCATGTGGGTTGCACGTGGATTTCATATGATATAATTGCTCATGTGAAGTGCCGACTAACATAGATTGAGGGAATCTAATAGTTTTCCATTTCCTTCTGACTTTGGTTTGTCCAATTAGGCCAATTTAGTCTAAAATTTTTTATAAAAAATAATTCGATTTTTTCTAAATAATATGCTTGTTGTGATAAGGTTCTCTAGGCACGTTGTTCGATTTAGACCATTGCTTGGTTTGCCGATGACCCATCATACTTTGATGAAAGTGTCAGAAGTTTGGATGATAGAAAGTAGTAGATGGATTTGGACAATTTGAAACTCTTTCTATGTCATTCGTATGTATAATTACATCATTATTTATAATACAAAAGATCTAAGTTTATAAGGAAAGAGAATATACAATAAATCAAATAAAAGAATATTCCTTGCAATCAAGATCATTTAAGATCACTTCCTATCGGCACAAGATCAATTAAGACCACTAACTATCGGCAACAGTATTTTCAACACTCCCCCTCAAGCTTGGCACTCTATACACATTAAAGACGCCTAACTTGCTTAATAGATACAAATGTTGCCTCTGACATAAGGCCTAGGTAAAAAATGTCCGCGGGCTACTCTGCTATTCTTATTCATCTTGTTTTGATCACCTCACTTTGAATCTTGTCTCGAATGAAATGACAATCAACTTCTATGTGCTTTGTTCTCTCATAAAAAACTGGGTTCATTGCAAGTTTTAGTGTAGCATCATTATCACAATATAAGATGGTGGGCTAATTCCCCTGTATACCAAGATCTAGAAGAAGGCCTCTTATCCAGACTATCTCGTAGCTAATTTTTGCAATCGCTCGATATTCTACCTTGGCGAATGATAAGGAAACAATCGATTGTTTCTTTGTCTTCCATGAAAGTAAAGAATATCCTAGCTTTATATAGAAACCCATAACAGATTTTCTACTCATAGGAAAAATAGCATAATCTGTGTTACAATATGCTGACATCTCCATGTTGCTGTCTCGAGATAATAATATTCTCAGTCCCGGACACCCTTTCAACTATTTTATAGCCTTTAATACTGCATTCATGTGAGACTGTTTTGGAGCATGCATAAATTGACTGAGAATTTGTACCGCATAGCAAATGTTAAGTCTGGTCATGGTCAAATAGATGAGTTTTCTAATAAGTCTTTGATAAGTAGAAGGGTCCTTAAGCAAAGGATCCTTGTTTATGGGTGACAATCCTTTATCATATCCAGCTGTTGTCAACCTGACATTTTGTTCGATTGAAATAGCAACTGGCTTAGATCCCGACAATCCTACTTCCAAGATAATTTCCAAAACAAATTTGCGTTGGCTAAGACAGATGCCTTTATTTGACGGCGTAATTTCTATCCCAAGGAAGGATTTGGGAGGTCCCAATTCCTTATTGTGAAATGTAGAATGCAGGTATTTCTTAAATCTATCAATGGCAGATGCATCATTTCCTATAATGAGTATATCGTCCACATATATGAGTAAGTAGATTGACGATGTACCTTGTTTCCATGTGAATAAATCATAGTCATGTCTGGATTGCTGGAACTTTGCAGTCACAAGTGCATCGGTGAATTTGGCATACCATTGACGAGAAGCCTGTTAGAGGCCATATAAGGATTTACGGAGATGACATACATTATTCTCCCCCTATCTGCAAAATCCTTGTGGCAGATCTATATAAATTTCTTCTTTGAGATCGCCATGAAGAAAAGCATTGTGGACATCCATCTGATGAAGAGGCCAATCACGAAGAGCAGCAATAGAGAGGAAAGACTACACTATGACTTCCTTTGCAACAGGAGAGAATGTTTTTGTATAATCAAATCCTTCCCTTTGTGTGAATCCATTTGCAACTAATCTGGCTTTATAGCGTTCAATAGATCTGTCCGCTTTGTACTTTATCTTGTATTGCAACCTATGGGTTTTCTATGCAAAGGTAAACGAACAATATCCCAAGTTTTATTTTCCATAAGGGCTCACAATTCATCTTCCATTGCTCGTTGCCAACGAGGATCTCTAGAGGCCTCGTCATATGATAAGGGTTCCTGTTGCTTAGAAATTTTGCTAATGCAACACCTATGTTTGAGCGAAAGATGAACAAAACTAACATAGGAGGAGATGAGATATTGTGTACTAGATTTGTGCAAAGAAGAGAAAATATAATCCACTATCCATGTGGGTGGTCGAATTGTGTGATCTGAACGCGAAGGATTAACTGGTACATGTAAAACATAATCTTGTGAGGCAGTAGGGGAATTTCCTGCCAAAATAGGTGATTCTGAGAGTATAGGTCTCTTCGATATTGCTGATGATGGATGAATGGATGCTTCATTTTCCATTGCCTGTGTAGCCCTTGCTTCAATGTCAAAAGATGCTGTAGGATGTGACACCTGTGGAAGCATAATTACTAGTGCCAGTGGAGGATCATCTTCGCTTAAAAATAGATGATGAGATGTAGCAAGATCTTGTTGATATGAAGGTGACTTATCTTGGAAAGGAAAAATATCTTCATGAAAAGTGACATCTCTACTAACAAAAAAAGGCCCACTGGATGGATCAAGGACTAAATATCATTTCTGTAGTGTAGGATATCCTATAAATATGCACTTCAAAACACGAGGACCCAACTTGTCCTGAGGACCCATGGTAGACACATACCATAAGCACCCAAAAGCATGAAGTTGTCGAATGTCTGGATGTTTCCCAAACAACAATTCAAAAGGAGTCCTTCCATTGAGAACACGAGATGTCATCCGATTGATTAGATATGATGTTGTGACCACTCAGTCTCCCCAGAACATTTCTGAAATTGAGGCTTAGTATTTAAGAGCTTGGGCAACTTCTAATAGATGACGGTGTTTTTTTTCCCTAAAATCCCATTTTGTTGGGGAGTGTAGACACAAAAACTTTCATGAAGAATTCCATTGGAAATGAATAATGAAGAGCATTCATGATTAAAAAAATTCACAAGCATTATCAGTGTGAATCCGTTGTACAAATTTGTTGAACTGATTTTTAATCAAAATGAAGAAGTTCTTCAGATTAGAAAGTACTTGGGCCTTGGATTGCATGAGAAAGACCCAAGTTACTCGAGTATGGTCATCCACAATTGTAAGCAAAAAAGAGATCCATGACGGTGTGGAGTATGGCATGGTCCCTAGATGTCCATGTGTAATAGTGAGAAAGCTTGATTAGCACATGATTTGCTTTTTGGAAAAGGCATTCGAAACTGTTTAGCCAATGGACAAAATAGGGCATTTGGGATGAGGAAAAACAGCACTATAACCTAGACGCTGATGAGATAAAGAAATATCTTTATTATTGTTGGCATTACATGAAATGCTCTTATTTAAAGGAAAAGATGCAATATCAAAAGTCTTTGGAAATGTGTCCTAGAAATAGAGACCCTCATGATTTCTACCCAAGCCCATCAGTATCCCAGTTGAAAAGAGACAACCATCGAATTAAAAAAGAACCAACAAGAGTTGTCTTCACAAAGTTCAGACACGGAAATGAGATTAAACTAGAAATTAGGAATGAATAGAACATTTTTGAGTTTGACGAAAGAACTAAGTTGAACATCCCCAATTTTAGTAACTAAAGTGGCACCACCATTTGGAAGACGAATGGAAATATGAACTGAGGGCTTGTCAATTTTAAAAATAAACGTTCATCACAGACTATATGTTGACACCTAAATTTTTATTAGGTTATTAATTAGGCCTTATTTTCTTTTATTTTTCTTAATAAAAAAATAATAACAAAAACAGCAAAAAATAAATAAAAGCAAGAAAAAAACAAAAAAAAGAGAAGCAGCCCATCGGGGCCGGGCCTTCGCGCCCCTTCCTTTTCTTCTTCTTTCCACCTGTGCCCAGGACCCAACCTTTTCCCTCAAAGCCCGGCCCCCTTCTCCTCTTCTTCTTCTTTCTTCTCCCTTCTTCCCCCTACGCCTCTGCAACTCACGCGCTCGAAGACAACCTATGACCGAGGAGGGTAGGCCGACGTCGGCCGGAGATGACAGATCTCAGGCGCCATTAATGGCTGCCTTCAATGCCGAGCATGCTTTGTTGGAGGAGCGAGGATGGGACGCCGGTTCGGCCGCGGGCGTTCGTTCGGCGTGCGAAGACCGGCGGCTGAATCCCCGTCGACCGGCCGCCCCCCTCGCCTATAAATAGCAGGCCACAAGCTCCGTCGAGGGAGGTGGCGAACTCGGAGATCCTTCACTGAGAGACATCGGGAAGGATCGAAGGGCGAGCGCAGAGAGAGCTCGAGTCGCGAGCTCAGCCCACCCTCCACCGAGAGACTTCGGGGAAGGCAGGCGGCAAGCGACTTCGAGAAGGTTAGATCCGGCCGGTGGAGGCTCGGATCTGGCCTGAGTGAGAGAAGATCGAGGCCGAGGAAGGTCCGGCCGAGATCTGCGCCTCAGATCTAGTCCCTTTTTTCTTTGTTGTTGCCGTTGGACGCCGTGCCACGCCCGTTCGCCTCGACCAAGTCCCGACGCCGTTGCTTGAAGGCTTGTTGTCGTGCCCCACCCGCGGCCGTTGCCGTGATCGATCCGCCGACGCCGCGCCGGATCGGGAAGCCGAGTTGCCCTGTCACCGCCACCGTTTGCCACCCCGTCACGGATAGGTAACAGTAACCATCACCGCCGCCGATCGTGTTATCGCCGTCGCATTCCCCCTCTCGGACCATGTCACCACCAACCACACCAACGCAACCGTGTTGTCGCTCGTCCTCGCCGTCCCCGTAGGCGGTTTGTCATCGTCGCCGCCGTAATGCCTCGGTTTTCCTCCCTCGGTGCCGCGGATTTGCAAACCTTAGGGTTTGTGATTTTCCGGGTCGTCGAATCGGAGCTGGGTCGACGAGTCGGGTAGGGTTTCGCAAGGCCAAGGGAGGTTGGAAACCGGGTCGTGGAGTCGGAGCCGGGTCGACGAGTCGGAGCCGGGTAGGGTTTCCGCGGTTTTTGGGTGGCGGAAATCCGGGTCGGCGAGTCGGGTAGGGTTTCGCCGAACCAGGTCGGCGGGTCGGCCCGGTTCTTTTCGAAACGGGCTCTTGGGCCACGACGCCGTTTTCAAATAAATATAAAAAAAAAAAAAAAAAAAAAATCGAGTCGGGCCCGCAACGCGGGCCCGTCCGCATTTTGGGTAGTCGACCGGGTCGGATCCAACCGCGGATGCGACCCGGTCGGATCCAACCCGCGGATGCGACCCGGGTCAGTTTTTATATTATTTTAATATAAAATAATATTTTAAATAAATAAATAAAAATAATATTTTATTTAAAAAAATCAAAAAAATCAAAAAAATCAAAAATGTTTTATTTTCAAAAAGTAATTAAAAAATGTTGAAAAATGTTTTATTTTCTAAAAATCAAGAAAAATAAAAAATAATTTATTTTCTAAAAAACATTAAAAAATATTTAAAAATATTTTATTTTCCGAAAAATCAAAAAAATCAAAAATATTTCATATTTTCCAAAAAATGCCAAAAATCCAAAAAAAAAAAAAAAAAAAATTCATGAAAAAGCCAAAAAAAAAAAAATTTAGAAAAAGCCAAAAAAACTTGTATTTTCCAAAAATACCAAAAAAGGCCAAAAACTCCCTTTTATGTCCAAAAATTAGAAAAGACTCAAAAATGTTTTTCCTCAAAAAAAAAATGCATGGAAAATCCCTTGAGCATCCAAAAAAAAAAAAACCTCGGGGTTTAAGCAAGATTAGGTACCGAAAGGGCATTAGTGATTAACTAGTGTAATCAAGTCCCCGATCCTAATTTCTCTGGTTGCGCAGGAGCGAGTATTTCTCCCGATACTTCGCTTGGGTTTCTAATCGACCCACCCCAAACCGATTAGTGGCGACTCCGTTTTAAAATTAATTTGCAGGTTAAAAACTTGAACCATTAAGTCGTGAATTGGTGGACTTGGGAGAGTCCGGGCTTAACTAATTTCAGCCGAGCCATTAGCCTCCTTAGGCGCCCGTACCCGATTGCGGGCGCCGGAAAAAAAGAGGTCGCGACAGCTTGGCGACTCCGCTGGAGACGATTTAAGGACTTAGGCCATTTTATCTTGTTTAAACCCTTTACTGACTTGTTTTTGTTTTTTCTTTATGCAGGTTAGTAGCTTAGAAATTTATTTTAATTTTGCTTAAAATAGATTATCTTGTGATTATAAACTGTTGTGCATGCTTTACTGTTTTAAACACTACACATGACACACACAACCCGGCCGCCGGACTGGGGGCCGCCATAGGATTTCTAGGATGGTGTTAAGAAAGATACGACCTCGAACGCGAGACTGCGATGTAGAGGTTGCCTTTCTTTTCCCCGAATTTCTTAGCCGAGGTTAGGAGGGTATGCTGCTAACGCGAGAATGCGACGGGCGGATATCCTTTTAATCTCATCAATCCTTCTCAGTTAGAAATCGAGCCGCACGTCCCATGCGCATGTCTTTGTGCTTGCCATTTTTCTTTAAAAAGCAAAAATAATTTATTTACTTTTATTCAGTCTTTTATGGCTTATGGCAAAATAGGGTCAGGTTGTGTATTTCCCTTTCTTATATGCAATGGGAAGATTTGATATCCAGTTCATTCCTACCCCAAAAGGAGAACTTCTCAAATGGTGGAAGCAGTTAGATCAACTCGGCCAAGAGTGCGTCAAATCAAGAATCGGTCATCTCCTCCCATTGCTCCAAATCAATATCCACTCTGGGGTCATGCAAGCACTACCACATTTCGGTGCCCCAAACATCCACCTTCATTTTCGGCAAATTTGAACCGACTCCGACTTTAGAAGAGTACAGTCTTGCCATAGGAATGCCCCTGGGAAGCGAGCTTGCCAAGCCAATCGGCATTGACCCTGTGGTTATTCTATCACGGTTTCTAAAAAATCATTCGGTAAGAGAAATTGTTCAAGCCAACAACAATGCTTTTCCGCTATCATCTTTAACTGAATGCTTTGAAAAACAATCAATGACCCAAAAAGCCAAGATCTTCCTCTTAGCATTCTTTGGTTTCATTATCTTTCCCCATCGAAAGAATGCTATAGATCCTTCAATCACATGGGTGATAAATCAAGTCATTTTTGGAGCAGGATATGTGAATATGGTTTTAGCCGAAACGTTTTTATCCCTTAATCGTTTCAAGGACCAAAAAGAAAAATCATGAGGGCCGCTCCAGAAATTTTACAAATGTGGTTCTTTTCCCATATCAAAGGATTTGGGCACCTCATGCAAATATTTGAAATCAACGAGTTTAAACACCCATTGCAAAAGTTTCAAACCTTGGAAAAATATTCTCCCAATGAAGAGTATTCTCGGTGGATTAACTTGCTAAAAAACCCGGTCCCTGAGACATTCCTATGGCGAGCTAAATGGTTCATTGCAGGAGAGGTGCGCTTTGCGCTTAATTATTACAACCCCATCCCGTTGCTGGGCCTCTCCGGAGCTACCTCATATTATCCATATAGGGTGGCTCGTCAGTATAGGGTCCTTCAAGAAATCCCGCCACCGCTCAAATCAGGATTGTTCCGAATCTTTTTCACCCGTACAGACTACAACTACTTGGAGGAGATCCACATAATTCAAAACGCATGGAGTAGATGTCACACTGAAAAGATCGTCGTGCCCAGAAGGTTAAAGGAACAAGAAAAAGTTCATCATGCATCAACATTCTACATCCTCAACCATATAATTCCCAAGGAGCTACAACCAGTAATCCCCAATGTAGTTGATAAACTTACCCTGCAAGGGCTCTTGAAAAGAGCTTGGAGACGAGCAGGGAGACACGTTCAAAGCTAAGTACGAAGAACTTCACAAGACATTCCCATCGCATATAAAAATGGGCAGCAGGACTTTTGATGTGAATATTTCTAATGTGAATATCTAGGGTCGTTCTAACTGGTGTAAAAAGCCCTTTTTAGCATTGTATAAATCTCCTGTTAATAAATAAGAATGACTCGACCCTTGCCATAAGCCAGTTTTTCATATGTTTCCCTCATTTGCGTTTTCTCCATTTTCTGTGCTACCGGTAATCACGTCATAATCGTATTCACCAAATCCAAAAGCTAGAATGGCCGAAGAAAATGTACCAAGCCGTGTCGAGATTATGGAAAGTGAAATGAAGCAAGTCTTCAATGTGCTTCAGCAACTCTCAAAGCGAGATAGATTCCATCCAAGGCAAATTGGCTCCCGCCCCACCTCAATCGAAATATTGTTACCGCAATCGTCTACCCGAGGTGATCAAGGAAGAGATACCGATGATAACATGCCCGAATTGGAGGATGATACGCACCAAATCGTAGTCGAGAAAGCAAAGCCCAACAGTTTGTCTAAGACTGAACATGACAAACGCCTTGAGAAGCTTGAAGAGAGGCTAAAGCAATTACAGGGCCTTCAAGATCCTACTCCAACAGACCTCTCCATCTACTCTAAGGTCAAAATGCCGGCAAAATTCAAAATGCCTGAGTTCGAGAAGTACGATGGCACGACCTGCCCAAGAGCTCACTTGCAGATGTACTTGGTTCGAATGACCCAGTACGTTAATAATGAACCTTTAATGATCCAGTTGTTCCAATCAAGCCTGATAGGTCCCGCCCTGAGGTGGTACATCAAAAAGAACATAAACCTCATCGAGACATGGAGTGAAGCAAGTGAAGCATTCCTCAAACAGTACAAATTCATAATGGACATTACCCCTTTCTTGTGAGGATCTTGATCGCACGGAAAATAAAAAGCAGGAATCTTTCAAAGAATATGCTATTAGATGGAGGAATCTCGCCGCCCAGATCAGTCCTGAGCCAACTGACTTTGAATTGAGAAAAATGTTCATCAAAACCCTCCCTTTTGAATACCGCAATCGGATGGTGACTACGATCGCTGAATCATTCAATCAACTCATTCCAGTGGGAGAGCAAATTGAGACAGGCTTAAGGGACGGCTGGTTCACTGAGCCTGCACCTGTCAGCAGAAGGCTCAACATGAAAAAAGATAAAGAATCCTTGATTGATGTCAATGCCACCTACACTGCAAACACCGGTCACCCCCCGACTGTTCAGACGAGTACAAGCCAACAACAGACTAATAACCGTCCACCTCAGCGCTACAACAACCGAAGACAATTCACTCCGCTTCTTGGATCTCTCTCCCAGGTTTTGGCAATCCTTCGAAACAAGAGCCTCCTTTCAACTGAACCAAGACGACCCAACGCTGAAAGCTTCTCCAGCTATGACCCGTCCAAAAAATGTGACTATCACATGGGAGAAGTAGGCCATTCAACTGATGAGTGTTTCGTCCTTAAGCATCGAATCCAGAACCTGCTGGATACTAAGGCCTTCTCATTCTAAACCGCGAAGCCGAATGTCCAAAACAATCCGCTCCCTGATCATGCTAACAAAGTAAACATGATATTTTGTTAAAGCCGCCGAGATCGAAATGTCAATGCACATATGGTTGACATCTATCGAGGGCTAGTAGAAACCGGGTATTATCTGGATGATGAAATACCACCCTTTGCAATAATGGAGGAAAGGGTATTAAGAATGATAGAGGCTGGAATAATCGTGTACGCCGGCCACACCAGCATAGTTTCTACCATATCGCAAGTCCTCATCAATTGGGAGGAAGAATTTGCCGCGCTAAATGCGAAAAATGAGAAGAAGGACTCAACCTCACCTGAGAGCGTCTTTGAAAGGAAGGAAGCCATTGTTCAAGCATCAACAGCAGAAACAGCTATAGTCATCGAGATTCCCCAGCCTTACAAATACGAGTACAACAAAGCAGTACCATGGTCTTATGACCTTGATGTTGGTTTAGTCACGAGATCTGGGCGAACCTATGCTCAAGCAAATACTCAGTCTGCTAAGCCCATCACTGATGAAGAAGCCAAGGAGTTTTTGGCCGTAGTTAAGGCTAGCGAATATAATGTGGTGGAACAATTACGAAAGTCACCAGCACAAATCTCTCTGCTGGAATTGCTTCAGACATCTGTCAAGCACCAAAAATCCCTCATGAAAGTATTAAGTGAAGTACATGTTCCTGAAACGATTGAGCATGACAAACTCGAGGAATTTGTCAGTACCATCCTTCTAAAGGATCAAATGGCATTTTCTGATGAAGAAATTCTGAGGAGGGTAGAGGACACACCAAGGGCCTCTACATATCGGGCCAAGTGCAACGCATCTCACGTCGCTCGAGTACCGATTGACAATGGATCTGCTCTTAACATATGTCCACTAGCGACACTCTGTCGTCTTAAAATAGAGAGATCATGGATCCAGTACCCAAGACTTCGTTCGAGCATTCGATGGAACAAAGAAGGAAACAAAGTGGGAGAGATCGAGCTTGACATTCAAATTGGCCCAACCATATTCAAAATTTTGTTCCGGGTGATGGATATCCCCACTGCGTTCAATTTCCTCTTAGGGCGCCCGTGGATCCACGTCGCAGGAGCAGTACCTTCGAGTCTCCACCAAAGTGTGAAGTTTGTGGTTGGAGGAAAACTGATCACGGTCCGAGGAGAAGAAGATCACCGTATCTACCACGAGACGGCCATCCCTTATGTTGAACCTAGTGACAAAAGCGAAGCCAGCTATCAATCGTTCGAGCTCGTGTCTACTATACACGAAATTCGAGGGACTTTGCCCCTCATCCCCGAGATATCAAGCACTGCAATCATGTTAGGAAAAATCATGGTTGGACACGGTTTTCTTCCAGGACAAGGGCTTGGTAGGAGAGGCCAGGGCATACGTCAGCCCATTGAAGCCCTGAGGAGACCTTATACTATCGGTTTAGGATATTCCTCGGATAGAAAATCAAAGAAAAAAGTCGGCCTTGTATACCCCCGTCTTGAGGAAACTTTCCCAGGCCCAGCCAGGATGATGCATGAGGAAGAGGAAGTGAATACTCCAAAATGGCTCAACCCCGAAAGCGTGAAATTACCCATAATCCAGAAGACACAACTTGGCCCTCACTTATAAAGAAGGAGGGGTCGATGACATGACCAACATGTTTGGGGACATTTTCATAGGTGCCATTGAGGAGGAGCAGTTAGAAGAGACAGGCGACAACTTCTCGTTTATCCAAATTCAACACCAAGTTGAAGAATTACGCAAGACTCGTACACCATTTGACAGAAAACTTCGCTCAAGCTACTCGTGCATTCCGCTCTCGTCACAATGAGGAGTTAGTAGTAAATGAAGAAGACCCTACTGACACGATCTGGCAAGGGGCTCGGCTCTCCCAGTCCTCAAGAAACACCCGGCCATATTCACCTCTTCCTAAATCAATGGCCATTATTTTCCCCATCCTCCTAGAGCAGGGGATAATCGGCAGGGAACTGAGCCATCCTACTCCCGAGTGCTTCCTTGATTACGATCCATCCAAGTAATGTGATTATCATTCGGGGGAATTGGGACACTCGCTAGATGACTGCACCATCCTAAGAAGCAAGGTTCAGGACCTTTTGGATGCTGGGGTATTCACGTTCCGCTCTCCGTGGCTGTGCTTTGGCAAGGATCACCTCCTCGTGGTACCTAGCACTCGTACCATGTTCCCTAAGCACGCTAAGGAAGCACGTAGAGGAGAGGCAATCATGGACACTTTGGGCCAATCAAGTGGTAAATTTGACTATTATGTCAATTATTCAATTCCCCAAAGTTTCTATGATCGTCATTGCAACATCGTCCCTGATGGATGGGAAGGCATGGATGATATGAAATCCGCAAGGCCGGGAGCACAGGAAGACGTGGCTGGTGACTGGTATAAAGACTTCTTCGTGTGCGCTATCAACGAAGGACCGTCAGGGGAAATGGGTGCAGACCCGCTCGAGTAGAATCCTTTTTAATTCCTCTGCATACTCCCCTACGTGGGAGCCTGTACATATTTTTTTAAAGTCTGGCTTGTTTCGTTTTCAACATCAGTTCCACTTAAGGAACTATTTTTTGAAATCATCCTGTAAATCCGTCTACTAATAAATAAAGTTGAAAACTTTTGAGGGTATGAGGAGACACACCAAACCGGCCCGTTGATGATAGCCAGCCGTCAAATGAAAGAAGAAATCTGAGGCCCGGGTCTCCTCATGTTTCCTTATCCTAAATCTTCAAGAACAATTTATCACATTTTCAAAAGAAAAAGCATGCATGCTACTAACCTTATTTGTTCCCTTAGCCTATCTACTCTATGACACGGAATAATCTAGCGGCAGGCAAGGGTATGAGAACGGTCCAGACCAACACCGTAAGTAGCCATGATAGCAATTCTGATGACTCAGATGATGATTTTGATTATTCCGACGAAATTCAACGGAATTGGAAGCGCCACGAAGAAGCAAGGCCCCCTACTACTGAAGACACCGTCATTGTCAATTTAGGCAGCACAGAAGGTCCAAGGGAGATAAAAATTGGCGCGAACCTTCCTAAAGAAGAAGCTGTAAGCTTAATTGCCCTCCTAAAGAGGTATCAAGACGTGTTCGCATGGTCATATGCCGATATGCCGTGCCTCGATCCAATGATCGTGGAGCATAGCTTGCCAACCAACCCCGATGTAGCCCCCAAGAAGCAGCGGCTAAGAAGAACTAAGCCTGAGTTGTCAAAAAGATTGAAGAAGAAGTAATGAAGCTCTTGGAAATAGGCTTCCTCGAAGTCTCGTAATATCCTAGTTGGGTAGCAAACGTTGTACCGGTGAAGAAGAAAGATGGTCGAATCCGAATTTGTGTCGACTACCGTGATTTGAACAAAGCAAGCCCAAAGGATGATTTCCCACTACCTCACATAGACGTTCTTGTGGATAGTACTGCTGGATTTAAACTTTTCTCTTTCATGGATGGATTCTCGGGATACAACCAAATAAAAATGAAGGAGGAAGACAAGGAGAAGACTGCATTCATTACTCCATAGGGAACTTTTCACTATAAGGTCATGCCTTTTGGCCTAAAAAACGCTGGAGCAACTTACCAACGTGCCATGGTCACCATTTTTCATGACATGATGCACAAAGAAATTGAAGTATATGTCGATGACATGATCACCAAAACCAGACATGGAGAAGACCATGTGAAGACCCTGGAGAAATTATTCGATCGGCTTCGCCAGTTCAAGTTGCGCTTGAACCCAGCAAAATGTGTGTTTGGGGCAACTTCCGGCAAATTACTTGGGTTCATTGTGAGTTGTAAAGGGATAGAAGTAGATCCGTAAAAAATCAAGGCGATATTTGAGATGTCTCCTCCCTCGACTGTAAAAGAAGTCCGGGGCCTCCTGGGAAGATTAAATTACATTGCGCGATTCATTTCCTAGCTTTCTGAAACTGCAAAACCTTTCTTTAAACTTCTCAAGAAGAATGCACAAATCAAATGGGATGACGACTGCCGATTGGCGTTTGAAAATCTAAAACAGTACCTGATGAAGCCCCCGGTTTTAGTACCCCCGACTCCAGGACACCCTTTGACCCTCTACCTTACCATCAACAGTGAATCCCTAGGTGCAATGTTGGCACAGAAAGGACCCCATGATGGGAAGGAACGAGCCATTTACTATTTGAGTAAAAAGTTCACCGCGTCAGAACAAAACTACTCCAAATCAGAAAAAACATGCGCTGCATTGGTATGGGTGTTGCACAGACTCCGGTAGTATACCTTGCATTACCAGACATTTCTTGTAACTGAGAGTGACCCAATCAAGTATTTGCTCGGTTGCCCGGCCTTGGTGGGAAAATTGGCCAAATGGAAAATCCTGATCTCAGAATTCGACATCCAAGTAATGTCACAAAAATCAGTTAAAGGTCGGGTGATTGCTGATATGTTAGCAGATTGTCCTAAAGAAGTACGCGAGGATCATTCCCCAGATGACCGAATTTCAACAGTAGAAGAGGACATATGGACTATGTTCTTTGACGGAGCTGTAAATTTGTCGTTCGAGCACCGGGCGTCTTGATATCCCCAAATGGGCAACATTATCCCGTGGCTGCAAAATTGATGTTTCCATGCACCAACAATATAGCCGAATATGAAGCATGCATCCTCGGCCTACAAGCAGCTATTGGAATGGAAGTGTCAAAACTCAAAGTATTCGGTGACTCCGCCTTAATTATCCTCTAGACTGTGGGCGAGTGGAAGACAAGAGACGCCAAACTAGTGCCTTATCACGACTACTTGGAAGAATTGGTAGGGGAATTCCAGGACGTCTCGTTTAAATACCTACCTATAATTCATAACCGCTTTCGACGCACTAGCAACACTATCATCTATGTTACAAGTAACGAAAGGGTTAGAAGTAGAGCCTTTGAAGATTGAAGTCCTAACAAGACAGCCCACTATATGACTATAATCAAGAACCCGACGGGAAACCCCGGTATTACGACATCATGAGATACGTCCGGAAGGGGAATTCCCTAAAGAAAGCACTCCTCGATCGAAAATACCTAATGAAAATGGCTTCGAGGTTCTTCATTAGCGGTGAAAATTTGTACAAAAGATCATATAATTCAGTCCTCCGCTAAGGTGTGTGGATGCAAATGAAGCCACACGAATAATGCAAGAAATACATGGGGAGTATGTGGCCCTCACATGAATGGACATATGTTGGCCAAAAAATAATGAGATTGGGTTATTACTTGGTTCCCTTTAGAGAGTGATTGTGCTCAACATGTGAGAAGCTGTCATCGTTGTTAGATTCACGGGGACAAGATAAATGTCCCTCCAACTGAATTGCATCGCTTATCCGAGCCATGGCCATTCTCAATGTGGGGCATCGATGTAATTGGCCCAATCAATCCGAAGGCGTCAAATGGGCATCGGTTCATTTTGGTCGCGATCGACTACTTCTCAAAATGGATCGAGGCCGCATCCTATGCAAGCGTAACTGCACGAAACGTTATGAAGTTCATTAGACGTGACATAATCGCCCGTTATGGCGTACCGGAAGCTATCGTCACTGACAATTGGTCAAACCTGAACAATAAGTTGATTGATCAATTGTTTTCTGAGTTCAAAATCCAACATTTGAACTCATCCCCTTATCGTCCGCAAATGAATGGGGCTGTAGAGGCCGCCAACAAGAACATCAAAAGAATCCTAGCCAAGACGGCTGAAAATTACCGTGACTGGCACGAGAGGCTACCCTTCGCACTGACAGCATATCGAACTTCGATTCGAACTTCCACTGGAGCAACACCTTTTTCCCTGGTTTACGGCATGGAGGCGGTTTTACCTGTAGAAGTAGAAATCCCTTCCCTGCGAATTTTATCCCAGGCAGGGTTGTCAAAGGAAGAATGGACACAACAAAGGCTTGAGCAACTGAATATGATCGACGAAAAACGATCGAAAGCCCTCTCGTCATGGTCAGTGTTACCAGCAGAGGGTAGCTCGATCGTTCAATCAAAAGGTGAGACCCAAGCACTTCGAGGTAAATGAGCTAGTCTTAAGAAAGATGCTGCCAATCTTTCCAGAACCCGGAGGCAAGTTCGCCCCAAATTACAAGGGTCCTTATGTAATAAAGAAGATACTCCCCGGAGGAGCCTTGATCCTAACCGAGATGGATGGGCGAGAATTCTCTAAACCGGTTAATTCCGATGCTGTAAAAAATACTACCCTTGAAAGATGTTCATTGTTCCGGCCTTGTCAAGCACTTCTCTATCGAAATGAAAATGCCTATGCACCTTTATATATGAGTGATGTATTTACACCATCATAAAAATCCGTTTGAATGATCCAACAAAGAAGAATGAATGATAATCACCAGCATTTAAGGAAGTGTCGAAAATCAAGTAGCAAACTCGATGGCATAACTTGAGCAAATCGACATTACCCAGGCAGGCGCGTGAGAGTAATCCATGTCAATTTTGCCCAGCTCAGTGTAAAGGACTCGTCATTCAGGAACCAGCCTGGTTAGAAGAAACCTTCTGTCTCAGTCACAATCTTAGAATTTGAAAGCATCACTTCTTGTTCCAGACACATGCTTTTGCAAGAAAAAGAAAATTCCACAGAAGGGAGGCGTTAAAGATGAATCAATGACCATCAATCATGCATACATGGCCACGAATGAGGAAGGCCAATTGAAAGAAATGTCGAACTGTGTCAAGACGAAAAGGCTATCATCAACATTAAGAGATCCCTAGAAGTCAGCAAATATAAACTCTGGGGAAGGGTAATTTGGTATCGTTTCCCATACTCCCATTATTTGAACTCACTTTTGACATATTTTCTCCTATTCACAGGAAGCATAGGGTTCAAGAAATAAGCTTAATGGTTAAATTGGGCAAATCAAGTGACTCATATCGATTTACCTAACTTGGTATAAAAGGACGTGTCGTCCAAGAGCCGGTTCGGTTAAATAAAAAAGGCAGCGCCCTACGGACACCATCGGCACCTCTAGCCGAGTGGTACCCGGAAGAAGCGAAATGGTCCGAAGTTGGGGTTCGAATCCCGACACGGCGCTTAGCCGCTTGGTAAAAAAAAAAAAAGAAAACTAATAAAAAAAAAAAATTTTTTTTTTTTTTTTTTTTTTTTTGCTTCTCTTGCACTTACAAATTACGAGAGAGCAGGTGACCTATCGGAGTGAAAAGTGCAGGGCTTTGTGTCCCACTCGCACTTTAGGTTCATCCAATCATTTGCAAACCAATGAAGGGTAATGTTGTATCGCTCCCAGTTGTCCGACTCCTGAGAGAGTTCGTGACTAACACGTTCCCTTTTGTCTATTGCAGGATCACTTGGCCGTTAAAGATACGAATAACAAATCAAGGAAAGACATGTCAAACTCTGATAAGCTCTCCTAAGCGAAATGGCATCCTGAGTAATCACCAAAGCAAATGGCAGAAAATCTTCAGGCCTCAACTCGCCAAACTAATTGAGCTATTTGTACATCTTCTCTTCTGCAGGGGCAAAAGTAGAGATGCCCGATCAGATTCCCAACCCCGACCGATCATTCATGTGTCATATTCCTAATCAATAGGGACAACCATCGACGTCCATTTGCGAATAACCCTTTTGATGTTCAAAATCTAACATATTTGGAAACACCATTATGTTAGCCCCTAAAGTTGTCAATAAGGTATTTTTTTGAGTCAAAACCATTCACTTGTTTTGAAAAGTTCAAACTCCATCATATTCGAAATGTTGCATGTCGTTTCCAGATGAATTCTGCATGATGATTTTGCCTGTCTAAGTCACTGATTCCACTGAGGATTATTAGAATAGACAGCTAAGTGAAGAATACAAGATCAATTGAGCATGCTGGATGAGGCACGTCAGAATGATGACAGGCAAGCTATATCCTACACACAGTCCCCCCCCCATCTATACACTTGTAAGATTAGTGCAGAAGATTCCATGGCTGCAGGGTAAAAAGTTCTCTCGCGAATGGTACGATAACCAAAACAGTGAGAGGCATTTCATTGCTCACCCCATTGAGCCCCATATACTGATGAAATTTCTGTCCTATCCCCGTCAAGAACAACCCCTACACCGGGCGATTAGAAGCGAAGCAAAGCATCACAAGGTGAGAAGAGAGATAGAAATTTTCTTGCTCACACTTGCATCAATCTTTGGGTGTCTTTATTGCATATGAACACTCACATTAATTTAAGTACCCTAGAGTCATGAAGAGCAATTCTTTCTTTACGCACTTGTATCTATTGTACAACTCAATTGAGTCTCAAATTCACCCTCACATGGAGGCAAAGCAGAAGCTACTGCCGTTTGAGCAGCATAATCAAAAGCGCCGGCAAAAGATGAAGACTCAATAGTCTAACAAAGGCGTTTGCTTGAACTTGTCAAGATCAGATCTCAAGCAACAAGAATGAAAAAAAAAAAAAAAAAAAAAACAGGGGCATAAAAAGTAGTGTACCTGGTAAAAGCAAGGTCAATGCCCATGAATGAAGAACTGGAATAGAAATAGGGGCATAAAAAAGCAGTGTGCCTGGTAAAAGCAAGGCCAATGCCCCCCACAAAAATGCAGCCAAGAAAATGTTGCTGTTGTGGTCCATAGAACCTCCATTTGACAGTGAGAATAAAGATTGGTGACAAATGCTAAGGCAATCACCAGCTCTCACACTTTTACACATGAGTCAAGCCTACATTATGTCCCATTGTAAAAGTCTCTTCAACTAGGGCACTTCAATTAACGTAGGATTTCATATGTCTATAAGCATCGCTCGAAGAAGTACGAGCAAGACTATTCTATCTCTTTTTGCAGGACTCTTGACTTGCAAACCTAGAGATGATCGTGTGGCACTTCGTTCATGAGCCTTGACCTCGACAGTCCCATTTGATGAGCTATTGACCAAGTCTTCATCACAATTTCAACAAAGACCTCTCACATTGGTAAAGTCGTATCACTTGCGAGAATACTCAGACCCCTGCTGACATGATGACAAAGTGAGAAGTGTGGTCCTTATAAATCCCGCATCAAATGGTCGGATAGCCTTTTCCATGAGAGAGAGTGGAAAGTCCTTTTAGACTGAAAGTCCCTCATCTGGCATGCTCAAGACATCTACATTTGGAATGAAGGTTGTCTTTCAAATTTTCCCCAGTGGAATTCAAATGATGCAAAATTGACAAAATTATCATGCATGAATCTCATTTGAACTCATGAATTTACATCATATACAATCATGTGTGCATATTGTGCAAATAGCAGACATACTCTTAGAGATCAGAGATATTACCAGGTAAGCGTATCTCTATCCCCATTTGTCTTAAAATACCTACCACTGTCCAGGTACTCTCTTATTGACACTCGACCTATTCGGGTTGTCCCTAGAGTATTGATACTTGTGACTCCACCAAGTATCCATTTATCTTTGAATACCTAATGCTGTCTAGGTATCTCCATATCATCAAGTACCCACCATTGTTCAGGTACCCCTTCGATACTTGTGATCATCCAGGTATCCCCAAATAGTTTGTACATGTGATCGTCCAGGTACCCCTTCGATACTTGCAAACATCCAGGTATCCTCCAAGAGTTCGCACTTGTAATCATCTAAGTACCCGTCCATTGCCTATGATAAGCCAAATGCCCCTTTTTGATGCCGGCAAAGGCCCAAATATCCTTCAAGTTAGTACTTGTGAATATCCAGGTACTCATTGATATGCTTGTGAATGTCCAGGTATCTTCCAAATCGATGCCTTGAGAAAGGTCGGCGCATCCTCCCGAGAAAGGTCGGGTTCCAACTAGTGTCTTCGACAGAAGTCAGACACCCCACAAATCGATGCCTTGAGAAAGGTCGGCGCATCCTCCCGAGAAAGGTCGGGTTCCATCTCCCGACACCCCACAAATCGATGCCCGAGAAAGGTCGGGTATCTCCCGAAAAGGTGGTGGTGTCCTCGATACAAATCAAGCACCCACAAATGAGATGCCCTGAGAAAGGTCGGTGCATCTCCCGTCAAGGTGACCGAAGAAAGGTTCGGATCCTAGACAAATCATTGATTGTTTTAACAAGCGACCAAAGAAAGGTTCGGGTCCTGGAAAAGCAATTCCCCGTCAAGGCGACCGAAGAAAGGTTCGGGTCCTAGACAAATCACTTATTGCTCTAACAGACGACCGAAGAATGGTTCGGGTCTTGGAAAAGCAATCTCCTCATGCAACAGGTAAGATGACGCCTTGATACTTGCCAAAACTCAGGGTTCACACCCTATCTCACTCACTCCTGGTAAGTAACCACAGGTATCTTCTTATCTGTCTTAGTATATTATATTGCTTATTTTCTGCATAGGACAAAATAAAATATGATCTATTGCATATGTATAGACAAAATTTAGGTATCAGGTTTGTCTTTGAATGCAACCTCTACGAACTCATCTTCAAAGAGGGGCAACTGTTGACACCTAAATTTTTATTAGGTTATTAATTAGGCCTTATTTTCTTTTATTTTTCTTAATAAAAAAATAATAACAAAAACATCAAAAAATAAATAAAAGCAAGAAAAAAACAAAAAAAGAGAAGCAGCCCATCGGGCCGGGCCTTCGCGCCCACTTCCTTTTCTTCTTCTTTCCACCTGTGCCCAGGGACCCAACCTTTTCCCTCAAAGCCCGGCCCCTTCTCCTCTTCTTCTTCCTTCTTCTCCCTTCTTCCCCCTACGCCTCGCAACTCACGCGCTCGAAGACAACCTATGACCGAGGAGGGTAGGCCGACGTCGGCCGGAGATGACAGATCTCAGGCGCCATTAATGGCTACCTTCAATGCCGAGCACGCTTTGTTGGAGGAGCGAGGATGGGACGCCTTGGTTCGGCCGCGGCGTTCGTTCGGCGTGCGAAACCGGCGGCCGAATCCCCGTCGACCGGCCGCCCCCTCGCCTATAAATAGCAGGCCACAAGCTCCGTCGAGGGAGGTGGCGAACTCGGAGATCCTTCACCGAGAGACATCGGGAAGGATCGAAGGGCGAGCGTAGAGAGAGCTCGAGTCGCGAGCTCGGCCCACCCTCCACCGAGAGACTTCGGGAAGGCGGGCGGCAAGCGACTTCGAGAAGGTTAGATCCGGCCGGTGGAGGCTCGGATCTGGCCTGAGTGAGAGAAGATCGAGGCCGAGGAAGGTCCGGCCGAGATCTGCGCCTCAGATCTAGTCCCTTTTTTGCTGCTGTTGTTGCCGTTGGACGCCGTGCCACAGCCGTTCGCCTCGACCAAGTCCCGACGCCGTTGCTTCGAAGGCTTGTTGTCGTGCCCCACCCGCGAAGCCGTTGCCGTGATCGATCCGCCGACGCCGCGCCAGATCGGGAAGCTGAGTTGCCCTGTCACCGCCACCGTTTGCCACCCCGTCACGGACAGGTAACAGTAACCATCACCGCCGCCGATCGTGTTATCGCCGTCGCATTCCCCCTCTCGGACCATGTCACCACCAACCACACCAACGCAATTGTGTTGTCGCTCGTCCTCGCCGTCCCCGTAGGCGGTTTGTCACCGTCGCCGCCGCCGTCGCCGCCATAATGCCTCGGTTTTCCTCCCTTGGTGCCGCGGATTTGCAAACCTTAGGGTTTGCGATTTTCCAAGTCGTCGAATCGGAGGAGGTCAACGAGTCGGGTAGGGTTTCGCGAGGCCAAGGGAGGTTGGAAACCGGGTCGTGGAGTCGGAGTCGGGTCGAAGAGTCGGGCCGGGTAGGGTTTCCGCGGTTTTTGGGCGGCGGAAATCCGGGTCGGCGAGTCGGGTAGGGTTTCGCCGAACTAGGTCGGCGGGTCGGCCCGGTTCTTTTCGAAAACGGGCTCTTGGGCCACGACGCCGTTTTCAAATAAATATAAAAAAAAAAAAAAAAAGGAAAAAATCTGAGTCGGGCCCGTCCGTTTTGGGTCGTCGACCCGGGTCGGATCCAACCGCGGATGCGACCCGGGTCAGTTTTTATATTATTTTAATATAAAATAATATTTTAAATAAATAAATAAAAAAATATTTTATTTAAAAAAAAAAAATCAAAAATGTTTTATTTTCAAAAAGTAATTAAAAAATGTTGAAAAATGTTTTATTTTCTAAAAATCAAGAAAAATAAAAAATAATTTATTTTCTAAAAACATTAAAAAATATTTAAAAAATATTTTATTTTCCGAAAAATCAAAAAAATCAAAAATATTTCATATTTTCCAAAAAATGCCAAAAATCCAAAAAAAAAAAGAAAAAATTCATGAAAAAGCCAAAAAAAAAATTTCAGAAAAAGCCAAAAACTTGTATTTTCCAAAAATACCAAAAAAGGCCAAAAACTCCCTTTTATGTCCAAAAATTAGAAAAAGACTCAAAAATGTTTTTCCTCCAAAAAAAAAATGCATGGAAAATCCCTTGAGCATCCAAAAAAAACCTCAGGGTTTAAGCAAGATTAGGTACCGAAAGGGCATTAGTGATTAACTAGTGTAATCAAGTCCCCGATCCTAATTTCTCTGGTTGCACAGGAGCGAGTATTTCTCCCGATACTTCGCTTGGGTTTCTAATCGACCCACCCCAAACCGATTAGTGGCGACTCCGTTTTAAAATTAATTTGCAGGTTAAAAACTTGAACCATTAAGTCGTGAATTGGTGGACTTGGGAGAGTCCGGGCTTAACTAATTTCAGCCGAGCCATTAGCCTCCTTAGGCGCCCGTACCCGATTGCGGGCGCCGGAAAAAAAGAGGTCGCGACACTATATGGTCACTAGCACTTGAATCAATAATCCATTCTTTATTGGAAATAGTTCTCATCAAACAATATTAAATACCTGCATAACTGGCTGTCTTGTCCTGAATTCCCATTTGATATAGAGCCCTCATAATTTGTTGAAGCTGGTCATTATTGAAAGGCTGATTGACCTTAGCATTTGCTGTGACGGAAAAGTCTCGTTCCTTCTTACCTACCGGCTTCCCATGCAATTTCCAACAATTTTCTTTAGTATGGTAAGGCCATTTGCAATAATCGCAAAATTTACCTTTCCCTTTGTTGGAAATAGCTTTGTTGGATGATGTGGAAGAATTTTGGCCATTTGATCCCTTCCAAGTAGGTGTCAACGTGTCCAATTTCGGGCCGTTAGATCGCGGTGCAGCGAGGATCAAATGTAAGCCGTCTGATCTCACTAAAAGCCTTGCACCGTTCGATCCAAAGGATGAATCTCAGCCATTCATTTGTCTCCCATATCTTGGGCCATCCGATCGAGCAAATAGATCTTGGCCGTTCGCTCGAGATTGAAATAGAACTTCATCTTCTTCTTTGTGAAACCCTAGCACCATGCCTGGGTTTCATGGAGGACCTCCATGGCCATGCCACGTGGCTAATCATTGCTCCGGTGAAGCCTTGGCCATAAGGACGACTCGGTCACCTATCTTGACATACTCTAACGATGTCAACTGTTGAGATTCCTCTTGAATCGCAAGCCGGTATATGCAGCCGAGCAGGGGAACGGGGTCCATGGCCAAGATTTGGCTCCGAAATGGTAATTATGTTTCGTTGAAAAATGTAGAAATCGTGTGACCTTCTCCCATTCTTTCATGGCTCGATATTGAGCTAAGGTGGTTTTGGGCCCTTCCAACTTCTCCTCTGCCATTTCAAGTTCATTCCAGAGCAGACAAACAATTGAAGACGACAGAAATGGATAGATTTCCCTCTTTGATTTCCGATAGAGCTTGGGTTAACGAAAAGAATTTTGCTCGATCGAGCTTCCCATACATTTCTCGTGGGTTGTCCAAGTCTTTTAGTGTCTTCAATTGGTGGTATTCCGACGGTGACCTCCGGCGTGAGGTAGTTCCTAATCCAAGTCTACACCAACTGATTACATTTCCTCCATTATCGAGCAAGTTGATCGTCAAAAGGAATCAGAATGGATTCGTCCAAAAAACTGTCTTTGTCCTTGGTCACCAAGGCTCGCCGGAGCTCACGAGACCACACAGAGTAGTTTTCTGGTCCTGAGAGCTACTGTGCAACAAGACAGAGTTCGGGTCCGTCAGTGGCGGACGTGTACAACGAATGTCCAAGTTCCAGCCACCCCCTGGTGAGACCTGCAAAGGGAAAGAAACTAGGTCTGTAAGTCAGGTAGGGATTTCCTCCCAAACCCGACAAACCCGATTCATGGTAACCCGGAAAAGACCAACCCGCCCCATATCCAGGACCCACCCCGGCAACGTGTGATGGGCTTCTTCCTGATCCACCATTTGCTCTAGGTTCTACAGGGCTTGGATTCTCGGCTGGGCCTCCTGGGTTTGGCTGAACTGGTATAGGCACCCATTGAATATATGGGCCTGAAAAAAATTGTCCAAAGTTAGACTATCCTGGCCCTGAGACATGCTCAATAGGACTCGATTGTCCTTCATTGTCTGATGGTCGTATTTGGTAATCTGCAGGAACGTTGTCTCCTCTTTGGTTGTTGAGAGACTCTTCGTCGCCTTCAAACACACTGGAATTTGTGCTTTGGTTCTTCGGCATGGTGCTCCCTTTGTTGACTGAAAAATTCTTCACAGATCTGGCGTTAATGATGCTGCCAAGCCAGGAAGATGAAGCAAAAAACAAAGGAAAATTTCTGGAGGAAAAAATGTATAGCGGAAGCTAGATGGATGAGGGAGGCTCTAATACCACGTCAGAAGTTTGGATGATAGAAAGTAGTAGATAATTTTGGACAATTTGAAACTCTTTCTATGTCATTCGTGTGTATAATTACGTCACTATTTATAATACAAGAGATCTAAGTCTATAAAGAAAGAGAATATACAATAAATCAAATAAAAGAATATTCCCTACAATCAAGATCATTTAAGATCACTTCCTATTGGCACAAGATCAATTAAGACCACTAACCATTGGCAACAGTATCTTCAACAGAAAGCTCATTATTTTCAGTAGTATACGTTCCTAAACAAGTGTCTTTAGAGGTTGGTATCCGGCTCATTTGGAAATCCAATAAGAAGAAATTTATCTGGCGCTAGGGCACGTTTACGAGGAACCATTGCTTGGTTAGAACGCCGCATCAATGAAATTCCAATATCAAAAGTTATTGCTCATAGATTACGAACGGCCGAGATCTATCCTTTTATGATCGCATCTGCCCACCTGGGTGATTTGTTTGGTTTTGTAGACTTTTTCTCTGTCTCCCAGTGGGTTGGAAAATCCCCAGAATTCGCATTAACCAAAACAAACTGAGAACATTTTCCAGCATTGCAAGTTTGTAACTTGGGAGCTGTTCTTGAGCCTGTTTAGGATTCTGTCCCGAGTCGACTTTCTGTCCCGAACACTCGAAAATTTTATCAGATTCTATTCGATCGGAATGATTCTGTGCAGTGTGAAAAGGTTGCTTTTGGTCTATTGTTCAAGGAGATCGATCCATCTCCCCTGTCAAATTTGCAGCTGAACAGGCTTTACCTCTTCTCGTCCGTCCGCGTGCCGCTTCTCTCTGCGGGCTTAGAAAAAGCCCATATCAATTCTTACATATTTGTTTAGTCTTTTTGGGTTGACGATATGAATTCTCTCCATATTTGAGATTGTTCAGTTGTCCAGCTTCAATTTCAGAATATTGCCTGGAGGTGAACCAAGGACGATTACCGTTTTGGCCTCTGGTTTTCATAAAGAGAAATTTTGAAATTCGCACCAATGCAACTCGCATGAAATTAACATAAAACACGAGAATTGAATGCACCCGATGCACATATATCTATCGTGCCTGATTTCTCCCCCTTTTAAAGTTGCAGAGGAGGAGGCCTACACAGTGAAACACTGGGCCAACACGTGAAAACTGAATTGGATAAGAACGAGTCACCACGGATGATTAATCCATTCGAATAGAAGGAAATGGTTCAACTCCACATCGATGGGGCTTTCAAATGATTACAGGAAGAGGATTGATGGGCCGGGTCGGGCCTTCAGGATGCACTGGCCCATAAGTTTTGGGATCTTACTTCGCAGAAATGGTTGAGCCTGTCAAACGCCCTACCACTTTCCAAGTGAATGCCCCCCACTGATAAGGACGACCAAACATTTCAACCATCATCCTCCCTTTTTCAAACGCCAGACGTAATCTACTTTCTCATTCTAATTAAAAGCATCACATTTAGAGGGGCCAAGAGATTTTTCCAGGAACATTTTCCTTGGTGGCCTCGCCTGAAGTAGATTAGGTATTAGGTAAGGCCAAGGATCGAATTTGAGACTTCGTACTTCTCGATCATTGGCCGCCTTGTAACCTTCTTGAAGCAATGCACTGAAATCATCATTGCGTAGGCCTACTTGAGTTTATGGCATTAGGATCATCCTGATATATACTCGATTAAAAGGGGGTTCATTTGCTATTCCCCTAGAAAGAAAATGCAAATCGGTATAAACACTCTCAACTATTGAATCCTCCTAAATAGAAATTGTCAATGGTTTTAAGGATCACGACGTAATTTGATTAAATCTTAAAGTTCTTTTGACTTCTTTCGTATGAAAGCACCTTATACCAAAAAAGAAGAAAAATTAGATATTCGAGTCATGTAGAAAGCACCCATTTGACCTGAACATGCGCAAATTGGAATGGTTTCTTTTTTAATATTTCCCCCCATGTTGTGCTCATATATCAAAGCTCTGGATCCCATTATTTTCAAAGAACGGAGATGTCGACACAACGACCTTTTTGAACGATTGGCCATGGTACACGACGGGGCAAAGACTAATCAACGTTAATTTCTTAATTTCCTAACGGAATCCCGACAAGGAGCCAGATCCTGACTCCCCACTACGACTCCACTATGGTCGTCGAAGTGTAGATGAAGCGTCAAACACGACAATCCTCTATCACTTCATTGTCGATGTGACATCTCAACGACAGAGAGCCATAAGTGGGTTCGTCGCTTACATCACGAGATTCTCGATAATTATTGTTAAATTGGTATTCATACGCGTCACTTTATGTCAAGAGTATCCATTTCACGAAAAATATTTTTCAAGTAAAGTTTTTTTTTTTTTTTTTCATTTTTTGATATTTGGATTGCTTAAGAAAATAAGTCAAAGAAAAATCTATACTTAAAATCAGAAAAATAATTTCGTCTTTAATAAACTAAAATCATTTTTCAAAATATGACAAGAATTCGAAATTTGAATCAGAAAATTTATGCTTGGACATAAGAACCTCAAGTCTAGTTCTTAGGTCCCGGCGCTCAAGTCTAGGCACATTAAGGTCAAATCCGCAATCCTAGTGCCGATGCCTGAATTCCCAGCGCTTGCTCTCAAGACCATTGAGGATAGGCTTGAGGACACTAGTGCCTAGGTCCCTAGCGCCTGTGCTAGGTGCATCGAGGCCAAGCCTAAGGGTCCAGTGCCCATGCTCGATGCCTAGGCAATCCAACCCAAGTCCACGAAGGCTGAGCACAGGATCCCACTATCTATGCCCAAATCCTAACACCAGAGCCCAAGTACCTAACGCTCGAGCTTGAATCCTCAGTATTTAGGCTAGGGTCCATAAAGGCCATACCTAGGTCCTCGCGGCGTAAGCTCGAGTCCTTGATGCCTGAGCTAGTGTCTATCAAGGCCAAGGCTTGAGACCCTAGTGCTCGTGCTAGAGACACAATGTTCATGCTCGAGTCCTCAACACTTATACTAGCGTCCATTAAGGCCAAGGCTCAATTGCCCATGCTTGGAACCATCGAGGCCAAGCTCAGAACCCTAGTGCCAGTGCTCATATCTCCCATGCCCAAGCCCGGGTACCTAACCTCGTTTGGGGTCCATCGAGGCTAGGCCTAGGACCTTGGTGCCCATACCTAGCTCCCCAACTATCCTTGCACAAGTCATTAATGTCCAATTAGTGTATGGTTATTTAGGATAATCAAATCATATTTTCCTTACCATGACGAAAAATATTTTTTAGTTTCTTTTCAAGTTTCAACTAAAAACTGAAAAAATTGTCTTCTCGAAGAATGACTTTTTGAAAAATATTTTCTAAAATGTCATATCTTAAATCGATTGTCTTTTCAACATGGAGCAAGAGATTCTCCTCTATCTCCCACCACTAAAATCAATTCTTATGTATAATTTCTCCCATTTCTATAACGAACGTGTCTCAGCATGACATGAACATATTAGAAATAAAGCAGATGTGGACGACATGGTAATTATAAGAGTAACTCAATCAAAAATGATATGAGTAGACTCGTTTTAGCTCTACCAATTACGATGGAAAACAAACATGCCAACGTATTCGACCCCAATATATATATATATATATATGCCAACGTCATCGCATGTCATATGAGCCAAGGCTCGGTAAGTTTCTTAGTTTAATCTCATCGACTAATTTATATATATTAGGCCTGTTTATTGGTTATTTATAGCTTATACTAATGGCATCTCCAAAAAGAACATACTTGCTTTGGTGAAATGGAATGAAAGATGGTTTCTCTAAATTCAGTCTCGTGATACTTCCCAAAAAGAAGAAGAAGAAAGAAGGGGCACATTATTCATATATTAAGAACATAAAGTTACATTCTTTCTACAAATGTAATTATCATGGATAGTGCAAAACAATTTCTATTGCATTGTGAACTTAGGCAGCTAATTGGATCGCGTTAAGGCACTAATGCAAGATGATTAAGAAGATCTAGGCACACATTTACTTTAAGTGCATTAAGCTTGCTTATTCATTTGGCAAAAATGTACCAGCCGGATCAATTTTTTTACAATCTATTTCAATTGTTTTAGCAGTCTCCACTCCTGCAAACTTCACAATATATATATGCTTAAGCTTGCTTATTCATTTCTAACTACATTGCAAATCCCAAACTCTTTCTAGGGAAAATAACTTTTCTAGCCTAGGTCAGTCAAATGTTCCTCCTAAGAACCAAAGTACAGACCCTCTAAATGGATATGAGAGCTTCTATTTCTAACCGATCATAGTTTGGTACAATCAAACTATAAATTTTCATGAGTCTAACCAAAGCACAGACCCGAAATGCGAACTCCGCACGTCATGGTGCATGATTTAAGACAGTCGTGATCGTGCCATGGGGTCAGAATTTCGTGGACCCATTTGCAAGACTTTTGTGGTCGAGCTTTGCCCCTAAAGAGGAAAATTTTCTTTGGATGATACGATTAGGCGCACGATAATTGAAAAAGAAATGTAGAAAGACTTGGAGCACATCATCTTTAGCCAACCCTCTATGTGAAACGACAATTTTCTTCTTCTTCTTCTTCTTCTTCTTTTTCTTTTTTGTATATATTTTACGGCCTATCAAAAGAAAGAAAGGTGAAAGGTATTTGTTTAATTTTCCATACTGATGTGACCCGTCTTTGGCTGCACGACATAGGAATTTCACTAAATTTTCTTTTAGCAAAATTAGACGTTTTGGAATGAAGTGAGTAGAAAAGGAGTACTGCTTATTCGAGGGAGAAAAGGCAAAGTCCAACATGATGCATTGCATTGCCGAGTTTTTCCCATTGATTCGGCGAATGAAAAACAAAATGGATGTCACACATGTATGAGGTCGAAAGTAATTAATCCATTGTGGGCTGAACAAATCGTGGAAGCCCTAGTATTTTCATTTCTTGTGTTTGCAAATATTTCATTATGATCAGCTATCATATGTTTCTGTTTTGAGATCATGATCCAATTTCAGGTACCCTCATGTTAGTTGATGGTACTAGTGTTTTTGGGGGTCGAACTTCACGTGATTCACAAGAATGTACATTTGTAGTCGCAGGAATAATCTCTTTCAACACGATTGTCTTTGCTTCACATGGGGGTTTGGATCGGATTCAAAAACAACCCACTGACGAATTGATTTACAAAATTCTCAGTACAAACCATCTTAATTAATTACAATGTAACTACGATTTTATCCCAATTTTTTTTTTTTTTTGAAGTACCGACTCATTTATCTTCAATTTAAAATCTTAAGAGTAGGGTGATGAATGATTATGTTTAAATCAATCCCAGTTGGTTGATTATCTAGAAAGAACACATCCTACAAAGCACGGTTGAAAGCTACATCTAATTCAAAGCGCGTGATAAGCGAAATCAAACCGATATCATCTTGATTCGTGCTTGCTTTTCTTTACATGTTCCAGTCTTTTTCCCCAACCAATCCAGAGTAGTGTCCCTAGTCAAAGTTCCGACATTGGGTTGTCTTCTAGTTCTTCCCCTGAATTTCCTCGAAGGTGTGGGTAATTCCCCAACTCCCTATTTTCGACCTTGTTCGCGAGGCCAACAACACACGCCGTGGAATACCACCTCTAAATGTGATCGAGTTCATAAGCACATACATAATGATAATGGCGAGACGAGAGTCCAGAGTTTATCGAGTAAGATATTGCCTCGACTTAATTTCTAAGCAATGTCATGGACGAAATTAATCAGAATACAATCATTGTATGGAAGCTCGTGCAGCATGGAGCTTACACGATTTTTCTTAGGCGCTTTAGGAAATCTACATGTCCAACAATTTCTTGTATAAATTCAATTGGGCGATACACGTTGAACTCTTCAATTTATTTATGACTTGAAGTAATTATTATCGATCCAAGCAAGACAAGTTTATCAAAAGGAATTGCATAATGCAGCACATCTAGCACGCTCTTGCATCGGGTTTCAATAGGACCATCAATCGCAAGTGGGCCTCAGGACGTGCTAGAACTAATGGCAAGGATTGGTTTAGTTTAATCATGTGGGATGATAACTCTATAAAAATAGAGTTATATTACCTATTTTAGTCAATAAATAATGCAATATTTGTGAGAAAATATTTGGATTTCTTTTTATTTATTCAATTTTTTTTGTTGTTTATGCAGCATAATGAAATATGGAGAAAATAAGGAAAAATAGCAGAAAGAAGGAGAGGATTATGTCAACCATAGAAGTTTTGAAAGTAATCAAGATTGTGATTTATTTCCTTATTTTATTCGAAAAATGAGAAATTGCCTTGTATTTGAAGCCTTGGATTTATCCTATAAGTAGGATAACATTGAGAGCTTGGGATAGTTAGATTTTTATTTTTAGATGGTTTTTATTGTTTAGGGAGTTTTTTCAAGTATTTTGAAGAGAACACAAAAAGTGGTGACAGAATTCTTGTTATTTGATTCAAGATATTGATTTAATTTATATTCTTGTTTCTTCTATTATTATGTTCCCGACCATGATGATATGAATTTCATGTCTTTTATATTTTGCAAGTGGTTTCATTCATGTGAATTATATATTATTGTGCTTAGTGTTTTTAAGTGACTGGTGACCATTTGAATGATTTGATGTGCATGTTTGAGATTGAGAAGTAATAATATACAATTACTCATTATAATATATAATCACGAATTAAATGTGGATAGAGGTATACAATGTTATTTGTGTGGATTTCAATGATAAGGTGATTCGAAAAATTTTATTATAAACCGGGAATATTCATAAATTTTCATGCATTTATGTTTATTTAAATTCACATAGAGATATGGTAAATCAATAAACTGAGTAGGTTTGCTATACCTAAAGATAGTATAATAAATAGATTAGGAAATTTTGCAATTACATGTTTAATATTGTTCTTATATGCACAGTAATTTGAAATCCATATCTAGTAGTTATGATAAAATCATATGCTCTACCATATTTATTTAATTGATTTACCACATTTAGTTCCAAAATTTTGCTTCTAAAATTGTCAATTTTATTCATTGTCAATCATATTTTGATTTGTTAGATAAATTTTAATATTAATCCATTTTAAATATTTAATTGGTTTATTAATCATTAATCTCTATGAGACGATATTTTTCTTATCATTATATTATTTGTTTGACATGTTCATTTGCATTTAATATTTTATGAACAAATTTTTGGCACTATTACCAACTATTGTTTGTTTAATACTTGTTAATGTTGATACTCAACAATTATAGGTTTAATCTAGCTTTCATTTTTATTTTTGTCAGAGTGTGCATGGTGTATAACATGTAGCCAACAAGGGAAACTTACTAAGTTTGATCTAGAAATCAAACGTACATTTACAAGGCTACTAAGAGAATAGAGAAATCACGCTAAAAAGATGGAGCAAGTTTGTAAGTATGAAAAACCACCTAGACTCTTGAGAGATTATGTTGTGCCAATAGTTCAAGGCACCACATCAAGCATTACGAGACTTGCAATTCAAGTAAACAACTTTGAGATCAAACCATCACTCATTCAGATATTTTTCAACAATGAGTGCAATTTAGTGGGCTACTAAACGATGATCAAAACACTCACATCGATATTTTTCTTGACATCTATGACACAATTAAATATAGTGGAGTTACAAATGATATTATTAGATTAAGATTATTTCCAATTTACATTAGAGACAAAGTTAAGGGTTGGCTTTCTTCTTTTCCTGCAAGATCAATCATTACATGAAATGATATGGCCCAAAAATTTCTAGGTAAGTTCTTTTCACCTGTAAAGTTTGCAAAAATGTTTAACAATATTACTAATTTTATACATATGGATAATGAATCACGTTATGAAGCATGAGAATGATTCAAGGAGTTTTTCAGGAGATGTCCATATCATGGACTATCCGTATGAATGCAAATATAAACCTTTGATAATGGGTCTAGTATAAATCTTCGTTTTGTGATTGATACAGTGCGGGGGGAACTTTGAATAATAAAACACTAGAAGCCTACAACCTATTAGAGGAAATGTCATGCAATAATTATCAATGGCCTATTAAGAAGCTATCAGTGCGAAAAGCTAGCAGATTTCATGAAGTGAATGTTTTCACTACAATTGATGCACAATTTGAAGCATTCAACAAAAAGCCAAATAACATGAATAGTTTAGCTATGAAAATTTAGAATATGTCATGTGATTTTTATGGTGGAGGACATGTTAGCACAAAGTATCGGGTATTTAACCCTTTTACACAACCAAGTGAAGATGCTAACTTTTTTGGGAATTTTAACAGACCATAGTATAATCCCTACTTTAACATATACAGTCTAGGATGGCGCAATCATCCACATTTTTCATGGAATAATTAGAATGTGATGAGGCCACCATTGTGATTCAAACAACTAGAAGAGACAAAGTCCAATCTGGAAGATATAGTCACCAAACTTGCTAACACTACTCGAGACTTCATCAATAGCACGGATTTGAGATTTCAAAACCAAGAGACTTTAATCAGAAATCTAAAGATGTAAGTGGGTCTGTTGGCAAATATGATATCGGGGAGACAATGGGGTTCTTTGCCTAGCAACACAAAGAAAAATTCCATTGAAAATATAAAAGCTATAACCCTGAGAAGTGGTAAAAAAAGTCAGAGAAGAAGATGCTGAACAAGAGATTTCTAGAGGCAAAGAAGAGGTGGTCAATGAACATCCAAAGGAAACAAGTAAGAGTAATTTCTTTCCAAATAATTCCAAGCCATACATGCTACCAATTCCATTCCCTTAGCGACTCCAACAATACAAAATAAATTAACAATTCTCTAAATTTCTTAATGTTATATAGAAAAACTACACATTAACATTCCTTTTGCAGATGCCTCAGTACAAATGCCTAGTTATGCAAAATCTTTGAAAAATATTTTGGCAAACAAAAGGAAGCTAGAAGATTATGAAACTGTGAAATTGAATGAGGTGTGTTTAGCCATCTTGCAAAACAAATTTCCTCCAAAGTTGAAAGATTCATGGAGTTTAGCCATCTTATTTGATTTAGGTGTAAGCTATCTGATGCCTTTTTCAGTTTTTAGGAAATTATGATTAGGTGAGGTAAAAGCCCATAGTGTCGCTTCAACTACCTAATTGATCAATTAAATATCCAAGAGGTATTGTGGAAGATGTATTGGTAAATATTAACAAGTTTATCTTTCTTGCAGATTTCATAGTTGTTGACATAGATGAAGATTTTGAGATACCGCTTATCTTAAGTTGACATTTTCTAGCAACTGGAAGAGCTCTCATTGATCTGCAATGAGAGAAGTTGATTCTTAGAGTGCAAGATAATCTTATTTCCTTTAATGTTTTTAAAGTAATGAAATATCCCTCTATGACAAGTTTGTGAACAAGGTTTTTTAAGAAAATATTTTTAAAAACCCACTTGAGCATGTTTGGTTTGACCAAGGGACAAAGAAATTGAGAATGAGGAGATAATGGATTGCTCAAATTTCATGGAGACAAATCCACCATATTCAAGGCAAAAGGCAACAAAATTTGAGGAATTGGGACAACACACAACAAAGCCTAAACCTTCAATTGAAGAGCCTCTGATTTTTGAACTAAAATCCTTACCTTCTCATTTGAAATATGCTTATTTAGATGGAGTTTCTTCTTTACCAGTAATTATATCTTCTCCTTTAACAGATTTGATAGAGGAGAAGCTTATTAGAGTGTTGAGAGAGCATAAGGATGTAATTGGATGAAAAATAGCGAACATCAAGGGAATTAACCATTCACTTTGCGTGCTTATAATTTTGATGGAGGAACAATATAAACCCACTATCCAACCTCAAACACATTTGAAGCCCTACTTCGAAGGTGGTGACAATAAGCAGAAAATCATCATTGAACTTCATTCTCCAAAATAGTAACATTTGAAATAGTTTCGCTAAAAATTATTAAGCAAGTGCTTCTTGGGAAGTAACCTAAACATTTTCATTATGTTTCTTCATTAATTTTTAAATTTATTTTTTGTTAAAAAAAAAGAGAGAGAGAGAGATAGATTTTTCTTTGTTTCATCCAGGTTATATTGCTTTCTTGAGAGATTACCTTCCAAAAGACCTTCCAAAAGTTTAGTCATCAAGGCATCTTACAATAATGAGAGTTTTCTTGTTCCTATTTTCTTTTCGCATTGAGAACAATGCTTCATTCAAGTTGGGGGAGACAAAATTATGCTAAATCTGAAAAAAAAAAAAAAAAAAATTCTTACCATGATTGCATTTCTTGTTGTGAATTTCGTTCAAACCGGCAACCGATTTATGAGTTAATTTTGATTTTGATTATGTTGATCTTTTTACTAAGCACTAAAAGTAATTAATTTGTGAGTTGTGTGTACATCTAGATAACATTTGTTTGAAGTGTGTGATTTTACTAGATCTCATCAAAATCTTAAAATTTGTTTGATTTTCTTTTAAAGGGAAATCCTAGGCTACATCTAATTGAAAAAATGATTAAGGTCATTTTTGGATCGATTGAGCTTTTCAAGCCAACCCTATTTATTTATTCCTAATCATCCCATTGAGCTATAATTCTTATAAAATCTTTCATCGAGACCCACATTTTTTAACATAACTTTACCAAATTATATCATTGTCCCATGCCTTATGAACACATTGATTTTTAGGATAAAAGTTTATTTGAGCATAATAGAAATTTGGGAGAAAGGGTGGAGCATGGAAATAATTTGATTGCTATGGTTGATCAGGGTGTATCGTTTTAAAAAAAAAAATGTTTTTATAGTTCCCTATCCAACTTTAAATTGAGTGAGTCTTTGGATACTCAATGGGTTAGAAATATTCACATTCTATCAAAAATGACATAGGGAGGAACTCCATCATATAGCAATGGAAAAAAATGATGATAAGTGATGGCAAAAAAATTATCTTGAATGAGTGAAATGGGGAATAGTGCTATGGGCTCTAATTAGATCCTAAAAATCAACGTGTTAATGGGTAATTTGAGCTTACATCCCAACCTTAAATTACAAAGTAAGAAAAGTCTTATTGATTTTTGGGACATTAGTGGAGAGAGAAATGAAAAAAAAAAAAAAAAAACTTATGAGATTTGGTCATAATTATAGAGAATTTTTTAGACATTACATATTGATGTGAATTTACCTAGATTGCATTTAAATTGAAAAGATGAGGACTCACACACATACTTGGATGACATAGTTAGAATTTGTCTTAACTTGTGAATCAATTCCATGTTTGGATGAAATTTATGTTTTTTTTTTAATTGTGAATCCGAGCAATTACGGAAGAATGTCATGGAGAGGGTTGTTGGCTTGAGTATATACTATATATTGCTTTTACTTGAGGACAAGCAAAATGTTAAGTTTGGGGGTTTGATAACTCTATAAAAATAGAGTTAGTATACCTATTTTAGGCAATAATAATGCAATATTTGTAAGAAAATATTTGGACCTTCTATTTATTCAATTTTTTTCTTGTTTATGAAGCATAATGAAATATAGAGAAAATAAGGGAAAATTGGCTGAAAAAAGGAAAGAAATAAGCTAGCTACAAAAGCATTGGAAGGAATTGGGACTGTGATTTGTAATTGCCTTGTGTTTAGAGACTTGAATTTATCTTATAAATAGAATAATATTGAGAGCTTGGGAGACAGCTAGGTTTTTATTTTGTGTTAATATCGCGAAAAACTCTAAACTAGTATATCGAGACAAATTTATCGAAAACTAATTTTTTAACTACAAAAAAATCCAAAACTAGTATACTTGCGACAAATTTACCCTCTATTAGTTTCTGTTAAATTTTATTGTCAAATTACTGAGTTGAATAATACGTGATAATTGACTAATATACCATTTTGGGATTTTACTCTCCGTTTATCACAATTATACTAGTTATGTTGTTTTTTTATGGTATTAATCTAATTTAATGGAAACTATATTTGTTATAAATATACCAGTTTGGAATATATATCGATCAAAAAATTAGTTTGAAATAAATTTGTCACAAGTGTATCAATTTGGATTTTTTATGATCATATTCAGTAAATTTGTTATAGATGCATCAGTTTGGAGGGTTTTTTGTGCTTATTTGGGGTAAACTTATCACAAGTATTTCAGTTTTGGGTTTTTCATGATATTAACATTTTTATTTCTTAGATATTTTTTTCATTATTCGGGAGTTTTTCAAGTATTTTGAAGAGAACGCAAACTTGTGACAGAATTCTTATTTTTTTATTCAAGATATTGGGTTTAATTTAGAGTAGCGCTATTTCCACCCCTTAAATAATTTTATCCATTCCTATTTACACTAAAAAGATAAAACTACCCTCAATCTTTCATTGCAATTTAAAATGACGACCCAAGTCCTTCTTTTTTCTATTTAGGTTAGTTATCATAATTAAGTAGTTCACATATATTTTTTTAGCGTATTAAAGAAAAGTGCATTATAATATATTCCAATAATGGTTTACATGCTTTGTGTAAAATTAGTTCACTTATAGTAAGGAAAAAGAAACATTTTTGATATAGAACTTAAATTGAAAAGTTTCTTCTTCATCGTTGATCTTATAGTAAGTTATATTCTTTTTTATTTATTTTTCTTTCTCTTATCTCAAAAGCTCACTTTCTAGATGAAAATTTTATTAATTTCACTAGTCTAAAATATATATCAGGTCTCCTTATTTACTATATTAAAGAATCTATCTTTTTTTCCTTATTATATTGACGAGATAATTTTATAGATGAAAGATGTAAAAGGAATATCTAGGAATACACTAAAAACATTGTGCACAATGACATATCTTTGTTTTTTTTTTCATAAATAGTTCATAGCTAATATTAATCTCTGTCAATCCAAAATAATGATATTTCACTTAAATTTTCAAAAAAAAAAAAACTTTAATTTATGCAATTTTTTTGATTTAATTAAATTTCATCTACTTTATGTATCTATGAATTTGATCAGCAACGTAAGAAAGAACTAGATTTCTTAGAAATTTCTCTTTTTGAAAAAAAAAAAAAAAAAAATTCTTATGGAAGTAATATCTGATAATAAAAATAAAAATAAAAACATAGGGCCTTTAAAATACATGGAAAATCTACAATAAACACAATCTAAAGATATGAAAATATTAATTATGGAAAGTAAATCTTACATAAATATAGAAATACTAAAAAAGGGAAGTAAATAAATTTGGGACAACCAATATATATTGCAATTGAATGATAGAGGACAATTTTGTCTTTTTGGTGAAAATTGTATGGATTTAGTGATAGAGGGGGTTGAAATAGTGCCGCCCTTAACTTATAATCTTGTTTCTTTTTTTATTATGTTTTAATTTTCTTTTGTTAGGGTTATGACATAGCTTGATAATGATGATATAAATTTCATGCTTTTTATGTTTTGCAAGTGATTTCATTCATGTTAGTTATATATTATTGCGCTTAATGCTTTTGTGGTCAATTGAATGATCTGATGTATATATTTGAGACTGAAAAGTGATGATGTGTAATTGCTCCTTATAATATATAACTGTGAATTAAATATGGATAAAGGTATACCATGTTATTTATGTGGCTTTCGACGATAAGACAGTCCGAAAGATTTATTGTAAACCAGGAATTTTCATAGATTTCAATACACTTATATTTATTTAAATTCACATATAGATATGGCAAATTATAAACATAGTAGATTTACTATACCTAGATATAAGAAAATAAATAGATTAGGAAATTGCGCTGTCACATGTTTGATATCGTTCTTATATATGTAATGATCTGAAATTCATATCTAATGACTATGGTGAAATCAAATGCTCTAAGATTATCAATTTTAATTGATTCTTAATTCTATTTTGATTTATTAGATAAATTTTATAATTAGTCCATTTCTAATATTTAATTGGTTTATTAATCATTAATCTTTATGGGAAAATATTCTTTTTATCATTATATTAATTATTCGATATGTTTGTTTGTATTTAGAATTTTATGAACATGGGATTCAATGTAATCAAGTTTTTATCTTCCTTACTCATCCGGAAGGCTCAGCCTGTCATTGCCGGATCACGCTATGGAAAATTTGCACATGCACTTAGCTCCACCGAAGGAATCAATTCGCAATCATTCAGGTTTTTGTCTTGCTAACCTGGGAACTGGGAATCGAAAGAAGTGTGTGACGCTTACCATCAGATAAAAAGGAAAAGAAAAAAACGAAGACTTGTTCTCTCTCTCTCTCTCTCTCTCTCTCTCTCTCTCTTCTTTGCTTGACTGTATATAATAATCAAAACATAAATGAGTTAAAAAAGGTTATGCGATCACTCGAAACAAACGGACTTAATAAACGCCCTTGACTCAATCACATCTTCTTCTTTTTTGGGCTCAACATTCCTTTTTGGCTCTTCCAGTTTCCTTATATATAGAATATGATTAGGTAGTCTTGCTCGGCTGCATTTCTGAAAGAGAGCTACCTGAGTTGGCGAAGGAATTAGAATCTCCAAACCTCGGAAAGCATTAACATCCCAGGATAAATTTCAAAGAAATTCTTAAGAATCTCTAAACTCAATCAATTTCAATGCAAGACCTAATCATAAGAGTACTTTTATTTAATGATCTCACCTTCTTTTCAGTAAGTCAAGGTTCAATATCATTCACCTCACTTTAAGAGTGCCCAGTTGCGTAGGGCCAGGGATCACTTTTTTCTACGTAGTCAAGACTCAACAGGCATGTGTTGTTTGGATCAGATTAATGGATTCGCCCCGCCTCTTTTATACATGTAAATGTGGATGGCTGAACTTTGCTACAAAGAGTCATGTCTGGGCAATTAAGGTACCGAGCCTAATACCTTGACCCAGAGAGAATGCCAAGTTTAAGCCCGTCAAACAGATCATGTATAACTGCCGATACCTTCAACAGACGTGTGGCTCATATTAGGTTCATGTATTTGCCCCAATTCTTTTATACAAGTAAATGCCAATGACTGAACTTTGCTACAAAGAGTCATGTTGGGTGATTAAAGTATCAAGCTCGATACCTTAACCTAAGGAGATTGCTAAGTTTAAGCCTGTCAAATACATCCAGTTAGATTTACCTTCAAGACAATGGGTTATGGGTCAATTAAAATGTATTAATTACTTTACTCCACATCAATTTTCGGATTTGGGATTTCTCTAATACAACTCGCAATCCTAATAATATTTATAACTTTCTTCAAGGAGTCTAAGGAATCATTTTCGATTTTCACTAGTGCTACTGCTCAATAATAGATTAATTTGCGAAATTCTCAATAAAAACTATTTTATTATATTATGATGTAAATATGAGCAGCTTAACATATTTTTAATTTTTTTTTTTAATTTTCGACTCTTTTTTCTTAAATGTTAAATTAGAAAAATTTTAAAAAGAAAAAGAAAAAGAAAAAGAAAAGAAGAAGTCAATAAGAGTGGTGATGAATGTACCTGATTGGTTAATAATGAAAGCACACAACACACGAATCAATCATGGTTGCCAATCTTCTTCGCGGTTGCTTCCTTACATTTTCCAAACTTTCGTTTTTTCCAACCGAAGAAAGGGACAAGGTAAAAGCCGACAAAACCTACTCAAAAATCAAAAAAGTAAAAGTCTCTGGTCAAGGTTCGAGTTCAACATTGGAGAGCTGCACGTACTGATGTACAACAATTGCCGAAAAAGGTCTACCATCACGCGAGTGGTGTTCCAAACAATTTAAGAGACTACGGGCGCCTTGGATAACGTTTCTTTTTTCTTTTTCTTTTTTTCAAAATAAAAATAGAATAGAAATTTGTTTGTGTACATTTTTATTTTCAAAAATAGATTTAGAATAAAATTGTAAAAAAAAAAAAATGCTTCTTTATTCTCAAAAACAACTCAAGAATCAAGTCCAAATTATTTTCTTTTTTTTCTTTCTTTCTTTTTTTTCTCTTCCTCCTCTTCTTCCCCTAGCCAATCGTTGGGCTTCACCGAGGTCAACGACTAGCCAAACGAGGTCGCCTCAAGCCTCACCTAGCCACCGCGAGGTCAATGTAGCCTTGCGTAGCCATGGCAAGACTCAAGGTGACCTTGCCGACTTGCATACCCGGTCGGCCATAGCCAAGGCCGGCGATCGGCTATAGAAAGAAGAAGAAAAGGGGAAAAAACGAAGAAGAGAAAAATACAATAAAATTATTAAAAAGTTAAAAGAAATTCTAAGTCACATTATAGTCCTATGATTCCTGAGCCCAAAAAAATTTGGAGGTAGTACTAAATACATTTTTATTTCGGAAATAGAAATTTTGTACCGATACCAAACATGTTTTTTGCTTAGAAACTTGTCCGGAGAACAAAAATAAAAAATTATTTCTAAACATAAATTGTTTTTGAAAATAAAAATGTTATCGTATGCACTTTATGATACCCCGCATTGGTCCTAAAATCAAACTTAGCTTACAAATGATGCAACTATCGAATTTAATCACGATGCAATCGTTACTTGGATACTCGTGTTCTTTTTTTTAAAGGGATTCGGTACTAGTTTTTCATGATTTCTTCTCTTTAAGAAATTTAGATGTCGGATAACGCTGCAGAAATTCATCCGAACGATACTCGCTAAACTTTGGAATTTGTTTGCAACCTCTCGTTGATATGACAGCTTACATTGAATGGTTATTGTTCTTTAACTATTCTCTCTTTTCTTTTGTTTTCATCAATTATTTTGAAATGAAAAAGGGTGGGCTGATTTAGGTCTCAAAATCATGAATGTGAGGACTCAAATATGCGATGCATGTAATACCCACCACTGATCTAGGTCCAAATTTCAGGACTTTGGTACGAGGCTAAAAACCGTAGGGGGTTCTGCCGAGCAATAAACAAAAGCAAACCGACGCGTTTTGCTTGATGTTTTGAGCTGATAGATTTCAAGCTCCGACACTGGAGACTCTCTTTAACCAGAAAAGCTCTGGACAACCTTCAATTATGCCGAGACTAACCTCGTCACCTCCTCACATTCGCCTTTTCTTCCCCTTCTTCTCCTACATCCCCTGTGTCGTCTTCCTCTGCTTCCTCTCTCATGCTGCAGAGTCTCAAATCCAAGATCAAGAACTGCAAGTCCTGTTGAAGCTTAGGCAATCCTGGCGAGACCCATCGTCCCTCGACCACTGGGTGGCCTCCAATTCATCCTCCCACTGCGCATGGCCCGAGATCAAATGCCAAGAAGGCTCGATCACCGAGCTCAATCTTGTCAACCTGAACATAAATTATTCGATCCCCCCATTCATCTGCGACCTCAAGAATCTGACCAAGCTCGATCTCTCCTACAACAATATTCCCGGAGAGTTTCCCACTGTTCTCTACAACTGTTCCAAGCTCGTGTACCTCGACCTGTCCCAGAATTACTTCGAAGGTCCTATTCCATCCGACATCGATCGCATGGCCGATCTTCAGGTCCTGATTCTTGCCGCCAACAGCTTCTCGTTCGACGTTCCGGCATCGGTAGCGAGGCTGCGGAGGCTGAGGATCCTTCACCTTCACATGTCCGAGTACAACGGCACTTACCCTGAAGAGATTTTTGGCCTCTCCAATCTTGAAGAGCTGAGCCTTGGGTACAATGACAAGTTCGTGCCATCGCAACTGCCACAGAACTTCACCGCCCTGAAGAAGCTGCGGTTCTTCTCAATGCCGCAGACGAACCTGTTCGGCAGAATCCCGGAGACGGTCAGCAATATGGAGGCTCTCGAGCACTTGGATTTGGGGTTGAATCCACTGACAGGAGAGATCCCGGGCAGCATTTTCGCTCTGAAAAAATTGAGGGAGCTGTACGTGTACCTGACCAATGTGTCCGGGTCAATCCCTCAGGCAGTCAGCGCCGCGAACCTGAGCGTGATCGATCTGTCTTCTAATTTTTTGATGGGGAACATACCTGAAGTTTTCGGGAAGTTCAAGAATCTATACAGCTTGAATTTAGGGTTCAATCAATTGTCCGGCGGAATCCCGGAAGGTATCGCGAGTCTTCCCGCTTTGTCTGATATCAGGCTGTCCAGCAACTATTTGCGGGGCACGATCCCCCCAGACTTTGGCAAGTTTTCCCCACTCAGAAGATTCGAAGTGGCCTACAACAACTTGACCGGTGCATTTCCAGAACAACTGTGCTATGGGGGCAAGCTGTTCGGGTTGGCCGCCATGGACAACAATCTCAGCGGGGAGTTGCCGGAGTCACTTGGAAATTGCAGTACTTTGTCTGTAGCGATGTTGAACGACAATGGATTCACCGGCAATGTGCCTGGAGGACTCTGGATGTCGCGGAACTTGACCGCTTTGATTTTGAGTGGGAATGGATTAACTGGCGAGCTTCCCAAGGAGCTGTCCCCGAACCTCACTCGGATCGAGATGAGCAACAACAAATTCTTCGGCGAGATTCCGAGCACGGTGTCTTCGTGGAGGAACTTGAGGGTTTTATTGCTAATAATAACCTCCTCAGGGGCACGGTTCCGACTGAATTGACGGAGCTTCCTTCTCTGACAATGCTTTTGCTCGGTCAGAACAAGCTCTCCGGGAATCTTCCCACAGCTATCGTTTCGTGGAAATCCTTGACCACTCTGGATCTTTCTCACAATCAATTAACTGGACCCATTCCTAGCAAATTCGGTTCCCTACCGGCACTTACGCGGTTGGACCTGTCTGAAAACCAACTGCACGGCTCCATTCCTCCTGAAATCGGCCTGCTGAATCTGACCCTTTTGAATTTATCCTCCAACAGTCTCAGCGGACGAGTCCCATCTAAGTTAGAGAACAACGCGTTAGAGAACGCCATGTTTGAGTACAGTTTAGAGAACAACCCCGGCCTCTGTTCATCCTATTCATTCATGAATCTCAATGTCTGCAATTCCCAATCCCATACCAATTTCGCCATGATCCTGGTCTTGCCCATCGCTGCGGCGATGTTCATTTTGTTGGCAGTGCTATTCATTATCAGAGCTTCCAGAAAGAAGATGGACCGGTTCGATTCAACTCCAAAACTGACCCCGTTCCAAAGATTGAATTTTACGGAACAGAATATTCTGTCGGAATTGAAGGATGAAAATGTGATTGGAAGTGGCGCATCAGGAAAAGTATATAGGATTATGGTGAATTCTTCTGGTGACACCGTTGCTGTGAAAAGGATTTCAGGTAACCAAAAGTTAGACAAGAATCTGGAGAAGCAATTCTCAGCAGAAGTAGAGATACTTGGGAACGTAAGGCATATAAACATTATCAAATTGGCGTGCTGTATTTCTTGCGAGAACTCGAAACTCCTAGTGTACGAGTACATGGAAAATCGCAGCTTGGACCATTGGCTTCACAAGAAGAAAAGATTGTCGCCCGTCTCAGGTGTCGCCAACAATATGATCTTGGATTGGCCCAAAAGATTGCAGATTGCGCGTGGAGCAGCTAAAGGACTTTGCTATATGCACAATGATTGTTCACCGCCCATCATCCACCGAGACGTGAAATCGAGCAACATTCTCTTAGACTCCGAGTTCAACGCAAAAATTGCCGACTTCGGCCTCGCAAGAATGTTGGCCAAGCATGGAGAAGCCGTCACGTTGTCAGGTATTGCCGGATCTGCCGGCTATCTTGCACCAGGTTTGTCTATTCGCTTGACATGAGTCCATCTCAGCTATGCAAGCTCACCTTCGTCATATCGTACCAGCGAGAAAGAACATTCAGTTTTGTATTGCCTTTTCTTTGTTGAATGAACAGAGTATGCTCATACGACAAAAGTTAATGAGAAGATCGATGTTTATAGCTTCGGGGTCGTTCTCTTGGAACTGACCACCGGGAGGGAGGCTAAAGGCACGGACGAAGACATGTGCCTCGTCGATTGGGCGTGGCGCCACATCCTAGATGGCAAGGAGATATCTGATGCGATAGATGAGGAGATCAACCACGACTCGTTCCTAGGTGAAATAAGCAGTGTCTTTAAGCTCGGGATCTTTTGCACAGTGGAGCGTCCTTCCAAGAGGCCTCCAATGAAGAAGGTAGTGCAAGCGCTACTCAAATGTAGTGGTCGGCTTTACGTTGTCGAACAGACATCCCGACGTAACTTAGCCGTTGCCCCCCTCCTCGCAAATCCTAGGCACGAGGAAATGCCGCGGAACGCTTGTCGCCTTCACAGGTGCAACACTTACTGACTCTTAGCACTAAAGAAAGCTGCAGAAGCTTTGTGAAGGGATTTGGACTCCCAACTTCTGGAAATCTATTTTCTGATTCAGCAGATGCAAAGTGGGTTCTTTTATAATCACAAATTACCCATCGGGGTTTTGGGTATTGGATGTTATCTTGAATGTGATTATTTGAATGAGGTGGGAATGAAGGGGCTAAGGTTGGAGAAGATTTGGCATTTTGTATTCGCTGTACCTCAATCTTAATCGGTTCTTATTGGAGATCAATCATTTTTGTAATATGATGTAAGACTTCAATTCAATCTAGAGAGATATGTTAATTAACAAATATTGCTTACAAGGTTCAAACTTACTATGAACAATCCCTCATAAAATTCAGCTTAGAGAGAAAATGATGTTTGTATAAAGACAAAAATAAAATAACATGAGGTGGTGGAATAAGACAGCATTGTTTTGATTGATACGGACAATCTTGTATACTCATACCGCCTTATGATTCAGATCAATTGGTTCTTTTAAGGTCATTTCCATCAATTCAATAAATTGAGATATGTCATAACCATTTAAAGCGTGAAAATAAAGTAAGTCTAATATTAATTACATTATTATTTAGAGTTATGCATCAATATTTTATCCTTGATGACGACGACGACAACGACGATGACAATGCAACGAATTAAGCAAAAAATAGAATCGTGACTTATATCTTTTGGTCCCTAAAGTACAAATTGGGGGACTGGGACAAGTTGTTTTCTTCAAATCTTTTTAGTACTCTTGACATACATTAGCTCACTCCACATGAGTTGTTAAATTACATAAAGTAGGTTAACATAAGATGAAGTGCCTAATGATTTCCCATTTTCTTTTAGAGTCCAAGCAAGTCAACCAGGCCAATCCAGAGCCTAAAATCTCTTACAAGAAAATTTAACATTTCTTGAATAATATTCTTGATATGCAAAGGTTTTTTAGGCATGATGTTGGACTCAACCCAATTGGCGGGTGAAGCAAAATTTGTTTAAGAGCTTTTTGTATTTTCTCTTCTTTTTGTTTTTAGGTTAAAAGCTACATCTCATGTATCGGCTATTGATGGGCATCGGAAGAAAATAGAGAAAAAAAAAAAAAAAGATAGAAGAAAAGTAAGTATCTCTTTGTGTGTTGATTTTGAGAGAAGATTTCATTGTATACTAACTTTTTTCGAAATCTAATGGATTCACAAGTGCCTCTAGATAGAGATATAGCCTTGGTTTGAGTGAACTTCAATAACCAATTTTCTAGTATATTCTTCCGATTCTTTTTTTATTATTATTATTATATTATGTTTGTATAGATTGTTTGCTTGCATTATTTTTTTAAATCAAAGTGCGATTCCTAACAACCGGTATGAGAGCCTAAATTATGGCATTTTTTATTTAGGACTTAATCATGTAGAAGAATAAGAACTAAAATCTAGCCCCTAAACAAAATAATTTTCATTAAATTGCATGGCACATAGATATCATGAAAATTTGCATTATTAGTATTAATTGTTAGAAAATTTTTGAATTTTTAAAAAAATTAATAAAAAAATCATTATTTTCATATTTAAAAGAGAGAGAGAGAGAGAGAGACCGGGCCGGGGTCAGGCCGGCCCGGCCTTCTTTCATTTCCCTTCTTCTTCCTCTTTCCCTTTTGGGCCAGGCCTATCTCCTCTGATCTTTCCCGGCCCGGCCCGCGCGCCTATTTCCTTCCTCCTCTCCCTCACGCTCTCACGCGTTCTGCAAAAACGAGAGAGAGGACCAAGGACAGAGGCAGAGGAGACGCGCGAGCGTCGCGCCGGAGTTCGTGGTCGGGGGCAGACCGGCAGCAACATCTGGCGTGGATGGAGGCCATGCGCGCCGGTGCTTAAAAGCGAGAGAGGAACGAGTGAGAGAGGGGGACTTCTTTGAAGGGTTTCATCCGGAGAGAGAGAGACCGAGACCGAGAGTGAGAGATTTTCTCCCCCTTCGTCGGTGGCTCGTCTGAATCGTCTCGACCTTCTCCGGAAGCCAAATCGCCCGTCGCCGTTCGTCGCAGCAAGCTCCCGAACCAGGTAACACCCGGAAACGCTCCGCTTCTCCCTAGCTTATTAAGTTCGAGAACGTGAGACCAAACCGACCAGATTTTGAGCAAACCGTACAAAACCCAAATTGATTTGTTGCCAATAACGTTGATTTGGATTTTAATATGCTGGGTTTACGCCACGAACGACGTTAAATCCGAACCTGGAAGTGGTATTCAGAATCGCACATCAACCGTTTGACAAAATGCCCGAACTCGAATCCTTAAAACTGAAACTTAGGTCTCCGTTATCCGCATGATTTGTTCTAATATTGTTGTCTCGACACTGACATCGGCGTTTTTTTTTTTTTTGGTGGCATATCTCGCATTGTTCGAGTCGGCCGTTGTGTGCATACCCCTTCGCCGGAATCACACCCTTCACCGGAGGAGCCCGCGGTTAGAGACCGCTATAGTCAGTCCTTTCTTTTTGTCTCGGCTTGCATATATGTGTTTGCTTTGTTGCTACGGTGTTTGTATTTTGATGTACGTTTCCGGTGAGCTTAATGTCGCCGTAATGAGTCCGGCGTTAGCCGGAGAAGTGACCAGCAAAGATGACTTGGTGATGGTCGGCGACGTTAGGTCGTTGACGTCGTCGGGCCGGTTGAGATTCTGGCGTGAGTTCGTGTAGTAAAGGTCTCATTGAGTCCGTCCGTGAGGAAGCTTCGGTGATGGCGTGGTCTCGGGGGAAGAAGACGTCGCGCAAAGAAGGGAACGTAGAAAAGGGGAGTTTCTGCGAGGAAGAAGACCACGCGCAGAGGAGAGGAAATGTAAGAATGGAAAAGACTAAAAATACAAAATACAAAAGAAAACAAAGGAAGAATGGAATAATAAAACGGGCTGATTTTAGTTTTGGGCTTAGATCAGTTGAAGGGAAATCAGAAATTTGGGCTTGCTTTGTTGAAATAGTTCGAACCCATCGATTTAGGGCCACACTAAGACCGGGCCCCACCGATCCGGACCTCTATGGTCCGGGTTAAACCCATATTCGGGCCGGACCCTTTGACCCGACCGGATGCCTTTTTCCAGAATTAAAAAATCCAAAAAATCAGAAATCTTTGAAAAAAAATGAAAAAATTTAGAAAAAACTTTAGAAGATAGATTTTGACCAGTTTCGTTAGATTTTTCATGTTAATTCTAACTTAGAACTTTTAGCTATTAAAAAAAAATGAAAAATCCTTTCATTAAAAGTTGTACCCAAATTTGAACAAGCTTTTAGAGCTTTACTATAGAGGTTGTTTTGTGTTGTTTTCTTTTTAGAGACTATGCTAGGTCGTGGCTTGTCCATTTCAATTCAATTGTACTTGATTGCATAATTTTAATATATTGATTGTTATTTTCATTTTTAGATTAGTTAGGATGAATCTTAGAGTTTTCAATAGGCTATCATGATGCTTTAATTAGTAAATGGTCGAGTTTAGGTACCGAAAGGGCTCTAGTTAAATAGTTAGGGTAATCAACTCCTCGAAAATCTCTGATTGTGCATGCATCAAGATGATACTCCCATGTCTTAATTAGGGTTTCTAGCCAACTCTCAACAATGGCTAGTGGTGCCTCCTTTTGAACATATATATTAGGAAAATCAATGTCATGCGAGATATGAACTTGGGAGAGTTCACGGTTTATAAGCAAATACCTCTAAATCCATCTCCCTCCCTCATGAGGGGTAGGTCGCAACATCAAGAACATCAAGAATTTTTTGGTGACACAAAAAATATGACAAAAGATAAAATCAGAATCTATGTGTTCCACGAGCAGAATAGTGGTAATTCCAAATTGAGGACTATCTTTATCAAAAATATCTTTGTAAAACACTTAAGGGTTGGAAATACGAAATTATGAAAGTGGATCCAACATCAGAATCAGGATGGAAAAATCTTGATCAAAAGGCATTAAGCAATTTGTCTAAGGTTGATGAAAAAGACAAGGTACCACATCACACAAGAAAAAACTGCAAAAAAAAGAAAAAGAAAGATATTCTAATGAATATATATATATATATATATATATGAGAAGCCATCCACATCAAATCAGATATTTTCACTGAAGAAATAGGTTAATATGAAGTTATCTGATAGAGGTTGTGTGACACAGCATATTAATATCTTCTCACGAGTCAGTTGGAATCCGTAGGCATAAATTTGATATGAAGCTCCAAGCTTTACTATTTTTATGTTTCCTTTAGGAAAGCTTCAACACCACAACGCAAAGAATATTGGGCACCATGAAGGATGATTTGACTTTGAATGCCATTGTGAGCAACATCATAGATGAAGAGATGTGAAGGAAAGACTTGGGTGAAAATAATTTTTTGACATCTACATCTTCAATGGCGCTAGCAATAGAGAACCATGGGATAAGTAAAAGTAGAGGAAAATTTAGTGGGAGTGGCAAGTCATAAGCAAAAAGGAAGAGAGAGGCTACAAAAGATGAGTGCTAGTTTTGTCACCTGACCAAACATCAAAAGCATTAGTGTGAAGCCCGTAAAAAAGAAGCGGTGAGATGAGAATCAAAGAGCTAATGTGGTTAAGATGAACCTTTACAAGAGAACTTGTGTTTCTCTATAAGGTTTGACTCGACAACAAACAAGTGATTCGTTGACTATGATGCTTCATTCTGTTATACCTTACAAAGAGACATATTTGTTGATTATGCTAGTGGAAATTTTGGGTGAGTGTTTGTGCGAAATGGCCTATTCAATTATTGGAAAAAGGAATTGTGATTATGAACATCTCAAGTAGGGAACATCCAATTTTGTGTGAAATTAGGCATATTTCAAAGTTGAAGAAAATTTTGATCTTAACTAGTAAACTTGACCAAGAAGGTAACAACCTTTGGATATAGAGAGTGAAAAATAACCTCAAGTGCAAGAGTAGTAGTAATGAAAAAGCATATAGATACACTTTACCTTCTTCAGGAAGACAATACCATTGATATGGTTACAACTATAGTATAGTGACTACATGTAGTTTGTCTACTTTTTAGCATTATCGTTTGGGATATTTTGTTGAAAAGTGTGTAAAATACTTACACTCAAGAAGGTTGCTTCCACATTTATAGAAAGTTGAGTCGAATTTCTATGAGAGTTGTATTTATGAAAAACAAAAAGTGGTTAGTTTTCAATTGAAGTGGCAATAGAATGCCGAAAACTAAAGTTGATTCATACTAATGTGTGGGGGCCGGCTCAAAAACTCTCTTATGGTGCTACAATTTTTCTCATTAGGCGTATGTAATAACAAACCTTGGCAAAGTAACCCATTATGCCACAATTATAGCGGCGACCATCTTATGTACAATTAGTGTTAATTTTGTTATAGTTATCTTTGTCTCAATCCTAACGAGTTCACCCTAGTTGAGTGCTCATCCCCTGTGGTCAGCTTTGCCAATTTCAATAACATTTATTATGCTTGCCATCTCTAGTGTGTGATCCAGTTTCTCTCTACTATTTAATCCTTCTTTATAATTGAGGAGTGCACTTTCATCTCATTGACTAACACCTTAGACGACTGTCGGTCAAAATCCTTTTTGTTGGCCAGTATACTCACCAACTAAATAAAAGTTATGTCTTTCACCCATGCAAAGGTGGCCATAATAATGGCATTATAATGTAGTTGTAACTCATGAATGATAATTCTACTCATCCTTAGCGGCTTTACTTGAAGTAGATCGCAAATGATTACAGATGGAGGACTTAATAGGATGGGTCGGGCCTTTAGGATACATTGGCCCATAATTTTTAGGATTTTTCTTCGTCGAAATGGTTGGGCCTATCAAACCCACTACCGCTGACAAGTGACAGCCCTCGATTGATAACGACAGGCAAACATTTTAAGCATCATTGTCCCTTTTTTAAACAGATTCGTCCTAATTCAAAGCATCACATTTAAAAGGACTAAGAGATTTTGCCAGGACCACTTTCCTAGATGGCCTCGCCTGAACTAGATTACAGGAGGCCAAGAATCGAACTTGAGACTTTATACTCTAAATTCTCGTCAGTTTGCTTTTTGATCTCCTTGAAGCACTACAGTGAAATCATCGTTGCATAGTTTACTTGAGTTTATGAAATCTATTCAACCATTGAACATATGGCGTATCACCTAGAAAGAAAATGCAAATCAGTATAAACAGTTTCAACTTTTGAACCCTTCCAAGTGTAAGTTATCAATGATTTTAAGGATGTATAGCGGGATGTAATTTGATTGAATCCCAGCCCCTTTTAATTGCTTTGGTGTAAAAGCATCTTATACACCAAAAAGGAAAAGAAAAAACAGTATTCGAGTGATGTAAAAACCACCCGTTTAACCTGTACATGGACTACTCTACAAAAAAAAAAAAAACCTGTACATGGACTTGAAATGAACTCAAGTTCCTCGATGCCTTTTCTATTCAAAGAGTGGGGATGTTGATACAACGACCCCTTGAATGGTCGGTGAAGAGAGATGAAACGTTTTTCTTTCGGCCAAAACGGTAGAGACTTGATGTTTCATGAAAGGACAAAGACTAATCAACGTTAATTCCTAAATTTCCTAGGTAAATCCTGGTAAGAAGACAGATTCAGACTGGCCTCTAAAAGTGAAACAAGTGGTTGGAACGTAGAAAAGTGGTACACTCGAGATCGGCAAAACCTCTAATTTCATCCATCATGGTCATTGACAATTTGACGTCTCGGCTGAGAGCAAGGGCGGCATAATTGTGTTGGTTAAGAGACTTTTGTGCTCGAGTTAACATCATGAGATTCTCCACGATTAATTGCTAATCTAGCGTGCACATGAAATAACCCCACATACCGGAGCGGCTGTCTTTTCAAGACAGAACATTCGAAAAAACCCCCACGGGCTTAGATTATTGTTTTTGGTGTTTAATGGAATTTTTGTTGTGTTTGAAGATGTTAGCAATGATTTTCCTCGGTCTCCCACCACAGATATTCCTTCTTATACTTAATTTTGCTTTCTGATTAGACATAATTCAGTCAACTGGTCAAGCCGACCAATTTACATTTCATGATGGGAAAGCTTGAAAATTTAGGAGCTGGGTATTATTTTGGATTCGGAAGTCGAGGACTAGGGGCATTAACCATTTCCACCGTAAACACACCTCGACACGGCACGAACATTACAAAAATAATAAACAAATATAGCCAACATGATATTACGATAATAACTCGATCGAAAATAATACTATCAAAATCGTTTTAGTTCTACCGATTAGGACGGGAAATAAACATGCCAAGATCATTGCATGTCATTTGTGCCAAAAGCTCAGATAGTGTAAGTTACCTAGTTTAATCTCGTTGCATAAATCTGGATATACTTAGCCTGTTTATAGGTTATCTATCGCATCTAGTCACGGTATATCCAGAAAAAAAACATGAACTTACTTTGGTGAAAAGGAATAAAAGTTTCTCTAAATTTAGTTTCACGAGTATACTTATTAGAAGAAGAAGAAGAAGAAGAAGACCTTCATGAATAAAGCAAATATAGTTACGTTCTAGCTAACAATGTTCTTATCATGGATAGTGTGAAGGCATGAGACAATTAAGCAGATTTAGGCGCACTATTAGTTTAAGTGCGCTGTCACCTCAAACATATAAAAACAATATTTTTCATTTTGAAGTATTGTACCAACCGCATGAATTTGTTGTAATCTATTCAATTGGTTAAGCGGCCTCCACTACTGCATCCTTTAAAATGCATAGTTTAGCTTGCTTATTAGTTTCAAAAGAAATCGTAAGTCTCAGACTCGACTCTGTCCGAGAAAAATAACTTTTCTAGCTTGTGTGATTTGGATGTTCCTCATAAGAACCAAAGTATAGACCCACTAAAATTGATTTTCTCTAGGCCCATGAGAGATTTGGTTTTGACCAATCATACTTTGATGAAAATCTATATGATGGACTAATAAAAGACAGCCAAATTTTTACGCGGTCGAACCTAGGGATGAACAAAACAAGATGTGGCACCATTTGATTCAACCATCATGATGGCAATGCATTCTTGATAAGATATGCGCGAATAAAACCCTAGATTCTCTGCATATAATAGGATGCTTTTATTTGGTTCTTCACCTTCCAACATTGCTGGTGTAACTAAAGACTGACCCCCCAAATCCAACCGTATCCTCAATACCATCATTCTATTTACTTTTCTTTTTATTTCTTTGGTCATTGATGGTGGACGCCAAGCTTTAAAATCGATCCGGGGATCCTTGCTTCCTTATTGTCAACACTTGATAATCTTTTGTTTTCTTAAAGGAGGTAATGGAGCGATGATGAGTTCCCTTCTTTATGTTTGACCCTTTAAAAGAGGGGGGGAAAAGTCCAGAATTTAGTGTATAAGGGTCGTTACGTGATTGAATAATGAGAACTAAATAGCATCGAAATTTGGATAGAGTTTTATGGCACACGTCACTAGTAAAAAGATCAATTTTTTTGAGTGAAATGTTGTTCCATATCAATTAGAACCCGATATATAGAATAATTTTATTCATTGCCAACATGCCACATAATATGAAGGGCGAGACAAATCGCGGTTGATAAATTGGGTCATGCTAGTGAGGGAATCCAATTGGAGGTGGGGCATGAACAAATGGACGGTCATCCCCCTTCATTGTTGCATTAATTAAGGAAGCCAAATCTAAGAAAGGGTTTCGCTTTGTGAAAGGGAAAAGCATCTTTGATTTGACTTCCATAAGATCTCATGAATCGTAATCACAGTAGAGACCTAAGATATCCACCTCCACATTTCACGGTTCCAAGATTGCGGACCATCGATCGTGTGATGAGGGCTAAGATACCCCGTGGACCTAATTGCAAGATTTAATGGTCAAGCATTGCGGTGAAGGAGAACAAATTTCTCGTGAATACTCAGTTGAGCACAAGATAATCGTTCTTAGCTAACCCCTTTTTATCAGAAGTTCAAGAGTGGCTTTAAATTATCAGCTTGTGCAATGTGGAATTTCGGACAAGAACATCACATGACCATGTGCTTATATGCGTCCCACGTGGGATGTGGAATGCGTGTGGGTCTCTGCCTTGCCGTACTCGAAGTTCCTGTTCTTGATTGATATTCGATTGCTTTTGCTGGTCTCTTTCCCCCCTCTCCCTTTGTTTTTGCCCTTTCCCATCGATGACGGTTTTGGCATGGTACGACGCACTTTTAGCAATAGGTCACGAATGGCTACGAGCATCGAAAGGGACCAAGGATGATCATTCCCACACACAAAGGACACTTACAATAAGAAGGATGAAATTTCAAGATTTGATGGACTAACATGACATGTACTCTCCGCATTGAATGCATTGGCATTGTACTTTGCCTCTCTTTGATAATGTGGAGATGACTATGATGTTCCTTTTTTTTTTTTTTTTTTTTTTTGGGTTATTTCTTTCTCTTTTGTTGGCTTTTGCGCAAATTGATCCTGTAGGTGGATCGTGAGCTGTGCGTGCGAGGCGAGTAGCTGGCCAGTCTGCAATTGCAACGACCCATGCATTCGCATCACTCCCCCAACTCCACGCACTTCACTTTCCTATGAATTTTTCTATATCCCCTTTTGAAATTATGCTCGGACAGTTTTAGGGCACTCATTAGCCCTTTTCATCCCCTTTTTTTGACAATTTACATATTCTAAGTGTCGCTATCATCCAAGAACACTGATCACTTAATTAAGTCCCAAAGAAACATGCACTGTTCATGCGCAAGATCCAGATGGGGACATGCTTGCGCCTCTAGATAACAATTTCACACTACTTGTATGCATGTCCCGATATCTTGATATATACATCCGCTGTAAGATTGATTTCTAATACCGACAAGGGACGGAAAAGCATCATTGCCCAAAACAGAGATCGCTTAGCAATGGAAACAAATTACATTTCCTTGAATGTCTTGGTTATTGAGTTATGTAGTTCCGGTATTGTTTAACTCATTATGTGCACGATATTGCCTTCTCTATGTACTTCTTCTCTATGTCTCCGATCATCCATCGAACATACACTTTGATGTAAAGAGTTTCACTAATTCCAACAAATTTTCCTTTGGATGGCCATGGAACTTGTGAAGTGATACTAAAGTAAAACCCAACCTTCCATTGCCAATGCTTCTCTTGAGAGTTTAGCCCCCGCAAACTCGGGTCCAAGTGATAACAAGGTGATTACATGAATCAAGTTAACGCAATTGATCAAAGCTCGTTTCACCTTCGAAACTTTTTAACATCAAGGTTAGCTTTATGAGATCCAAAACATGCAAGACGTAAAGAAAAAAGACCCCAGCAAAATTTCAAAAAAAAATCTATGCATGTCCATGTCCCATGCGATCTTGGTTAGAGAAGCAGGTCTAATGAGCACACAGACTATTAAATCATCTCCTCATGGGTTTGAGGTGGATTACAGAAGGCTTTTCATTCACCTAATTAGTGAAGTGCCATCAACAGTTGTACCTCATGGAAGTAAAGTGACCGAAAGTATATGGGAAGAAAAAATGTGAAGCACAGAGCAGGATTCATAATTCTGTGTGCTTTCTCAGTTTGTCTTGAAGACTTTTTTGGCCCCTTTGTGGAAAAGGGTACTCCAAAAGTAAGCTTGTTCATAAAGTGGGGAAGGGATACGAACCACACTTTAGTAATCTACCTCGCCATAGATGGGGTGTTGCCATGTGTCCCTTTTTAGTATATTCCCAGCATATAGAAAGCATATAATTTTAATGCATGCCCATCAATGAATGTTTCAAGGAAGATCAGGAAGCTCTGGAAAAATATAATCCAACGAGGAAAAATTTAAAGCAAAAAATGTTATCTCCAATTTATAACATTTTCCCTGGTTTTGTTGTGGTATTAAAAAATGTTATCTTGTGAATAATGCAATGATGGACCCCATACACAACAGTCGTGGGAAAAGAAAAAAAAAACAGGGTTTCTCAAACATTAATTCATGTTTCTCCTTCTTTTCGTATATAAGATGATAGATCAAAGGAAAGAAAGGTCAAAAGCCATTAATGGGCGGCAACTAGCTATTTGAAGTTTGTTGAATTCCACAGTCCCAAACTATGTGTAGCCAAACTGATTTGACCCGTGAAGGTTTGGACCGATCCTAGTAGTTTGGGTGCTTGACAGAGAAATTTCACTGAAGTCTTATTAGCAAAATTAGGCTCTGGAATTAATTGAGCAGAAGAAAATATCTAAGGCGGCAGGTGTATGACTTGTTCAAGGGAGACAAGGCAAACCCCAACACCATCCGTTGCCGAATTTTTTCCATTGATTCGGCGAAACAAAAGGAGATGGACGTGCACATGTATTAGGTTGAAAATAATTTTATCTTCGAGGACCGTTGTGGGTTAAACGAATCCTGGAAACCCTGGTGTTTTTAATCTTAGATGTTTGCAAATATGTTCATCCTTTATATATGATCAGCTAGTTTAGGTTTCTTTTCTTAGGTCAAGCTCCAAAGCTTAAGGTACACTCGCCTTAGTTGCTATATAGGTTGCTACCCAAAAACACATCTAAGACCATCAAATATCATTGCTTCCAAGGCAAAATTGTAAAATAACTCGTAATCAAACCTTGTTGAGGAAAAGGGCATGAAAATTTCGGACCATGTTGTTGATACATCGACACTGATCATCTTATTTTCTTCTTTTTAGCAGACCCACAGTGAGAACTCGAATGAAAGCTTTATTTTTGGCTTCCTTCAAGCTGATATTTCTTGATAATGACAATTCTGATGGAGATGCATGCGAATTATTTTGATAAATAACCCTATGATTGGGACATTACAAACGCGCATGAACTTCACTTGGCTTCAATACCACACAAACCCAACATCGAGAAACTCGGATCATATTGACTTGAATTTTCACTATGATGTCAGCGTATTGGGCAATAAAAAATAAAATAAATAAAAGATAGGTAGGCCTTTATAACTTGAAAGAGCTTTTAAGCTACGCTCACATGCCTAAGAATAGCTAAACTTTTAACACGTGAACACGGAAGGAGATTACGAAAAATAGAAACGCATACCCTAAATCGGAAATTCCATGTACCCCGCTTGTATCTTGCGGGCAAAGACTGTGCACAAGGTTATCATTGAGATAGTTCGATGGGTGTGGTGTGCTCGACTAAGAAAGACAAGCCAGCACAGACCCACGTAGGCAAGAATTACAGGCCATTACCAACTCATGATAGCAAGTGATTGCGTCTTATCATGTGCGTCAAAAGGGTCATGCCAAACTTTATTAAATGCGTGCATCAAAGAAGAGAACAATGAAAAAAATCGACACTCTATCTCTCCCTCTCCCTCATACACAAGCTCCAAAAAAGGTGACCCCACGCACCAAGTACCAATGAAAGCGAAGATATTCCCTCTAGAGAGAGAGAGAGAGAGAGAGAGAGAGAGAGAGAGAGAGAGGGGGGAGGGAGGGAGGGAGGGAAGGAGGGAGGTCTCAAAAGATCAATCAACACCTGTTGATGTTCTCCCTTAGTGCTATTACCAAAATTGGTAAGAGGGTCATGGAGATCTTTCCTCCAAACGTGGTACCATGCATATTATATTGCTCCACTAGCCCAAAACAAAGGCTGCAGATCGAGACTGAATCAGAAAGACCAATAAAGAAACAAAAAGATTGTTAAGTGGGCATGTAGTTTGCACAATTTGAGTGGTCGAGGCGTTATTAGAATGCATTGCGAACTCTTTATTTGGTCGGAACTACTGTGGTTTTTTAGAGGCTCTTCAATCTTATAGCTTAGCTCTCTCTGTCCTCTGCGTCCATCACCATGGTTGTGGATAAAGCCCGGTGCGATCACATGGAGAAGTGTAAAAGTTGGACTGCATTAGAATTCTCTCCCTCTAAGGGAATAACTGTACCCTGCCTAATCGTCTCAAATTTACTAAAGTGGCGTGACAATTTAGGCGAATCTACTACAAAAACCTAGAAATCCTGATGCCCCCTTTCTCTCTCTCCTTCGCTGCCGGCCCATAGCTACATATTCGTCCCCGCCTATCACTCTTTGCTGTCCACCTCCGCTTCTCTCTGTCTCTCTCTGGACTGGTTGGCTACCTCTGATGACTTCGTTGTGAGTGTGGAGAGAGAGAGGGGGGATTGGCAACGGAGGAGGGGAGGTGGAGCCGGAGATGTGCGGGTAGCAATGGCGTGCAATGGTGGCTAACGGAAGAGCTGAGGTGCAACGCCAAAAACCTGTGTTCGACTTGAAAATGATTGCATAAGGTGCATCATGTCAGGGAGAATTTTCACTTGTTATTTGGAAAATGAAATAAATTATAATATTCTTTTTGAATTCCATGAAAGCACTTGGAGGAAAACAAATAGCTACATTCCATGTTCTCCGAATCAAGGGAGATGCTAGTGCGGATTGACAAATAAAATATAAGAAAACATTTCCAAAAAAAAAAAAATGTAAATGTAAAAACATTAAACAGTATCCTTGGATTTTCCAGTGAAAATGTTCACCAAAAATGCTTTTTTACAACCGAACATGTCTACAACCTTCTGAAAAGGAACTTCCTGAATTAGCCAATGCAATCATATTGTATTTAGGCACAATGTTTCCCTTTTCTTTCCTAATTAAAGTTTAAACTATTAGGAAAACGGTTGACCTGCTATATAATTCTCTCTCGTGAATAAACCGAGCCATGCACTCAAAAACGAAATACATACATGATCATAAATTTAATTTCATTACGACCACCCGCAGTTAAGATGCGCATGGCTATGCATGAGTTAAAATCTAATCATGAGCAAGGTAGCCCGTCCATATCGAGGCAACTTATCGCCCGGTCGTATCAGGACGGAAATCTGTACTCCTCTGTTTTTTTCTTTTCTTTTTCACTTTCCCAGGAATGAAAGAAAGGGAATGTGGACGAGGACTTATTCGGTGGTGGAGCACTTTCACCCGACGCGTGCGTTTGATCAGGGTTTTTAGGACGAGCCAAATGACTCCGTCCTTGCGAACAGGTCCCCCTCGAATTCATATCACATCTGCTAGCTGTTCGAGGGCCTGAGATTCTGCTACAGAAAGAGAGAGGGAAAGATGGTGGCTCTCTGTCGAACACTTTCAGAGCGGTATAATAATAATATTAAGGGGGGATAGAGAAGAAGAGGAGGTTGGAGGGACCCGCGAGGGGTCATTGAAATCCGGATGCGTCCACGGAAGGGTGGAACACGCATCGCAGGGGCTCCCGTTATAGAAACACACACCCCGTTGCGCCAGAAATGGTTTTAAGTGGCTGTGGTGGACACACACCAGAGCCTCTGAGTCTCGTGTCAGAACGGTGGTGGCATCTTCTCGCGCATCCTGTGGCCGTGGGGTCGTCAACCCTTCTCTTCTCCACACACAAAGCAAGCCCCCCCTCTCTCTCTCTCTCTCTCTCTCTCTCTTCGTTTCTTTCTTCTGCTCGATCCTGCGCCAGAAAACAAAAGAACCCCCACGCAGCAACAATGTCACCCCGTTTGTTTTTTCCCCGCTGCGGAAGGCTAAAAAGAAAAAGCGAACAGTGGGTCGAGGGAGACGGGCGCGGCGGGGGGGGAAGACGACAACAACAGTCAATTTGATCACAACTCAACACGACAGAGACGGTCAGAGAGAGAGAGAGAGAGAGAAGGGAGGGACGCTAAATGAATGGGGTACGGTGGGGGGACGTGTCCCCTTCCTTCCATCTGTTTGCGAAAATACCAACTAGACTTGACCGTCGTCTTGCGTGTTCCCTCCCTCCCTCTCTCCCTCCCTCTCCCTCTCTCTCTCT